>CM060950.1:454129341-454729341 GCA_030765055.1 Mantis religiosa
AATGACTTATTCATAATAATAGCTTTCGTGGCTCTGGACGTGATAATTTGTTATCTAGCTTTGGTTGTGCCAGGTCTTTCACCAGTTTCGACTTACTGCCCTAAGAAGTACCCCTTCTATTAATCTTCCTTTCACTGACTATTGATTTCCTTCTTACTCTAAACATTACAGTGGCGGCTTGTGGCGTACAACTTAGAAAAATAGCATTGCATAGAATCCACAAATATGAATTCATTTCACTGCAAGCTTAAAAAAAAAAGGGACACGTTCACAGTTCTCAAAAATGAAGTCAACAATAGTAGTATATGCTCAGTCGGTAGAATACGTATATGCTGTACGAGGGATCCCGGGTTCGATTCTCGGCTGCGGGTGGGAATTTTTCTCCAGCAAACATAATTCCCCATCTTCCTCAAAGTCTGGAAGTATGAATGAGAGTGCGTAATCTAATGATTATAATCAAAGTAAAAGCAACCCATCATCCACGAGTTCACGGCATCGCCAATAGGCGGCCGCCGATATGAATATTAGTAGTAGTAGTAGTAGTAGTAGTAGTAGTAGTAGTAGTAGTAGTAGTAGTAGTAGTAGCAGCAGCAGCAGCAGCAGTATTAGGGTCTAAGGACGCACAAAAGCGGAGGTCATTAGCGCCCGACGCCGATATGACCATCGCAGCTAGAGGCGGGGTTTAAATGGAACAAAAAGTATAATTGTATGTATTGGCACTCGATTTTTGTTTGACGTAAAATATTCACTTCATGGTTCACTTAATTTTCTGATATCTACCTTTTAACTCTTTGCTAATATTTTCGGTCCGTACTTTTGTTCAGAAAATGCATGCGAGAATTGACAGCAATAATATACATTTTTAAGATGAATCAGTACATTTAAGTAATATTAATTTCTCCAAGGGGACTAAATTTTGAAGATAGTGTAACTTTGTGGTTTCGTAGAATTAACAGTTCAAGTTGCAGAAATTCAAAATGTTCTTTATTTCCGTAGAAACACACTTTGGTTAACCCTTACAGTAGGAGAATTACCTAACATACACAAATACAATCTTCCAAGGTCACCGTCCACAAACAAAAGAGTTCACTTTCAAAGCACAGCATTACGCACACGCAGTTCCGATTACGTCTCTCCCTACTGGCGCGTCGCAATATCTTTTATATACCTCTACTTTATCTGTTTCGGCAAGCCTTTCACCTTCGCGCTATCTTCATCTGTTTCGGCAAGCTCTTTATCTCCGCGCTAACTTTATCTGTTTCGGCAAGCTCTTTATCTTCGCGCTAACTTTATCTGTTTCGGCAAGCTCTTTATCTCCGCGCTAGCTTTATCTGTTTCGGCAAGCCTTTTATCTTCGTGCTATCTTCATCTGTTTCGGCAAGCCGTTTATCTTCGTGCTATCTTCATCTGTTTCAGAAAGCCTTTTATCTCCGCGCTATCTTTATCTGTTTCAGCAAGCCTTTTATCTCCGCGCTATCTTTATCTGTTTCGGCAAGACTTTTATCTTCGTGCTATCTTCATCTGTTTCGGACAGCCGTTTATCTCCGCGCTATCTTTATCTGTTTCAGCAAGCCTTTTATCTCCACGCTATCTTTATCTGTTTCGGCAAGCCTTTTATCTTCGTGCTATCTTCATCTGTTTCGGCAAGCCGTTTATCTCCGCGCTATCTTTATCTGTTTCAGCAAGCCTTTTATCTCCGCGCTATCTTTATCTGTTTCGGCAAGCCTTTTATCTTCGTGCTATCTTCATCTGTTTCGGACAGCCGTTTATCTCCGCGCTATCTTTATCTGTTTCAGCAAGCCTTTTATCTCCGCGCTATCTTTATCTGTTTCGGCAAGCCTTTTATCTTCGTGCTATCTTCATCTGTTTCGGCAAGCTCTTTATCTCCGCGCTATCTTTATCTGTTTCGGCAAGCCTTTTATCTTCGTGCTATCTTCATCTGTTTCGGCAAGCCTTTTATCTCGGCGCTATCTTTATCTGTTTCAGCAAGCCTTTTATCTCCGCGCTATCTTTATCTGTTTCAGCAAGCCGTTTAACTCCGCGCTATCTTTATCTGTTTCAGCAAGCCTTTTATCTCCGCGCTATCTTTATCTGTTTCGGCAAGCCTTTTATCTTCGTGCTATCTTCATCTGTTTCGGCAAGCCGTTTATCTCCTCGCTATCTTTATCTGTTTCGGCAAGCCTTTTATCTTCGTGCTATCTTCATCTGTTTCGGCAAGCTCTTTATCTCCACGCTATTTTTATCTGTTTCGGCAAGCCTTTTATCTTCGTGCTATCTTCATCTGTTTCGGCAAGCCTTTTATCTCGGCGCTATCTTTATCTGTTTCAGCAAGCCTTTTATCTCCGCGCTATCTTTATCTGTTTCAGCAAGCCGTTTATCTCCGCGCTATCTTTATCTGTTTCAGCAAGCGTTTTATCTCCGCGCTATCTTTATCTGTTTCGGCAAGCCTTTTATCTCGGCGCTATCGTTATCTGTTTCAGCAAGCCTTTTATCTCCACGCTATCTTTATCTGTTTCGGCAAGCCGTTTATCTCCGTGCTATCTTTATCTGTTTCAGCAAGTCTTTTATCTCCGCGCCATATTTATCTGTTTTGGCAAGCTCCTTATCTCCGCGCTAACTTTATCTGTTTCTGCAAGCTCTTTATCTCCGCACTAACTTTATTTGTTTCGGCAAGCTCTTTATCTCCGCACTATCTTTATCTGTTTCAGCAAGTCTTTTATCTCCGCGCTATCTTTATCTGTTTCAGCAAGCTCTTTATCTCCGCGCTATCTTTATCTGTTTCTGCAAGCTCTTTATCTCCGCACTAAATTTATTTGTTTCGGCAAGCTCTTTATCTCCGTGCTATCTTTATCTGTTTCAGCAAGTCTTTTATCTCCGCGCTATCTTTATCTGTTTCAGCAAGCTCTTTATCTCCGCGCTAAATTTATCTGTTTCTGCAAGCTCTTTATCTCCGCACTAACTTTATTTGTTTCGGCAAGCTCTTTATCTCCGCGCTATCTTTATCTGTTTCGGCAAGACTTTTATCTCCACGCTATCTTCATCTGTTTCGGCAAGACGTTTATCTCCGCGCTATGTTTATCTGTTTCAGCAAGCCTTTTATCTCCGCGCTATCTTTATCTGTTTCAGCAAGCCGTTTATCTCCGCGCTATCTTTATCTGTTTCAACAAACCTTTTATCTCCGCGCTATCTTTATCTGTTTCAGCAAGCCTTTTATCTCGGCGCTATCTTTTTCTGTTTCAGCAAGCCTTTTATCTCCGCGCTGTCTTCATCTGTTTCGGCAAGCTCTTTATCTCCGCGTTGCACTGTCTCTTTGTGCGCCTCGGACGCACTTCCTCGCAACAATGCGGTCGAAGACAATAGTTTTTAAGTTTTATTAAAAACAAGAGTAAAATGTAACCTTAAAGAACCCGAGCGTAATGGTTTTCTCTGTGGCTCGCATTCGGGAGCTTCGAGGTCGATTCCCATGACCGACGTACCTGACCCATGGGTTTTTTCTGGTTTCACCGGGTCGCCAGGCGAATGCTGGGTGGGTTAGTTACATCCCCAAAATTTCTTGTCTCTCCATTTCATGTAGATTATCATTTCACATCAGATCTCATCTGGTGGTCTGTTTCAGGGTAGAAGTGTCGGCGGGAATCTCGGCGCTGCATGGCGGGATGGTAAACAGTTCTTCTCCGGTAGGACGTCTCCGAGCCCGGTCTGGACCGCAGTCGGGTGAGCTGCCGGTTACGGTGTCCTGCCGCAGTTTCCAACTGTTAAAGTGTAGGGTCCGTGCCTTTTGTACTGTCATGGCCACCCTGTCTCCCCCCCCTCAGCCTTCCTCCCGGGAATGCCTCGCTTGGAGCACAGATCAATAGTTGTCTATCAGCTCCCAAATTTGTCGGTGTAATTTTGCAACTGTATAAGTATTTATTTTGATCAAAATCTTTAGAGCCATTTTTGATAAAAAAAAATTGAAATTAAATAAAATATCTGGAATGATAGGAGAATTAATTGAAAATATGTGTTGCATTCTTGGACGATGCTGAACTTAAATAAAAAAAACTGTTATTAAACTGCTTTTCATTTTTAGCTCGAATTTTGGGTAGAATTCTTAATTGTTTCTTCCTATGTGCGCGGTAAACAAAGTAAATATATGGAATGTTTTATAAAAAAAATGTTGTCGATGCTGTCGCAGCTTACCCAAAAATAATATTAAAATGGTTTTCTTAAACCAGTATGTTCCTCGTGACCCAGCAGTGTTCTTTTTCTTCTTTTTTCTTAACATTTCCATATAGCTGGAACAGAAAGTATGTTTCACTTTTGCAAAGCGTTGAATGTTTGTTCATTGCGATTGTGATGGATAAGTAGCGACATGAGTTATCGTGGCCGCGCTTAAACCATCCCCAACCGGCTCTCTTTGTAGGGAAAAACTGTTCTTCCCCCTAACCACAATGTCATAAACATCTTAGGAAACACCAACCGGGGTCAGAGGTGAAGAATGTTAGGCACGTGTTTACAGCTGAGAATACCCAGGGTTGCCGTTGTTTAAAATAACGTTTAGAGGCAAAATATAAATAAATCAAGCAGAATTCACTGTAAGAAATCGTCATTGATCTTTTCAAATAAATTTTAAATGATTAATGTTTCCTATCATAATACATAATGTTACAACTCTTTATAACATAACTGAGAAGAGATATACTACCTATGCTGTTATGGTATTAGTACTTATATTACGTAGACTCTGTCTAGTGAACGCGAGTGCAGCTGCCGCTTAAAGGAAACTACCCTCCCGCCCACTAATGACCGTCATAAATCTATCTCCACACTTCAGAAATGGAACACTGTCGTTGAGGACCAATAGCAACCCTAGTAGTAGGGGAATACGGGAATTGGCACAGGAATGCTTGTTTTAAAGACCGTTCAATGCATTTTAAATGGAATAAAAATTGTTCCAAAAACCCTGACGGATTTTGGAACAGTCGTATCGTTGTTTTTGAAACACCCTATACGAGAGGAAGGCAGCACAGCGATGCGCAGATGCCTGAAACATTGTTTCAGAATCCCTTGGATGGATTTTGGAACCATCGAATCGTTGTTGCTGTTTTTTTTGGAGTAGAAAAAAAAACTATGCTAGAGTAGGCGAGACGATATGTTTTTTCGGGTCGGAAAGTTTGGAAATGTGAATGAAGAGAATTGTGCTAATCTGTATGAAAATCATTGCAATGCTGGAGTGTGTAAATCGGTTTATGTGGGTAAGGAATGACATAAATATGTTAAAAAATAAGAATTATCATCATCTCTTAGGAAGTCGTATGCATGTGTGTATGATCATGAGAGATGGCAGTTGAAAAGATATGCTTCATGTACAATCCTCGCTTTGAAAAAGAAAAAAAACTAAGAGCGCCCTTCCCCCGCAAACTGTCGTTCCCCGGTGCAAGAATCAACATGTTCAAATCATTTTCCCATTCCATCCAAATTGCTCTTATAGCTTTATGAGCAATCCGTGCCCGAAAAAGGGTCAACAAAAAGGAGGTCATCAAGTTATACACGTGTACAGAGAACGTCCTCCTCCCCACCATCCCTACCTTGATGCAAGACTGAACATGTTTAAATCGTCTCCTATCCAGCCACGTCTGATGGGTGAAAGTATGATCGAATTGTGTGCACAGTTACTTGTGAGCCGTCAAGATGAACAGTGAAATAATCAAAAGTGCTATCGAGAGCGACAATGCATGCTGGGTGAATCTTGCCGATTACGAGAAGATGAAGCAACACTGTCTGGAAAAGCACGAGGAACATTGTAATGGTGATACGCATAGCATCATCTGCAAGGAACCTTCACAACATGATCAAATGACCACATTCTTTCGTTGTGGAGAATACTGCGATGTGTACCATAAGTTAAAGGGGTAAGTAAGATAATGCAAAAAATATATTTTTGACTGATATTACTATATGAGGTATCAGAACTAAAACAATACAAACTGTGTAATTGCAGAAAGTATGAAGGTGAGGATGTGCCACCCTATCAGGATGTGGATCGTTCGAAGCCTGTGCCTGAAAGAACCGTGCAGCCCATGGACGAGAAAGAATGTGTAGAAGAAGAAGAAGAAGAAGAAGAAGAAGAAGAAGAAGAAGAAGAAGAAGAAGGCAGGTTAGTACAAATAAACAAGACAGACATAGTGGCAAAAGAGCAAGCTATGTTTTATTTTTCATTTTTAATCGTCTGTACATATGTCTCCAGGTCCGATAAGAAGCCTGATAAGAAGAGGAGCAAACCGAAGATCGTCAGCAAGAAGAAGGTGAACGACGCTGCTCTGGATAATATTATAGTACTTATCTTCGATGCCATTCCAGAAAAGCCCTTGAAAGATGAATCCAAATAGCGTGTATATGCTTGACAACATCTCCATCAGTGTGAACTGTCATGTGAATGTAGGGCTCCACTACGAACTCCCCACCCTATACATCATAGCAGCTGACGAGACATTCGTATACATAACAAAAGAAGACTGGGTGATAATACTTGAAAATATGTCAGTGATTGAAACATATCTTAGACACGGTAAGCTCCCAAGTGTTTCATACAGTGAAAATATAATATATGGTTATAATATAATATTGCATATGAATAAAATCAGTGAAATAGTTTTGAGAAATACTTGTCTAAACGAAAATATTATAAATCTAGACATAGCTGCAATAGTTGGACTCAAGAGACTAATTCCATACATTGAAAGACATTTATTTCAATTGCATGAAGCTCATAAATCAGGCTGTTCATATGACATTTCAGGTAGGAGTATCAGGAAAAAGGTTAAGGAGATGTATGCTAAAATCAATAAAAAGATCATATAATTGGTAATGTATTTTTTATTGACAGTCAAAGAAAGAAAATAAAACATTTTTCCTATATGATAGATTGAACAACATGAGTTAGAGGTTTGTAAGTGAACAATTTGTCATGAATAATTAAACAAAAAAATGATGTTTGTGGAGGAAAGTTTGCTGATGCTTGAACTTCTAGTCTGATGTTAACTGCTCCAGTAACTGTCTCCTCAGCTTGGTGAGAGCAGTCAATAACAAATAGCGGTGCATATTTCAGAAAGTCACTTCTCTTCAAAAGGGGATAATTCTCCTTACCGTAGTAAGAGTATTGAAATTTAGAATACTGATCATATAGAGAAGCAAACTTTGAATTTGTGAAATCCAAATTCATGTCATGATAGGGATAACATTCACTGTTGAGATAAAGTTTCAGGTTTGTGATATTACAATGATCAAAGAGAGAGCTATCTTTAGCGAGGTAATTTAATCTGTCGATTTGTGCGCCAATTATGACAAATCGAGGTTTCTCAAGCTTTGTTGTTGTTGCAACGTTCCAAGTGAAAGCTTTAGTCTGTGGTACTGCAGGTTGAGTATGAAGGTCCATCGTTCGAAAGGCCACGTGTAGAGGCTGATCCGACTTGACGAGTTTAAGTTTCTCCACTCTCTCGGCATCGGAAAGTCGCAGTACTGGCATCCTCCATTCGATCCTGGTTAGTTTAATAACAGTCGGTTCATTGCCCACTATACAATTATTAGAATTTTTCGATCTAATGAGAACAAGTTCAAACTTGCTATTAAGTATGACTTCCCTGCGATCATCGGCAAAACCCAAGAGCATCGAAAGAGGGACGATAGCGTTGAAGATACCATTCGATGCGTTCACGATGTCAACATCGTCTCCAGGATGGGTCCATCCTGCGTTCTGCAAACGATTGGAATCCAGAATGTTGAGAGCTGCATAGTTGCGCATGGTTGAAGAAATGCCAGGATTTCTAGTTCTATCAATAGTAGTACCATTCATATCCAATCGAATTTCATCAAACAGAAACGCCATGGCATTGTTGCTCAGCTTTGAAGAAGAGGGTCCTCCTTCAGGCTTAGCAAGAGTTCCCTCTATGTACAAATAACTTCTGCTAGGAAGCGTGTACAAATCTTCAGCTTGGCAAGGTATTCTAATTTCATCATTCGCTTCAAGGGCTGATGTGTTGTAAGGTAAGAATATGTGTTCCTCCTCTTTACTAATCTTATCGTCAAATGCTGGAACTCCCGTCACATCTAAAACATCCATTACAGAACCTTGAAGCCTAACCTCTCGAGGAACTTCCGATTAGATGATGTTAGCAGTTTGCGTGCTGAAGAGTGAGTAGGCTTCATCCTCGAGATAAGCTTTTTATTATAGCAAGATCTCTTAAAATTTAGTCCCATTCCGTCTTATGTGTAGTCTCACGGTAATAGTCTCGTTTCTAAAGTCGAGGATATCACCGTTCTGATCTACCACTCGAATGTTGAGATGATCAATGAGATTTGTATCAATGATTGGTAGATATATAGGATTGGATGGTTCCTGTGAGATGTGGTAGCCTGGGGGGACAGATGGGAAGAATTCGTAAAGAGAGTGACCGCTTTTGCCGTCGATGAAGGAACCGCTTGCAAGACTACACTCGATGCGTATTATGCTAACCTTAAAGATGTTCACCAGTTCATCAGACTCTGTCAGAATATGAGGCTCCACCATTCGTCCCCCGGTGAAACCGAGAATAGAACCGATCGATTTCTCTTGAGTAAAATCGATAGCGTAAGGGCATCGAATCTCTGCTTTCATAGTGTTATTGTTGGGGCGTAGAATGAAGTCATCGCCGACCTCCAGCCTTTCCTTGAGTAAACTGTTTATATCATCCAGTTCGTACGTGCCAGGCGGAATCACTATGGTCTCCAGCCTTCCATCGCGAACGAAATGAAAACGGTTATTACTCTGATCAATATTTGGTATCGAGTAAAATGTCTCAAAATTCAAAAGAGCAATCTCATAAACACCATCAGGATCTAGATGGAGTGGCGGATTTAGAAAAGTAGAGAGGCTAGAATCAGAACCGCTCACAGTGATAGTATAACTCATTTTGACCATGCAAACACTGTAGCTAAAGCGTTTTATGAGAGAAACTACAAGCACAAGTGACCACAAATTACAGAATCGAAATCTTGATACCTTTGTCTGTTATACATGATTCTGACTCCTGCGAGATATGACTCAATCTCCGCCGGAGGCTTCAGATTGCCGAAACTATCAAAATAAAATGCTAAATTTCCATCCTTCCGTATGGCAACCCAGTGAGTTCCCGGATTATACGAAGTGTCCAAGTTAATGACAATCCTCTCTGTATGTCTAGGTATAGCAGGTATTTTATCTAGCATATACACGCCTCTAAAGTTGGGAATACGTAGACGTTTAGCATAGGCTTCAATCTCTGCTCCGCTTAACGCTTTTTCCGGGATATGTACAGGCCTCGCCCCGAGTTTTTTGGACGCAAATAGAGTCCTTTACCCATCCTCTTCTTCTTCAGTTGCCTGCGTCCGTGCTTAAGACCTCTACCCTTTGCTGAAGCCTCCATCTGCTGATGGTGACGAATCATCTCGTTCAGCTGCTTATCTGCAGCGCGTTTCTTATTCACAGATGTAGCGATCTGAGCAGCACCCCCGGCCAGGCTACCCGCTGCACCCAAGGCAGCCAGCAGTGGGATTAAGGGTAAAAACCCTCCCCTAGCGGCTGGCGGCAGTGTCCTCTTTTGACGCTTACGCAAACCTGCACCTAAGGCTAGCTTTCCCTTCATGATGGCGGTTACAAATCGAGCAGCAAGCTTTTCGCCCAAAGAAGCGTCAGCGGAATGTGCGCGCTTCCAAGCTTTCTCTATAAGAACCTTATCAGCCGAATGTCTCGAACCGGTGTCCCGATGTGTAGCGTAGGCCAAGTCGTGCTCGCGGCAGGCGGTGTCCAGTCCGTTAAGGGGTTCGACGCCTTGTTGTAAACGCTTTTGTAGTTTTGTTCCAGGACCGCAGAATCTGTACCCTGCCAAATGAGCCTCAAAAGGAAGAGAGTTAATTAATGAATTAATTATTCCAGAACCTTTTTTGCTAGACTTCCGAACTCGTCCAGAGTTCATCGTATACTATGAAATAAAAATCAATAGATATGGCTTATAACCTTAGTTGCAAGATGGAAGTAGTGAAGCAAAAGTGTTCGCTGCCTATACAAGTCCTGGATTTTGACGATGACATCCGCGTCGGAAGACATGGATCTCTCTTCCCGAGCAACGTCAGAGCTCTCATACTGGGAAGCTCCAATGCCGGGAAGACGAACGTACTACTCAATCTGTTAATCCACGAGAATGGTCTAAGGTTTGAAAATCTCTACATTTACTCGAAATCGTTACATCAATCGAAATATCAATATCTGCTCAAAGTACTGAAAACCATACCCGATATAGGAGTATATACTTTTGAGGACGGCGAAAAAGTGCTCCCGACCTCTGACGCTAAGGAAAATTCGATATTTGTATTCGATGATGTCATCAATGAGAAACAGGGTAAGATAGCATCGTATTACAGCATGGGTAGACATCGTAACGTCGATGCAGTATACCTGGCACAGTCATATGCAAAAGTACCCAAACACTTAATTAGGGATAATGCAAATATGATAGTACTCTTCAGACAGGACAATCTCAACTTAAAGCATATATATGATGATTACGTAAATACTGATATGAATTATACAGAATTTAAAGAGCTGTGTAAGCAAGTGTGGGAGAGTAATCAGGGATCGAACACGAGACCTTTCGTTGTTATAGTACCTGAATTTCCTTTGAATGAAGGACGATACCGACACGGTTTTGACGTCTTTATCAGAGTGAATAAATAAGCAGCATCATTCATTCCAGCTATGAGTATCGATAGATTCGGATCTAGGAGAATCATACCCTCTAGGGGTGTGCTTAACCGCTATATCGTAAGTCGAGATGGCTCGGGAAACTATCAGTTCAGTAAGAAACGATTGTGCAACATCCAGGATCCTGAAGAAGCCTCTGATGCAACGACTAAACACTATGTGGATACGCTTACAGCTGTCATTGAAACTCGGATGCAAACTTTCGCCGAAAAGACTTCATATCAGCACATGGGTGACTTTGAAGCTATGCTTAGGAACCATGTGCAAACCTCACTCGATGCACAATATGAAAACCTAATGCAATTTCTAAGTAAATATGCATTCAAACGTGATGCCGAAAACAATGTTATTCTGGACACGATAAGAATGAAGGTACTACTGCCTCCAATTGACGACGACGATGTTCCAAATAAAAAATACATGCTAGATTATATACATGCAAGAACGCCCATTCAGGATTCGAACGGTAATGTTTCTTTTCGAAAGAAACGAATCAGGGAGGTAGCCGATCCTGTGGACGATAGCGACGCAGCAACCAAAAAATTTGTTAAACAATTTGTTGTAAAGAAACAAAATGAATCGCAGCCTGCATTAAACAGAGCTCTATCTTCCATGGCTAATGATATTGCTTCGGCAGTAGACAAAAATATCGAGTCTCTAGTAAATCGTCAGTCCTCCCTGGATAAATACATAACCTCGACAATGGATAGTGTCAGTGTGCTTAAATCGCAAGTGAATGTTATAAATGCTATTTTAGACCAAATGAGGGGACAGCTCATTATTAAACTGCAAACGAAACCATACAGAGGAAGTTCGCAAAGATACACCTTAACATCAGGACTTGAGTACTACAAGTCTTCTGTAAATGGAGAGGTGATCGACTGCAGTATGATATCTCCACCCCATCCCTATACGAGATCAGATACGATATTTTCAATAAACGATGAAATTATTGAAAGTTATCCAGCACCCATTCAGATAGGTGATAAATTAACCTTCACCGCTCCACCCAATCGTGCAAAAGATGGGCATATTCTAAGTATTGAGCTGAAAATTTCCTATAAATTGACATCACATATTTAAATATTCATTCAATATAAAGATGGATGCTGAAGGTATCAGACTCAAACAATCCATCGCCCGACACAGTAAGGCAATAAGGGAAAAGTTACGTTCCCTAAAGGGTCTCAAGTTCGAAACTCAACGTATAATGTCCGAGGTGCTACAGCCTGTAACCGATCCTCTAAATAATATAATCAAGAATCAGGAGAAGCAAAATCCTAAAGAAGAAGAAGAAGATGATGATGATGATGATGATGCTGATTATGACGATGACGATCTCTCAAAGTATTTGCAGAAGGTTCGTACAGCTAGCGCTAGCGATATGGATGCCACCTATGGTGTACGCTACGAAGATGCTGATTATAAGTTAGGTAATAAAAGAATTATATTTGTAGACGACACTATTCAAATAGGAGAAGAGACCTATAAGGCTAGCCCTGGGCTGTACGAGTTGTTATTCAAGCGAGTACCTCGAAGTTCAGCGTATACTGAAGATGATCTGGATACATATTCAGAGATTTTGAAAAAAAAACTCTAGTTCACAGACAGGGATACAACAGAAGCGGTCGACTGAGATCGAGCAAGGGATATAAATATAAAAATATAATACGAGGTCTAATTGCTAGTAGGACTGGATCGGGTCTCAAATGGAAGGAACACGTGCCCGATAGGGGTCTGGATTATGTGTACTGGTCTGACCCTAACATTCTGGTCAATAGACTCAAATTACTTATCGCATCGCAGCAGGCTGGAAATTTAAATCATTCATCTGAAATTCAAGAGATCGTCACGGAATTGAAAACCACAAAAGTAATAGCATGATCAGACGAAACATCGCTGGCGAGTTACATTCCCCTGCCAGACGGAGGTTCCTCCGCAGAAAAATAATTAGTAAAGGTCTTAATGACTTATTGCAAATAGATCTTATAGAAATGATTCCATATGCAAAAGAAAATAGGAACTATAAGTACATTCTTATTGCCATTAATTTTTATTCAAAAATGGCTTATGCAAGACCTCTGAAGGACAAGAGTGGGATTAATGTTACAAAAGCAATGAGTAATATATTAGCTCAATTGGATGCGGCACCAAAGAATATCCAATCGGATAATGGCAAAGAATTTTACAATAGACACTTCAGGCAATTAATGGCTAAACATAGAATTAATCATTATAGTACATTCAGTGTCATAAAGGCTGCTGCTGTCGAGCGTTTAATACGAACACTTAAAGGTATGATGCATAGAGAATTTTTGGCTAGAGGTTCTCATAAATGGCTTGATCTCCTACCGGGAATCATAAATACCTACAACAATACCTACCATTCGACGATCAGAATGCGACCTGTCGACGTCAGCAACAATGATCTGCTCCTCACCGTGTATCGTCGTGACAATTTCGGTAAAGAGAAGCGGAATGCCAAGAAATTCAACATCGGAGATTATGTCAGAATATCTAGACATAAGGGCTTACTGGAGAAAGGGTACACACCCAATTGGAGCACTGAAATATTTCGTATTATTAGGATAAGGAATACAATTCCGGTTACTTATGTTCTTCAGGACAGTGATGGAATGGAAATACAGGGAGGAGTTTATGGTCATGAATTATTAAAAACTCAGTACCCTGATACCTATCTGATTGAAAAAGTCGTGCGCCGACGTGGGAATAAGTTACTTGTTAAGTGGTTAGGTTTTCCTAAAGCTGAGTGGATAGAACACGATGCTGTAGTGTAGCTGCAATAAAAAAAGCTGTGAAAAAATGAAGGATTTCGGGATGTGTTTGTATATTTGATCTTTGGGATGAAATAAAAAGAAACGTTATTCAAATAAACCTCAGTTTTATTATTTTTGTTACCCCCCACATTCCCAACCATCATGTTATTTTTATCCATATTCCCATCCACCATCGATCACATCGTGAAATATTAATTACAATCACCATGTATTGCTATACATCCCTCAGCCACATAAAAACATTAATCTAAAGTTTATACTGTTACAAGATATAATGTATACAAACGAAAGTACTTATAAATGTTTTTTTTGAGTATCAAATTCCGACATGTAAGAGCCCATATTAGGCAGAGACTTTTAACTATGGGGAACACAGCTTCTCAGTGTTCAAAACTGTTTCACTTTTAGCATGGCATTAAATCTTTGCATCAATGGCATCAAATTTTATCCATATTCCCATCCAACATCAATCACATCGTGAAATATTAATTACAATCATCATGTATTGCTATACATCCCACAGCCACATAAAAACATTAATCTAAAGTTTATACTGTTACAAGATATAATGTATATAAACGAAAGTACTTATAAATGTTTTTTTTTTAGTATAAAATTCTGACATGTAAGAGCCCATATTAGGCAGACTTTTAACTATGGGAACACGGCTTTTCAGTGTTCAAAACTGTTTTCTTGAAAACAGTTCTCTTGAAAACAGTGTTCTTGAAAACATAACTATGACATGCAGCATCCATGCGTTAAATGTGAAAAGAACAGAGAAAATATTTCTTTCTCTCTTTCTTTATTTTAAATCCACCCTCCCCTCTAGCATCTTTTGTTTGATGCATAAAAAGCTACACTTATTTAAGTTTTTTTTACAAAAAATTCAATTTTTCACTGAATGTGCACAATTTTTTTTTACAAATTCACACAGGCTCACACATACAGGTACATTACAATATCTCAGTCATGAGCAGATGAAAAAAGGATTTTAATAAAGTTAAATGAAATTGTTTAAGCATGTAACACACATTTATTCCCCTGACTACGTCAGCATCTTTCACTTAAGAGTAAATATTTCCCTCTCTCCCCTCAACATGACAATGTATATTTAAGCTGCACAAAAATTTCAATGGTTATAAACATTTTTTTCAAAAATAATCTCCCTTTTAATTTCAATGGTTATAAACATTTTTTCAAAAATAATCCCCCTTTTTTTACATTAAATATCTTGTTTCTTTATTTCTTTTTTTAACTTAATACTCTCAGTCATGCTCAGAGGAAAAGGTATTTGTGTCAATTGAATAATGATTCCAAGCTAAAGTTGAATGAGATTGTTTGAGCATATAACGCTTCGTGTCTAAGCCTCTCAGAGCCACTTTATTCATTTCTACCGTGTGAACGTCATGTTTATAACTCCTGAAAGACACTTGTTTAGAGAAATGTGTTGCATTCATGTCGTGCAGGCATGACAAATAATCTTCAAATGTGATTGAGCGCATTCCCATTTTTGAAATTCCTTTTGATTTTTTAACAAGCTGACCGTCATAACGAAAAGCATATAATTTAGATCGTAATCCTGCATATTCAGTCATTACTCTACCGGAGAGTTCATCCTTAAAAAGTCCGGGCACTTTTTTGTTTACCAAAGGTATTGCATATACGTTATCCGACGGGTAATTTGATGTATCAAAATACTGTATGTGAGTTTTGATAAATTCATAGATATCAGTACTTGTTTCAAAAAGAAATGCATCTGTGTCCATATAATTCAAAGTTAAATCATTTAAGTTCTTTTTCAGAACGTTATAATAAAAGTCATACATGATAAATTTGGATAAGTCAAGAATCGCCTGACCGATGTATATAGGCTTACACATATGAATTTCCTCTCTTAATAACTCGATTCCGACAAGATTTTCATAAAAAATTATATAACGTTGAAATGTTTGGCGCGATATGAGCTTTCTCGCCTGTTTCCAGCTCGTAACGAGCTTGAAGTCCTTATAAGAACGGACATTCTCCATAAATTTCCCATAAACACAATTGCTCATTTTTTTCCATAGATTCTGACCAAATTTAGACTTTTCCTCGGCTCGTTTTTTAGCATTTAGATCAATATACTTTTTCAACCAATGTGATTGCTTATAAGCTACCGCTCTATGTATGCATTTCAATTTCAAACCCAACTGTATGCACTGTTGCAGATTGCGGTAATGTATAATGTATTTCTCTTTATCCGACAGTGTAGCTAGCAACTTTTTATGTTTATCATTGGGAGGAATCTCACTCCTAGGACATAGTGGTAGATCGTTATGCGCATCGTGAATTTCTTTAGGATATTCCAGATCGACCTCTAATACATATCCTATTTCAGCGTCTTCCGGTATTTTTAAGAAATCGATCTCGTTAATTTCTACCTCAGTTAACCATTTAAGTTCGCCATAAGGGATATTTTCATGTCCCATAATCGAACCATAAAGTGAATTTGAATCTGTATAAAATAAATATTTAGACGGTAAAGACTGATTATAATTAGTCATATACTTGTTATTTGCCTTAGAGTAACGTTTAGACACTGTACATAATCCTCCCCTTATGCCAGATTCGAAAAATTCCATCATCTCTCTATCGGTAATTAGTGATATTTGAATGCATGTCGTCTTAAGCATCGCATCGAATGCCAATCCTGGTATGGTATAATATTGACAAGGGTCCAGCTCGTATAAATTTAGACATAACGCTCTGAATTGTTGAAAAATGTCTGCGAGCAATAACGTGTCAGTTTTAAGATATAAATCACTATATTCTCCTAAAGTTTGGATATTGAATGTTCTCCATACTGTTTGAGCGTGCAAGTAATCTTCATGACTTATGTCGTCAAAGAATATTTCATCCGGTAATGCATTTTCATCCAATTTCTCTATACAATCTAGATAAGTGTATGGAAAAATACCCTTCCGCGTCATCAACTCTCGATGTATAGGATTTTTGTATTCTTCATTAATAATTTTAAAGTTCTCGGGGTTTAGCATGTCAGCTAAGCTGCTCAATTTATCATCTAAGAATCTATAACTGTCAAGAAATCTGAAATATATGGTTTTCCCAACTGAGGTATATCTCTTACTGAACGAAAGATAGTTCTCTGATGTCTGCGAGATGCATGTTATAGGCTCTTGATCGTAAGCTAGATTTTTTACAAGAAAATGAGCATCATAATTTGATAGACAATGGAAAATAATTGGAATGAAGTTTGGTAGTTTTCTGTTCAAGTTACAAGAATTGTGAGCTGCCCCTAAATATTTACCCGAAATGTGACAGTGATCTCTGACTTTTGTCACATTAGTCTCAAAGTCATGTTTACATAGGTAACACTGATTTGCATTTTGAAAATTGGTTTCATCCTCATCGGACATATTCAGTTCTTTTTTATGTGAATATACCTCCATGACATCATCGGCAATTACAGTAAGTTCCTTGAAAAAATCTTGAATCGCATTGGGGCCTCTAAAAATTTTGAATTTTGATAAGGAATCATCATACTCGCATACTAATTTTAGCGATATTGAAATCGCTTCATGTCTCTGCACCGTTCTTGTCCAACTGCTGTCATCAGATGGCTGACATGAGTGAACCTTTTTAAGTATTGATTCGATATCAGCGTAAGTGACGAATGGAACCGCTGTACACTTGGAATATGCATTGAATTCAATTTTGTCATTTACACCTATTTCAGGCATAGTTAAAACTTGAGATTTCTCGCATTTAAGTTTATGTTTGGCTAAATTTGTCTCATTTGAAAAATTCCTCAAACAGCTTTCACATATACACATCTTACGTTTGCTTTTATTTATCTGTTTAGACAACAGTCGGGATATATCATTTATTAAACAATAGTGTGATTTGCTATCATTGCCTATTCTTAACAGGTTTACATGATGTTTTTTTATTTCTCTGGTATGATAGAGCAAAGTTATTGAATGGTCGTCTAGGCCGTATACTGTAATAGATATATTTTGATTCTGCTTTTCGAATTTTTCAATATCATCAAGAGATACAGGAAATGTTATTCCCCTGAAATCAAATTCTTTAAACATGTTATACTTAGAGTAAGATCTAACTCTATGTTTATTAGTCTTTGCAGGATATTTAGATGCAAGCAGACAATAGCCAAAACATTTGTTATCTTCATTTTTTATATTAGTTACCGCCTTTTTGTTCTTTATGTATTCCGGAAGCTTTGTATAACATCCTGCATTTAAAGGATCATATTGACAGGCATTTAGCACTAACGAGCTTATCTGATATAGAGATTTGGAACTACTTTTTGATTCGAATGTATCGATACTTGAAAGAATAGGTTCTTTAAGTTTACTCTCATACCATTCAGTAGTATTTGTACTCTTTAATATAGCTTCCATTTTGCTATGAAAATTAAATGGTTCAATTTTTTCATCATCAGGAGTCTGTATTATATACTGGCATACTAACGTACCACAAAATTTTATTCCCGAAGTGTATCGTGTCAGATTATTCCTAATTTCATTGGTAACTAGAGCCTTACATTCATTCAAAAATAACTCGGGATCTATCATATTCAATGTATTGTTTATCTGACTTGTGTAAATGCTATTTTTAAATGCTGATTCTATAATGTTACATGTCAAATCCTTTTTTCTCTGCTCACTCACCGATTCCATTTTAGATATCTTTGCAGAGGTCCCATCAGTTTCCAAGGATTTTCTCTTCGTTCCAGACATAACAGGAGCCTGCGTAACACTTTCTGAAATAATACAAATCTTATTAGTATATTCCGACCTTACTAGCCGCTATAATCTGAAAAGAAAAGCGTGTTATGCATTAACATGTCTTTTTATTTTTAAGCCGGAATATATATGATATGCATGCATTATGACCTTTTCTAAACACATTTATTATCCTGCCTAACAGGTAAAGAGAAGCGAATTATGCAGTAAAATGTCTTGTTTCTTATGCATGAAATATATAAGGTATGCATGCATTATAACTTTTTAATAATTTTTTATGGTAAGATAAATTTTGTAAAGTTAATATTATACTTCACACATTATATATGCTGTATGTTTTATCAAATGCATATAAGAAAAACAATCTAATGTTTTTAACAACAATAACATCAACAAAAATAATAATAAACAGAAATAATAGTAATGATAATAATATAAATAATAACCAATATTAATAATAAATCTCAATAGAAAAGTTTTTTACGATTGTGCTCATTACAGAAATCAAAAATTTTTAAACATGTTTATATGTAATGTTGATTATGACTTCTATTTTCTAACTGTATGTGTTTTTAAGTACAAAATTATTGTTTTTTATATACTATGTATTAAGATGATTTATATAAGACTGAATGAAAGCAAGATACTTTTATTTTTTAAAAAAAGTAATAATGTGAAAAAAGATAACGTTACTTTTAAAAAAAACAATAAATAAGTAGATTTATAATATCTGTATTACCTTGACGGTCTGATGGTACTGCTGTGACGCTGTGTGAAACTCCTCCGTCTGACTTTACTGAGATGTCTGAAACAATAAAATGAATTATTAGCAATTTTGAACAATGGTTTTTACAGGTGTTGTATATAAAACTGCTTCTTTTCATAACACATACCTTTGCTTGTAAAAAAGTAATCCTGTGCCTCTTGTATCCCGTGGATAGGGCCTCTTGCCCCATATAGACCAATTGAACACCTCCCTCATTTATTGTCTTCTTCTGAACATCAGTCATATTCTTAAAGCGTTCCGGTAGAAATATTTGGAATTCGTCTAGCTCTAAGACGATCCTGTCTCCATATTTGGTCGCTACTGTTTTCAGTGACTTGATTTGAAATGGCGTATTTTGATCCACTTCCCTCAGCTTTCTTGTTGGAAGAATCTTACATCCTCCCGCCAATTCATTTAATTCTTGCATGAGTTGATCTGTAACATAACGATTTAAAACAAACTCTTTTAGTCTAGAATATATATATGTACAGTCCAATTTACAGATATTAAGAACATATTTTTGAAGACTTCGAATACTGATATATGTGGTTAAACATGACTCCCGTTCAATGATTGACAAAAACAAAATAACTGAAAGTGTTCCATTTATATAGATCAAACTAAGTTGGTAATTTCGATCATAATTGAAACGTTTAAACTTACAAAAAACGAGATAAAGAATTTCAATTATTAACACTTTTTTTCACGAAACACATGCATGAATAAGCTAATATAGAAGGGAAACACAACGTATATGTTTTTGAAAAAAGCACGCTATTATAATATTGAAAAAAGATGATATACATACAAAATGATTATACTTCTCAAACACATAACATATTCAAGTACTTACCAGCCATTGCTCGTTCCTTCCGTGTATATCTGCGGTCACAGTTGAATTAGATGTTTCATTTCAGTCGAGGCTTCTTTTATATTATCAGGAACATGAAGACACACACGCAGATCAGATTTACAGGATTTAACAAGTTAAATCCCCCCACTACCTACGGAACTAGCCTTGACACACTTGAAACTACTCCACCCATAGTTTAAGAGTCTCTACCTAATAATGCTCTTACATTTCAAAATTTGATACTAAAGTCTAAAGTACTAAGACCAGCGTCTTTATACTCAAAAGTCTTTTCCATATGGAGGCGGGAACTTCCACCCCACCATACAGAAAAACTTTCTCTATGCGCACGCATATCTATTTCTATTGGATAATTCTTTTTTTGTACTTATACACATTACCTTCTTCAAGGTACTTCAGCTAGATTGCAGGGGGGGGGGCAACTCGCTTTAACTGTTAATCTACTTTTTTTATAATTGTTTTTAAATGCGGTTCGAAATAGTGGACCCCATTCTCTAAAAAATGCAACGCCTTAATAATTTCCTCATTCCATCGTATAGATAGGAGGATACGCCCTCTATAATGTTCTTCCTTACAGCCGAAATTTAATTATATACATGAGATTCAAGAGGATACGCCTACAAACTTTCTCAGGAAGAACCATGTCCGGAGGGGAGGTCAACTCGCCTTAACTTGAAATGTACCCTTTTTTTCTATTTTGTTTTTTTAAACATGGCTCGAAAGAGTGGACACATTCTCAGCCCATCGTTAGGATCGAGAGATCCGCCTTCCATAAATGTTTCTCCTTACATCCGAAAGTTAATTATATACATGAGATTTTAGAGGATAACCATGCCCCGTCCTCGACAGAAAGTTATAAATCATCGATATTTATCATCCTGCTAGCCTTTTTCTCACCGTACAACTTAACATGTATACAAGATAGATAAGAGGAGCTTCATTTAACACTCTGGACATGTCCAGAGAGAAATGTACTTGACCTCAAAACGAAAGTATACACACACCTGCTCATCCTTCGTCAAAATGTAAAAGTCATGACATACAGTAATAACCATTAGCATTAATTTCCTATAACATTGGGGCGTATCCTGCTCACACACGTACACAACGGTTCACTAAGACCCCTTTCCACCGCGCAACACCACTTCCGCCTAACTGAAGCATAGGGTGTTTCAAAAACAACGATACGACTGTTCCAAAATCCGTCAGGGTTTTTGGAACAATTTTTATTCCATTTAAAATGCATTGAACGGTCTTTAAAACAAGCATTCCTGTGCCAATTCCCGTATTCCCCTACTACTAACCCTGATTTTCTCGAAGTGACAGTCGCATGTCTACTCCACGTGGAGTCTCAGTTGCCAAAGTTCCAACTTCCAGTTGATCTGTTTCATTACGTGCAGAAATTCGTTATGTGTCACGATGTGGAGACCGTGGGAGGGAAATGCAGTGGTAAATGCAAATGAAGTAGTAGAAAACTTTCAGTCACGTGAAAATAATCAAAGTGAAGACAATAGTGTGAATAACTGGGCCCAGTTATATTACTGGAAAAGTCTCAAAAAAAAGTTATAACGGGAACTGTTTCTAAGCAAATTCAAGCGCTTGTTTTGAACACTTATAAATATGTGCTGACAAATAATCTTGGTAAGGGGTCGTGCAATGAACCTGATGATAAATTCTGGGTATTCACAGAAATACAGTAACAAATATTGTGACGAAAGGAATACCAAAGACGCCGATCAAGTGTGAAACCAAAAGGAAACGTTTCTCTAAAGTAGATAATTTCACATGCGTTTTAATTCGTCGAGAAAAGGGGGAGCGCCCACCTTAGACGAATTGGTTGCACATTTGCTAGAAATTTGTGCTTCTCCTTATGGGCACTGCACTTTGCGCGGTCTCCTAAAGGAGCTGGGTTTCGAATACCGCACTTTGAATAAGTTAAGAGTTATTCTAGAATCCAGTAGAATTGTAGCTTGATATATATTTGTCAAAACTAAGGAAGTTTCGGAGTAATGGACATAAGATAATTTATTTAGACGAAACCCCGTACGATACCCATGACGTATCGAGAAATGTGGCAACCTCGCAGAAAGGACTGCGAGAAGAAGGGTCAGTGTTGTAAAACGATTATAAGGGTTCGTCAAAGGCAGAGGCCGACGTGCACACGCGTTAACTAAACAGACTTTTTTTACAAGAACTAAATGCGTATTATTAGCATAATATCCAAGGAAAGCTCAGTAAAACATCATTGCAATTTTAAAGGGGTTAAAGTGTATCAGTGTGCATGAATTTGCGAGGGATGTTTACTTGCAAATTAAAGAAGCACTTTGGATATTCTGGTAGTTAATAATCATTTATAAGCAAAGATTGCACGTTAGAGCTTTGTTTATTGCAATCGTGAGGCGATTTATCCTAAAACATTTTCCTTTATTCTATGGCAGCTACAGGTGGTGAATTTATTTTGAGTTAGCAAAGCAATAAATACTTCAAAAGTAAAACAAGCAAACAAAACAAAAACAAAAACGAACCAAGGAATTAAAGAAAAACTAGTAAGGAAACTCTATTAATCTTTTCAAATTTTCGAAGCTTTTTACAAGGATGTCTACTAATTTTACAAGTTTGAATAAAGTTAAGCAGTTTATTTTTTGGCGGGGGGAGGGGAGGTCTTCTGCTAAACACAATTTAAATAAATAATCACGTACATTCTGCATAATAATTAAATATGTCATAAACTCTTTAGAACTCGAGAAAATTTAGAAATACTGTTAGATATATATTACAAGTATGAATGGAAATCCATGTTAGCATATCCATGTTAGGTTCGATACCCACGCTCTCCACATCTTAATTAAATTACGCAAGTGCTAAACGCCAATAACTATTAAACAGTAATAAATTTATAAAACTATACTAAGTGAAACACTATGTAAATTCTATAAATATAGGCTTAATTAATATACATAAGAAGCACGTTTGCACAGTCTAAGATAATTTCTGAGGACACAAGAAAAATATTGCAACAGCGCTCTAACTTGGTGAACGTATTAAGAAGGACACCCCGTATGTTTAAGGATGGAAAACCCTTATAATGAGGAGGCGTGGTCAGAAGGGAAAGCTTTTGGCGCCGAGTGGGATTCAATGGACGAGGCTACTATACTTAGACTGCAAACACCAGGCAAAAAGCGCCCTAATAGAAGACCGCGAAAAACAGAAATTGATTCATTTACAGTTGCTGCTATTAAGCGAACAATCTATTCGCTGTATCGTACGGACTTTCTGCCTAGTTTGCTGGACATATATGAGGCTTTAAGAGCTAAAGACTTACTTAAAGGAAGCGTGTGGTCCTTAAAAAAAATTCTTAAAAAGCTTAATTTCACTTACAGTAAAAATTCGCAAGGAAGACGTTTTTTAATGGAACGAATGGATATTGTTTCTAAAAGATTTAAATCTTTAAGACGAATGAAAGAACTCAGATCTACAGGTAGGCCTATAGTGTACCTTGACGAAACGTGGGTAAATACAAACCGTACGAGAAATAAGGTGTGGAAGTGCATCACCGATGAAAATGAAAGTGATTTCCCTCTTAAAACACCAATCGGCAAAGGACAGCGATTTATAGTTGTACATGCTGGATGTTCTACAGGCTTTATTTCTAATGCCTTGCTAACTTTTAAGTCAAATTCAACCAAAGACTACCATGAAGAAATGGATAGTAACATTTTCAAGGATTGGTTTGTTAATAACTACCTAACATCCTGTCTAATAGTGTCATCATTATGGACAATGCCTCTTATCATTCCATAGAAATTAATAAAGCACCCACGTCATCTTCACTCAAATCCCATATGCAGGAATGGCTTCATAATAGGAATATTGAGTTTGATCCACGAGCAACAAAACCAGTGCTATACGAATTAATTAAACTGAAAAAAGATAATTTCAAAGTGTATGAAATAGATAGTCTCGCAGAGGTACACGGCCATACCGTAGTAAGATTGCCACCTTATCATTGCGATTTTAATGCTATAGAACTTATATGGGCGCAAGTGAAGAATGATGTTGCCAAACATAATATTTCATTTAAAAGTGTCGATGTAAGAGCCTTGTTTCATAGTGCGATTACAAAAGTTACCCCAGAAAACTGGAAAAGGGCGTGTGAGCATGTACAAAACACTGAACAGTTTTACTGGGAGAAAGACGGTCTGATAGATGAAATTACAGACAGGTTAGTTATAAATTTGGAAGACTCGGACTCGGAAGAAGAAAACGAAGATTCGTTTGAAATTTCTGACTGTGAATCGGGAGATGAGCAACAATCGGACCAAGAGGAGAAGGGGCGCTCCGCCACTGATGCATGCTTGGCTGGGGTGTCTGCTTTGCCTGTCATAGAGTGAGGCGGTGAGTCTTCCTTTCTCTTTCTAAAAGGCACACGACTACTGTCCGGCCGCTGTATCTACGGCTCTGACATTTAGTGGCTGCAGGAGGTGGAGGGGGAAGGTTACTAGTACCAACATATAATAATGAGTAATTGAAAACATATCGTCAGAATTATTTTTATAATGAGAGTATAGGAATCTATTAGCTTCAAAACATTGAAATACAACTTGTAATTTCATTAGCATGCAAGATATTCTTTACAACATCACTCTATTCAAATATTTCGTTCACACCTTTCACGCACACCAACTGCTTCTGTTGGTGATACTGGGAGTCAGTACATCCGGTGTCGTGGTCAGGAAGCTAAAACTGTCTGCTAGCGCCAATCAGCGTTGTCGCTGGTAGGCGTGGCTCCCGAACCCAACACCATGTTGCCAGCTTAAATTTGTTTGAACCACGTGGCCTAATAGCGGCTTGCGCTGGTGAACTTTCTTTGGTATAATTTTCGTGCGTGAACTCCGATGTTTAGTGTTCGTAAGTCCTATTATTATCGCTATTATAATAATATGGCTACTGGTTCATGAAATATGCAAATATATGAAATATTTAAAATACGCATTGTTCCTCTGCTTGAAATTCCCGCTCAAGAACTGGCAACAGCCTGCTTCCCCCTCTCGAGAAATGTCAGAGCCGCAGATAGAACGGCCGAGGTATAGTTAAACCTCACAGACTATAGCAGATCAGGAGGTTAGCCGTCTACTGCATGCGCAGAACAATCAATGTCAAATATCACTTCATTCATTGTCTCATGCTTCATGAAGTCAAGGATATTTACATTTATTTTCCTGAACAGCCAGTTAAGTTTGAAAACGTAGTTATAAATATCAACTCAGCATTATTTATAAACACAGCACTTGGGAGGAAGATCGGATTAGGTGCTGTGAGTAAGCAGAAGTATACCGAGTGGGTTGGCTGTGGCCCGGGTTCGATTCCCGTGGCCGACCTACCTGACCCATGTGTTTTTGGGGATTTTCTCTGGTCTACTCTGATTTTGACTTTCGCGGCCCGGTACCAGCGAGAGAACACATGCGGCCACATAAACGTTCTTATTTTGGGATTTTTTTAATTTACGAACTACGTTAAGTCATGTCGGACGATGAATGAAATGCGTGAAATAATATTCAAATGAGCCTAGATTCGAACTCGGAACGTGAGGCAGACACGCTACTACCACCACGCTACCGAGGCGGGCGGGTTGTATGATATATTGGTTAAAGGAACAGATGAAAGTCTTATTTGAATAAAATTGTTTGTTACCCGTTCAACCCGAAACCTGTGTTTGTGTGTGTGTGAGTGTGTGTGTGTGTGTGTGTGTGTGTGTGTGTGTGTGTGTGTGTGTGTACACTCACACGACATTCGTACAAACTATTCTTAAAGACGCTTACACGTGATGTTAATCGAGAGAGACATTTGAAAAACTAAGCTTGTTGCATATTTTCAGTGGCGACTCTACGACTGATGTGATTGGTCTGACGCATCGCTCATAATAATAATTATTTATTACGTATATTTCATTATTAGCTTTAGTTTTTCGTGAAATCCACTTTTCTATTTTATACAAGTATACAAATTTCAAATCGCCATTCCGATTTCTAACTTCAGATAATTTTAAACCATACTGAAGATGACAGCGGTATCATGTTTGAGTTGCAATCATGCAATATTTTTTTTGTCTTTTTTTATATCTCCTCCGCCCACACACATTAACCGAGCGTGATGGCTCAGGCCGTTTCGTCTGTGGCTCTGATGAACCGAAGAGTCAACAATAACCGTATTTATTTCTACAAGATTATAAATTAGCCCGCCTTGGTGGCGTAGATGGTAGCTTAGCTGCCTCACGTTCAAGAGGTCCCGAGTTCGAATCTCGGTCAGGGTGAGTTATCTGGATAAGGTTCTTCCGGAGTTTTCCCTTATCCTAAGAGGCGAATGTCAGGTAGCTCTAAGCTGCATGGACCCTGGGCTCATATGAGCATCATTTCACCCATTCCATTCATCGTCTGATATGACTTAAAGTTGGAGGACGTAAATAACAACAACAAAAAGACTGTAAATTAACTTCTTCAATATGAAAATCTATTCAGTGTTACCTGATTTCGGTGTATTCTGTAAAGTGAGAATAACTATAATTAATAAGTAATACGTAACAAGTATGAACATAGTGCTGTGAAATATCGATTCTTCAGTTCTTTTGGATTTTTTTTTTTTTTTTTTTTTTTTGTAATTTACGTCCTCCAACGTTAAGTCATATCGGACGTTGAATGGAATGGGTGAATTGATGCTCAAATGAGCCCAGGGTCCATAGAGCTTAGAGTTACCTGACATTCGTCTATCAGGATAAGGGAAAATCCCGGGCAAAACCTTATCCAGGTAACTCACCCTGACCAAGATTCGAACTCGGGACCTCTTGAACGTGAGGCAGACATGCTACCATCTACGCTACCGAGGCGGGCGAATGTATAGTTTATGTAAACTTATATGTTTATACTGTACCGTTCCTAAAATGTTAATTGTACTGACCAACTGTACACAAAATTTGTTTTACCATCTTACAGTTGTCGCTATAAGACCATTGTTAGGCGACATTAAATAAATTTATCTTTAAAAGAACTTACTAATAAAACGTAGAACTAATTGAACTATAAAATGAATGTTAAATAACCTATATTTGTAGATTGGGTGTTTTTAAAATATTAAGTTAATCTGGACTGAACTGTTATTCGGAATCTATACGAGTAGAGCGTCCTTTAAGTTTTTTCTGCATCATTTCATGACAATATGTGACAGTTGTGTTTTTAATCAAGTTGAAATTGCTTAATTTGAGATATTTTAGTAAAAACGTGATTACTTATATACAAAAGGTTTTAAACCATCTTTTAAAATGGACCAAAAAGGTATGAAATGCTATCTCCTAGCCCCATACAGATTGTAAGATTCAAAAGGAAGCACGTCAAGTGAATATAATAGATAAACAATTGATGCATCAATAGTTCACCTTTTATAAACAATTCTACTGCATAGTAAATGATATGGAGAGTTGTGTGAGTTTCCTCAACGCCACCTACTCCTTACTTCTCTTACAATTAGTTAGGGGACAGGTAAAGTGTTCTTCTATGTCACACAGCAGATTTGGATTCAATATTTTTAACAGCATTTTTTTCCTTGGTCTTTTACAAGTGACAATACTGCAAGGGCGTTTTTTTTTTTTAATTTTACGTCCTCCAATTTTACGTCGTCATAGCGGTTGATGAATGGAATGGGTGAAATGATGCTCAAATGATCCCAGGGTCCATAGAGCTTAGAGTTACCCGACATTCATCTTTCAGGATAAGGGAAAACCCCGGAAAAAACCTTATCCAGGTAACTCATCCTGACCAAGATTCGAACTCGGGACCTCTTGGACGTGAGGCAGACACTACCACCACGCTACCGAGGCGGGCCACTGCAGGGGCGGCTCGTCCTTACGTGGTGCAGTGCTGCAGCAATCTCTTTTCTGTTTTATAAATCACATTGTAGAAATTTTAAAAGACCATGTAAGTAACAATACATTATTATAATTATAGGAAATCGAGTAGGACCAATAATGAACTCTTAATGCATGGAAAACACCTGCGTAATTAATAGTACGCATCCTTGAGTTCAACGTGCTGAGAGCCAGCAAGCTCAGTTGTTGTTGTTGTTGTTGTAATTTACGTCCTCCAACGTTGTCATATCGGACGATGAATGAAATGGGTGAAATGATGCTCAAATGAGCCCAGAGTTCATGGAGCTTACAGCTACCCGACATTCGTCTATCAGGATAAGGGAAACCCCCGGAAAATACCTTATCCAGGTAACTTACCCTAACCGAGATTCGAACTCGGGACCTCTTGAACGTGAGGCAGACACGCTACCGAGGCGGGCGTGAGCTCGGTAATCAGTTATTGCGCATGCGTACAACCATCCGCTCTTGCCTCCCTGATGTCCCAATTTCCCTAAATTTTCGCACAAATGCGTGCCGCATCTGCGTGTTGTGCGATGATCATTCGCTGCACGGTGAAGCAGGGCCACCAATACTCTTAGTTACAGCTGTAGAACTTGAATATGCATTGAAAATCATTTAACAATCGATTATTGATTTATATTTTAGTTCTAGAAACTAATTCCATTATTCTTACGTAAACAGATCCAATACGTAATGGTTATAAAATCGGAGGACAGATTGTGATGCACCTATCATGTTGGCACGATACTCCATTCCCGCGACCATAACGAGAATCCCTCATAACAAGTGAATGTGGTTCACATGCTCGCATTGTATCCAAGTATTTCTTTTGTGTAACGTTATTTAGTGGCTATATCACTTTCTTTATTTTGTGTTTGAGTGTGAAACATGTTATAAATTCGCTTTATTCAGTGCATGAGTAATTTAATATTACGAAAACTTTAACCGATAAATAATGAGAAGAAAGGTTTAGTATGAAAATGTTAGGGCAATCAATACCCGATTAAAAATTGAGCAAAAAGCGAAATGAACTAGAAAGTCTGTTTATAGCATGAAGAAACATCGGCGCATGGACTTCATTTTTCGAAACTAGGTGAGTTGCATGGACTTTTTCCCGCAGCACGCTGTAATTTTTCGGCACGATCCGCCACTGCAGTATTGTAACTATGAAGTGCTGAGATAACTCACATCTCTCATAGTGAAATATATTTTTTCATTTCGTCCTAACATTTAACCAGGTAAAAACGTTCAGTAAGGGTTTGTTTGCGTCCTTCCCTCATTATTGTTAAATATTAATACCCACAGTTTACCGGAGCTAGGGATCGCCAAATATTTGTTTCCTTTGCAAAGTGATATAAAAGCTTTTGTTTTATTTCAAGACATCAAAAAGAAAACATATATTCTTATAATATCTCATATCAATCACGTAAGAGTCGATATTACATAATACAACTGCAGACACCGATATCCTATACGTATGTAGCATTATCATTTATTATTGAATGTCGCCTGGCATGCAACACAAAGTTTTGGTAAAAGAATGTAGGAAAGTTCGTCTTTCAGTGCAAGATAATGACTTCACTTGTTTCTTATTAATGGTTTCCAAACTTCCACCTAAGTAATCAAACAGTAGAAAACATGGTCCTTGTAGTTCATTATTAAACTAGTATTAAGTGCTGCTGGTAAGTAAACTCTGTTAAAGGAATAATATGTCACCATTCGTCCAGAACTTGTCATCTTATTGTGTGCTAAACAGAGCATGTCGCTGGTCAATATACTCACTGTGTTATTAGCTGGTTTTCTTGCAAATACCGTGCACACTGAAGCGGTATTGGATTTGGCTATCCATAGAATGATACAAAAAATAACACAAACTTACTTCAAATAATATCCTTGTATCGTGTTTATATCACAAAAGTTAGAACCCTTGAGCGATGTGCAAATCGACAAACCTTCTGTAATGCGCATCATTGTTGGAGATAAATCAAAAGATGCTCTGTATATCGAGGACAACAACACTACGGACACTCGAACTCTTGGAGAAGGTGCACAAACGTTTGACTGTCTTTTGGAGAAAACTTTAGATGCACGTTGTATGGGGTACATCGTCCAGATTCCGAACCCAAGGGCTATTGTGTACAGTTTCTCAAGAACTGTAGCGAGGACTGTGCAGAGGGTTCCAAGAAGCTACGTGTTTCTTCCAAGTATGAAAACAAAAGACATGGATAAGTTCGCAGAAGAAGTCTTGAGTCTTAAAGAGTTGGATCTCATGCCTAATATACTGATAGCGAAAATACATACAAGCATTTCTTTACCAGTGCCTCTTGAGGAAGCACTTAGTCTTAGAAAGTTGTACTGAGCTGATACAAGTCTACAGCTCCAAGATCAAGAATCTGACAGAACAGAGGCTGCATTACAGAAAGGAAGAAAATTCATTAAAAATCTCTCTTTGAGCTTCAAAGAGAAGAAAAATAGAGAGGTTGTGCATCTTTCACATCCAAAAATTCTCGAACAACATTACACCAACAACATGGTCTTAGCCATAGAAATCGTGACCCAAAGTTTCACTGGTCTTAACCCTTCAGAGGAAGTATTCCTAGACATCTGGATGCAATTCAGATCAGAAGGATTCTTTGCTCTCTGTGCAAACCTTTATCCTGATAAGATACTCGACTTACAAGGAAAGCCTCTTATAGCTATCGCCATTCCATACGACCCTTTTGTCATCATGTATCACTATAATGACGCCCCGATATACGATGGAATAGAGTTTCTCATTTTCAGAGAGCTGGTCAACAAATTCAACGGCACAATGGAGGTTATCTATGACCCATATAATTTTTGGGGTGCCATTTTTGAAAACGGCACTGGAAATGGGATTGTTGGAGCTGTCCTGACTGGACAGGCAGACGCTGGATTTGCTGCTATGTATCTGGAGTGGTATTACGAGTGGCTCTGGACCGACTTCACGTAAGCTATACATTTATTAAGTAAGCATAATTTGATAGTTAACCTGAAAGCAAATCTATCTAGAGGAATGAGAAAAGAATCTAGTCTTTATTTTCGAATGATTGCGAGACTGAAACCGTTTCAGATAATCACGACAAAAATTAATACTTTCCAAGTTTACGCTAAGGTAAGCATTCAATTTGTAACCAGTGGCGAAGTGTGCAATGAAGCGGTGGAAGTGCCGCTTCCTCTAGAATTTCAAAAGAAAAAACAAGAAAATTCATGCCAAACAATATTTTATTTGCTCTGGATACATTTTCAAAATTTATTCGCGGTCAGCGGACTGTTTGGCAGCTGCCTAGATTCAAGTGACCGGTTCCGCGAGCTCATTCAATACTGTCATCGTATGGCATTGTTGTGCTGCTGCCGCAATCCCTAACCGGCGCGTGGGCAGTAGAGAGAGAGAGGCTCCAGAGCGTTCGGTCCATTGCTGTTGCCGAGAAATTTCTCGGAAGTCTGCGTCATTCTAGAAACAATGGCTAGTGGATATAAATATCCCGCAGGGTGTTAGAGCGGCAGTTGTTTGTTGGTTATTGTGACAGTCGACGATTGAAGTGTACCTCAGTGACTTCACTCGTTTGTTTTCGTGCAGCAAAACACCGAGTCAGCCTTGAAGACAGCTGATTGTCAATTTCACGTCTTTTTACTGTAGCAAAAGTTGTTCTAAATTTCTGCAAACCAGATTTCCGAAACTACGTAACCCTCGCAGTCACACACTTTCGTACGTGCATTTACGCCCTCGTAACCTGGAATACCATGCTTCGTAGGTTTCCGGAAGCAATCGCTACTCTTCGATAGTTACAAAGTACTGACAGATTTTGTTACGTGAAGTCTGCATCGTGCAAATAAGTTTAATTTGTGTTTAAGTAGTGCTTTTAAATACAACTGTAAGTATATTTCAATAATATTACCAATAGTATTTTATTTAAATTGGTATTTAATGACGACAAATAGGAGATTCTTGTGAAGTTTTAAGTTATTAGCAAAAGCGTGGAATTGCATAGTTTCACCATTTTAGTCTAACAGTTCACGCGATGTGGGCCAGCTGTAGGCAACATTGCAACATCTGAGTGGAGAGGGAAAGCAGGCATATGTCTCCTGTTGTGTGATCAGTCTTGCGATGCAAGAAGGCCCTACGTGTGACTGTACAATAGAAAGAGTACTGAAGAATAGCTTTAGATCTTTGTTATTATTCTGTCTTATTATAATGAAAATTATTATTTTGAGGTTCCCTCGCTTTGAAAGTCACGACTCGCCACTGCATGTAACAGAACATAGCAAGCCTCGGTAGCATAGATGGTAGCGCGTCTGCCTCACATTCAAGAGGTCCCGAGTTCGAAACTCGGTCAGGGTGTTATCTAGATAAGATTTTTTCCGGGGTTTTCCCTTATCCTGATAGACGAATGTCGGGTAGCTCTAAGCTCCGTGGACCCCGGACTCATTTGAGCATCATTTTACCCATTCCATTCATCGCCCGATACGACTTAACGTTGGAGGACGTAAATTACAAACAAAAATAGAACATAACGGTCACTAAAGCAGGCACAGAATTCGATGGCGGCTGAGCTGTGAACTCCATTTGCGCTGTTGAAAGGTGCAGCCAAGCTGAAAGCGAGAACGAGGAAGAAGACTGTATAACACATGAAAATGTAACTTGGAATGCATTCCAATGAACAAGGAAATTATCCTGAAAGCCTTATCCTGATTACAATAACGAAACTTGCGCAGACCAAGCAGAAAACTCTTTATAGCAGTTTCGTCGCATTAATTTTATAAAACATTAGTTCAAAATAAGCATTATTGTTATCTTGAGAACAGGGGCGGTTCCTCCATAAGGTTGCAGGTTTACGCTACACCCACTGATTCTGAATATACAACAGGTGCATTTTGCACATTAAAGCTGTTTTTGTTTGCATTGTTTTATATGCAAACATGTTTCAATTACACTTATCGTCTGTAGCTGCCCATGACCGCAGTAGTCGAAGTAAACAGTGATTAGCTGTAGGAACCGCAGGTTTGCAGTGAAGAGTTAACCTAAGATTTCGCCCAAATGTTGGCTCTCTGAGGGGGTTGCGGGAAGGTGAAGAGATGGCAGGGGCTTCTTATACATTGCTTAAATGGAGGTTTATAAACCTATCTCCTCCTACTCTTAGCAACGGCTATAGCGTGACCTTCCGGCTTAGCTTCTGTGTGCTCTGCTTTTCGAACACAGGGAGAATTTAATTAAATGCATGGAGGTTATTCAGAGGAGAGCTCTGTTAAACAACAACGCCACACTTGTTCAGGCTTCTGGGTTTATGGCAACTTTGAAAGATTATAATTTTGTATTCTGGCTGTCTTTCTTCTACAAGATCATGCCACATGTGGACATTTTGTACAATCAGCTGCAGAAACGTGACTGCAATGCAACGTTTGCCATCGCCCAGCTAAACGCATTTAAAAGGGAAGTGCAAAAGGTAAGAAATAGCGTGGATATCGAGGAACACGAAGAAACTGCAATTAAGAGGAGAAGAATAGACGATCATGATGTGAAAAGAAGAGAAGCTTTTGAAGTATGTGACATTCTTAGAGAAGCAACGGACAGATTTAGCTTCACGGGGCATCTGGTAGCCTCAACTTTGTTTCATCAAGAAAGTTTCTAAGACATTTCCAGAGGATTCCCTTAGAGAAACAATAAGGTTCTATCGTTTTATCATTGGAACAAAAATTCGTAGAGAACTGACTGTAATTTACAGTCGAGAGGAATTTCGTGGAATGTCCGACGTTTTGTGCTTGATGGACTTCAATAAGGAAAACAATTTATGTATTACATTCAGCGAATATGTCAAACTCCTCCGAGTACTGTTAACTATGCCAATGTCTACCGCTAAAGCAGAATGCTGTTTCTCAACTTTAAAAAGAATAAAAACTTTCCTTAGGAACACAATGTCACAGGACCGATTGACAGCATTAGCAATGCTTTCAATTGAGAGAGATTTTGTTATGAAGATTAGTGACTTCAACGCAAAAGTTATCGATAGATTCGCCAGGTCTAAGGAGAGTACAGCAAAGAATCTGTATAAATAGGTGAGTCATTACTACTCTGTATTTTATTTTTCATTTGTGCACCACCAATAATTTAACCCACCAGCCGCCACTGCTTGAGAAGCAGTTAATGTATGTGTCTGATTTTTGGACTGAAAACTCCAAAATGAAGTCTTTATTCATGAAAAGGTTTTCCCCTCTCTTTAAGTACCAGTACACTTGACGCAAATGATATTTGTATCTGTGGTTTTAAAATTTAAATTCACAGCGTATTACTGTAGAGTAATACAAGGTGGAGAAAGCTTCTTATTGGGTATTTCACTGACCAGCTCCGTCCCTTGTCCGTCATTGAGTTTTGTGCTTCTTTAGTATCTATATAATGGCTGACCAAAGAAACTATCGAGTCAGATGTTCTATATTGCAATTTCTCCACAAATTACACGGTTATGTCGATTCTCCTGTGCTACTGTACTACTCGCTGGCGATATGAATATGTGCGGTGGAAAGAGGAACTAAACAGATACGGAATAATTGGGTAAAGGAAATATCCGCCGTTCCAAGTTGCACTTACTGGTGAGCTAAGACATGCAAATGCAGTACCATTTTTGCCTTGCCCCTAACTTCCCTCTGAAAATGTTACAGTTTGTCAATAAAAGAAAGGCTTTCTACTCCAAGTGCACAGATATCATGCTCAACTAGTATTTGTATATACGAGTATGTAATTTTTCTTTTTCTTTTCTCCGTGCATATTAAACTAACGTCCTCCAAAGTTGCAGCCCCTTCTTCCATCCGTTTCATTGAAGCGTCGTACACAAGATCTCTGTAATTGCTCGGAGTAGCACAATCACTGTACGTCACAACCTCCTTTCGTAACTAACGATTTGTGTCACAAAATCACTGAAGAATCTCACTCTCCCTTAAATATCACCGCAAGTGCTTCTGGAAGGAGAGAAAGAAGCTCTCAGAATAAAGTTAGGTGTCTCGTTGCTTCGCAAGCGTTCCTCCTTATCTCTTCAACCGGTCAGTCGATGGACGCCATCCACGTAATAAGCTTGGCATATAACTGATTAAGTTATATATTCCTACGAGGTGACCATAAAATCAATACAAAAGTGATGAAAAGTAAATATCAGTCAATTTTTCTGTTTCTCCTTCATATTTTAGAGTTTATTAACAAAGAGTGGTTTTAATAGAAGTTGTCTCAACTTCACATGTAAGTTGCACAGAGAAAAGTAAAAGAAGGGATGTAATAGGGAGTGGAAATTGGAAGAAGTAGTAAGTTCCACATAGGCACGATGGCGAAAGCTAATTTATGAACGTCCTAGATTGGACATTTCATATGCCTTTTAGTAGAGAACAGTGCCTCTTAAATATCCGAAATATTTCACAGTGCTATGGAAACAATATTTTTGAGTATTTTATTATGTTCAAATGTCTAAACTAAATGTGTGTTCATATATCCAAAGTTAGCTAACAAATGTATTGTTTGTCACAGTTATCCATATGTTCAAAGTGCAGCCATCCTGGTCGTGCCCAGACCCAAATTGCTAGCAGGATTCTTTGTTCCACTGCTACCATTTTCGCCACAAATGTGGGCAGCTGTGCTGTTATCAATCCTGGGCATCTCTGTCTGCACCTGGAGCTTGTCTGCCGCTCTACGCCAAGTTTATCCAGGTAAAACAACAATATTCAACCACAAAGCACAATTTTTGTTTGCTTTTTTATACTCACTGATATAACGTTAAAGAAGACGAATTGAGTTCAGTTTCTTCTTATCATTTAATTCTGCGGCATTTCTTATGAAATCACTGCACAGCGATTTTGATTATTTTCTACAGTTTGATTTTTAAAAGAAGATACGTGAAGGTAATCTGTTTCTCCACGTGGAGTACTGCAGTCTTGCCCAGCAGCAGATAGGAAGAAACGCAGATCCCCTTTTTTTATCCTCTCAACACTCGTAACATAAACAAGGGTTCGAGTTATCTCACCTCAACAAAAATATGCAGTTAATCTGTATTAGCCTACTTTAAAAACAGAAATAAGTTGTTCATGCATTCACTGCGTTGTAGCGTCTTCACATATGAGTTCTTTTAAATAATTTTTGCACTATGTAACTAATATTGTTGCTATTGTTGTTATTGTTGCTATGCATTGTAAGTTGACATTTCCGCACTAGTGCAGTAAGTATTTCTCCATATCAACACATATAGGCAATGCACGTTCTAAAATCTAACATTTATCTTCAATTATATTCATTAATATTTCAGCTAATATCTTAAGTACTAAAATTCAGATACATATAAATACACATAGTGCAAAAATTAGTGTGCAACACACATGTGGTAAGCACATAACGGAATCTCAAGAACTGAAAAAACTCTTTGCAAGCGGCTCGTCTCGTTTTTTCAAACCTTTCCTCGTTCCATATAAGGTGTTTTCCACATGAGTATCAGAATATAGGAGGGTGGGTCAAAAAGTAATGACTCCTTTTTTCCCCTTAAATAAATAAGTTATGTGAAAACTTTGAATTTGGCGCAATTCCTCAAACCTTCTTCTCCAATCCCCTGCAGTAGTAACTTCCTAAGTCAACAGGTAGCAGCACTGCATCCTCTTGCAAAATGACTGACATCGACATTCGTATTAGACAGCGTTCTGTGATTGAATTTTTGACTGCGGAAGGTGAAACGCCAATTCGCATTCATGAAAGGCTAAAAAATGTGTATGGTGATGCAACGGTGGATGTCAGCACTGTTAGACGATGGGTTCGTCGCTGTAACGAAGCTGAATGGCAAACACCATTGGCAGATGAAAAGCGAAGCGGCAGGCCGGTGACTGCAGTGACTCCATGCAACATTCAGCGAGTCGATGACATCATTCGTGGTGATCGCCGGGTAACAACAGGTGAATTATATCGCATTACCTCCCTCAGTAAAGGCAGTGTGATGACGATTATTCAACAACTGGGTTACTCAAAAGTTTGTTCACGTTGGATACCAAGAATGTTAACTGCCCAAAACAAAGAAACAAGGAAAACAATAGCCTCCGAACACTTGCAGAGCTTCAATTTGGAGGGAGAGGAGTTTCTGGAAAATATTGTTACTAGAGACGAAACGTGGGTTCATTTTTTTAACCTGAATCAAAGAGGCAGTCAATGGAATGGCATCACACAACGTCACCGAAGAAAAAAAAAATTCAAACATCAGCTGTCGGCAGGGAAAGTTATGGCGACAGTGTTTTGGGATGCAGAGGGTGTGCTTATTATTGATTTTTTGGAGCAGGGATGCACAATAAATTCTGTCCAATACGTCAGAACTCTCAAAAAGTTGAAAGCACGTCTTCGCCGAGTTTGCCCAACAAAAACTAAGGCAGATGTTCTTCTTTTGCATGACAATGCAAGACCACACGGCAGCCATTACACCACTGCAGAAATTGAGAAATTGGGATGGCAAGTCTTACCTCACCCCCCATACAGCTCTGACCTGGCACCATCAGACTTCCATCTGCTCGGGCCACTAAAAGAACCTCATCGTGGGATTCGTTTTGAAGACGAGGAGGCTGTGAAAACGTCCGTGCCTAAATGGCTTAGGAAGCAAGACCGTGAGTTTTGCCACACAGGAATACATGCCCTAGTTAAAAGGTGGATCAAAACTGTGGAACAGGACGGAGATTATACTGAATAGTGACAAATTAATCGTCAACGTTGTAGTTACGACTTTGTTAGTTGACATGTTCATATCAACGCCGCCGATATGCTGGAATTTTGACCCACGAGCAAGCATATCTACTAACATGGGGCTGTCGTTTTTGGATAAACGGAATAAGCTGTTCACTGATAAGGAGCAAACTCTCCTCTTCATGTTCAAAGAATGTCCTAAGAGAACAGACAAATTATCTAGCTTGGCTATGCAATGTAACAATCTGACCGTAAGCTGATCTTTGCCTTGGGCCATGATTCCTCGGTCCACCTCTAATCCTACCGCCACTACGTCTTGCTTCCATAAAAGCGTATTTTAATTGTGTTTTAACAAAGTAGGCTAACAATATACAGCGCAACTGAATATTCAAGCAAACTCTGTTTCCCGCATAGAATTAGCGATAACTGGCCTAAAGAGTATGTGATTCAGCAGTGTAACAATCTGGCAAGCTTTGTTTACGTTACCATAGCAACGACCTTCGCGTACCTTGCTTAATGACCTTCACGCATCTTATTGTAAAAATCAGACTGTAGGGTATAGAGTTTCCGCTTTAACTACACTACTTTACGGCCGTTCAAAAGTTAGTGGAAAACCTTGTTTTTTCATATCACATTCATCATTCATTTTTCATAGTCCATACATAAAAATATTATTTTATAATACCTGTTACCTGCATTTCCAGTAGTAGGCGATTTAAAGTGATAAGGGTGATAAGTGACAGATAACATACTTGGAAGGAGCTACTCTTGATTCTACGAAAATATAGCATGAAAAAGTGCAAAATTTAATTGGTAGAAATTCAACAAAGCATTTACACAAAAACAAATGGATGTTAAGTCAAAAATGTTTTATTCTCTTTTCCATGCATTTTGTTTGCGATAGATACTGATCAAAAAAAGTGTGTTGGATTTAGTTGACATGTATGGAAAATCATATTTGGTTATGATGGTACTTCATAATCTATCTGCAAAATTTACAGCAGCTCGAAGTTCGCCACAGCTCCGATGGGTGAGACGGAGGCGGCTTGGAGACAGTTCCACCACCCGACCTAGTACTTAACATGTACTTAAAGTACTTAGAGCATAGTAAGTCGTCATTAAGGTAGTTGTATCATGTGTTTATGAGAACTCCTAGTGGTTTATCGGGAGAAACACGAGTCAGTTGGAGAATTTAATGTCATGTTGGCACGTTGGCCATTGTAGCTCAAATGGTTAGAGCGGCTGGACGGAAACCAGAACATCCGTGGTTCAAATCCCGGCTATGGCACTGCATTTTTCATTCTGGCCGTACCCTTTCATGGTTACTAACTGTCAATCACATACTAGTTTGGCGACCAGTATAAGCTCTATGTACAGTGGATTCATTTGAAGATCATTTCATTCATCCTTCGATATGACTAAACGTAGGAGTTTCCCTCTATCCTGAAAGATAAATTTCTGGTAACTGTAAGCTCTATGTACCTTGGAATCATTTATCATCCTTCGATATGACTAAACGTAGGAGTTTCCCTCTATCCTTAAAGATAAATTTCTGGTAACTGTAAGCTCTATGTACCTTGGAATCATTTATCATCCTTCGATATGATTAAACGTACGAGTTCCCCCTATCCTGAAAGCTAAATTTGTGGTAACTGTAAGCTCTATGTACCTTGGAATCATTTATCATCCTTCGATATGATTAAACGTACGAGTTCCCCCTATCCTGAAAGCTAAATTTGTGGTAACTGTAAGCTCTATGTACCTTGGAATCATTTATCATCCTTCGATATGACTAAACGTAGGAGTTTCCCCCTATCCTGAAAGATAAATTTCTGGTAACTGTAAGCTCTATGTACCTTGGAATCATTTATCATCCTTCGATATGACTAAACGTAGGAGTTTCCCCCTATCCTGAAAGATAAATTTCTGGTAACTGCAAGCTCTATGTACCTTGGAATCATTTATCATCCTTCGATATGATTAAACGTACGAGTTCCCCCTATCCTGAAAGCTAAATTTGTGGTAACCGTAAGCTCTATGTAACTTGGAATCATTTATCATCCTTCGATATGATTAAACGTACGAGTTCCCCCTATCGTGAAAGATAAATTTCTGGTAACTGTAAGCTCTATGTACCTTGGAATCATTTATCATCCTTCGATATGACTAAACGTAGGAGTTTCCCCCTATCCTGAAAGATAAATTTCTGGTAACTGTAAGCTCTATGTACCTTGGAATCATTTATCATCCTTCGATATGACTAAACGTAGGAGTTTCCCCCTATCCTGAAAGATAAATTTCTGGTAACTGCAAGCTCTATCTACCTTGGAATCATTTATCATCCTTCGATATGACTAAACGTAGGAGTTTCCCCCTATCCTGAAAGATAAATTTCTGGTAACTGCAAGCTCTATGTACCTTGGAATCATTTATCATCCTTCGATATGACTAAACGTAGGAGTTTCCCCCTATCCTGAAAGATAAATTTCTGGTAACTGTAAGCTCTATGTACCTTGGAATCATTTATCATCCTTCGATATGACTAAACGTAGGAGTTTCCCCCTATCCTGAAAGATAAATTTCTGGTAACTGTAAGCTCTATGTACCTTGGAATCATTTATCATCCTTCGATATGACTAAACGTAGGAGTTTCCCCCTATCCTGAAAGATAAATTTCTGGTAACTGCAAGCTCTATGTACCTTGGAATCATTTATCATCCTTCGATATGACTAAACGTAGGAGTTTCCCCCTATCCTGAAAGCTAAATTTCTGGTAACTGTAAGCTCTATGTACCTTGGAATCATTTATCATCCTTCGATATGACTAAACGTAGGAGCTTCCCCCTACCCTGAAAGATAAATTTCTGGTAACTGTAAGCTTATGTGCCTTGGAATCATTTATCATCCTTCGATATGACTAAACGTAGGAGTTACCCCCTATCCTGAAAGATAAATTTCTGGTAACTGTAAGCTCTATGTAACTTGGAATCATTTATCATTCTTCGATATGACTAAACGTAGGAGTTTCCCCCTATCGTGAAAGATAAATTTCTGGTAACTGTAAGCTCTATGTACCTTGGAATCATTTATCATCCTTCGATATGATTAAATGTAGGAGTTACCCCCTATCCTGAAAGCTAAATTTCTGGTAACTGTAAGCTCTATGTACCTTGGAATCATTTATCATCCTTCGATATGATTAAACGTAGGAGTTTCCCTCTATCCTGAAAGCTAAATTTCTGGTAACTGTAAGCTCTATGTACCTTGGAATCATTTATCATCCTTCGATATGACTGAACGTAGGAGTTACCCCCTATCCTGAAAGCTACATTTCTGGTAACTGTAAGCTCTATGTAGCTTGGAATCATTTGTCATCCTTCGATATGACTGAACGTAGGAGTTACCCCCTATCCTGAAAGCTAAATTTCTAGTAACTGTAAGCTCTATGTAACTTGGAATCATTTATCATCCTTCGATATGATTAAACGTAGGAGTTTCCTCCTATCCTGAAAGCTAAATTTCTGGTAGCTGTAAGCTCTATGTACCTTGGAATCATTTGAATAATATTTCATTCATCGTTCGATATGTTTTAACTTTTGGGCTTCCCGCTATCCTAAAAGACTAAAGTCTGGTAACTCAAACCTTTATGAACCATGGACTCATTTGAGGCTCATTGCATTCATCGTTCGATATGACTTAACGTTAACGGTTTTCCTTTAGCCTGAAAGATCTGGTGAATCTAAGCTCCATGTACCCTAGACTCACTTGAGCGCCACCTCATTCATCGTCCGACATGTCGTAACGTTGAATGATTTACCTTATTCAGAACGATAAATGTCTGGTAGCTAAGCTCTGTGTACGCTGGAATCATTTGAACATCATTTCACTCATCGTCCAATATGACTTAATGTTCGAGGTTCACCCCTATTCAGATCGATAAATGTCTGGAAACTTCTAATTCTGTGTACCCTAGACTCATTTGAAAATCGTTCATTGTCCGATGTGACCTATCGTTGGGGGTCTTCTATTACCCTGAAGGATTAATGTCAGGTAACTTAAATATCTATGCATGATGGACTTATTTGTACATAATTTAATTGATCGTTCGATAACGTAACGTTTAAGTTTCGCCCTTATCCTAATGGATAAATGTTTGGTAACTCTAAACTCTATGGAGCCAGGACTCATTTGAACATTATTTTACTTACCGTCGGATTTTAAAACGTTGGGGGCTTTCCCTAATCCTGATAGATGAATGCCTTGTAATTCTAAGCTCTATGTGCCCTGGACTCTTTGAACAAAATTTCATTAATGGTTCGACATGACTTAATTATTGGGGTATTCCCCTATCCTAAAAGTTAAATATCTGTTAACTCTAAGCTCTATGTTTCCTGGACTCATCTGTACATATTTCATTTATCCTTCGATATGACTTAACGTTGGAGGTTTTCCCTAATCCTGAAAGTTCAATGTCTGTTAACTCTAAGCCCTATGTTTCCTGGACTCATCTGAACATCATTTCATTTATCGTTTGATATGACTAAACGTTAGAGATTTTCGCTTTTCCTGAAAGCTCAATGTCCGGTAACGCTAAGCGCTATGTGCCCTGTACTCATTTGAATATCATTTCATTCATCGATTGATATTACTTAACGTTGGAGGTTCTCGCTTATCCTGAAAGGTCAATGTCTGTTAACTCTAAGCGTTAGGTACCCTGTACTGATTAGAACATCATTTCATTCATCGTCCATTATGACTTAACTTTGGAGGGTTTCCCTTATTCTGAAAGATGAATGTCTAATACCTCTAAGCTCAAGATAGCATGGACTCATTTGAACAACATTTTTAATACTTCGATATGACTTGGCGTTGGAGGCTTTACCATTTTTCTGAATAATAAATAAATGTCTGTTAAATCAAGCTCTATGTAACCTGGACTCTTTTGAATAATATTCCATTCAACGTTCGATATAACTGAACCTACGCGGTTTTTCGCCTATGTTGAAAGATATATGTCTGGCAACTCTAAGCTTCATGCACTCTGCGCCCACTTAAAGGCCATTGCATTCATCGTTCAATATGACTTAACGCTGGAGGTATTCCCTTATCCCGCAAGATGAATGTCTGGGAACTCTAGGCTCTATGTAACATGGACTCGTTTGAACAATATATCATTCATCGTTCGAAATGTCTCAATGTTGGAGGTGCTCTTCTACCGTGAAAGGTAAAGCTGTTGTAAATTTAAGCTCTATATACCCTGGACTCGTTTGAACATCACTTCATTCATCGTCCCACTTGACTTAACGTTGGTGGTCTTATCCTGAAAGATGAACGTCTGGTAACTCTAAGCTCTATGTACCCTGGACTTACTTGAACATCATTTCATTCACCGTCCCACTTGACTTAACGTTGGTGGTCTTATCCTGAAAGATGAACGTCTGGTAACTCTAAGCTCTATATACCCTGGACTCGTTTGAACATCACTTCATTCATCGTCCCACTTCACTTAACGTTGGTGGTCTTATCCTGAAAGATGAACGTCTGGTAACTCTAAGCTCTATATACCCTGGACTCGTTTGAACATCACTTCATTCATCGTCCCACTTCACTTAACGTTGGTGGCCTTATCCTGAAAGATGAACGTCTGGTAACTCTAAGCTCTATGTACCCTGGACTTACTTGAACATCATTTCATTCACCGTTCCATATCACTTAACGTTGGAGTTTCTCGCTTATCATGAAAGATCAATGTCTAGTAACTCTATGCGCTATGTACCCTGTATCCATTTTTTTTTTTTTTTTTTTTTTTGTAATTTTACGTCCTCCAACGCTCTGTCATGTCGGACGATAAATGGCATGGGTGAAATGATGCTCAAATAAGCCCAGGGTCCTTAGAGCTTAGAGTTACCCGACATTCGTCTTTCAGGACAAGGGAAAACTCCGGAAAAAACCTTATCCAGGTAACTCACCCTGACCGAGATTCGAACTCGGGACCTCTTGAACGTGAGGCAGACATGCTACCACCACGCTACCGAGGCGGGCGTGTATCCATATGAACATCATTTCATTCATCGTCCAATATGATTGATTTAACGTTGGAGGTTTTCCCTTATCCTTAAAGATAAATGTCTGGTAAATCTAAGCTCTGTGTACCTGGACTCATTGGTACATCTTTTCATTCATTGTTCGATATGACTTACGTTAGAGGTTTTCCCTTATCCTTAAAGATGAAGGTGTGGTAACTCTAAGGTCCATGTACCCTGTACTCATTTGAACATCATTTCATCCATCGTCCCATATCACTTAACGTTGGAGGATTTACCTTATCCTGAAAGATGAATCTCTGGGAATTTTAAGTTCTATGTACCCTGGACTCATTTCAACATCATTTCTTTCATTGCTCGATATGACTTAACACTGGAGATTTTCTCTTATCCTGAAGGATAAATGTTATTTAACCCTTAAGCTTCATGTACATAGAACTCATTTGAACATTATTTAAAATATCGTCCGATATGACTTGGCGTTGTAGGTTTTTCCGTTTTATGAATAATATGGCTGGTAACACTAAGCTCTACGCACCCTGGACTCATTGGAACATCATCTCATGCATTGTTCCATATGACTTAACGATGGAAGTTTTCCCTTATCCTTAAATATGAATGTCACGTAACGGTATGCCCTATGTACCATGGACTCGTTTGAACATCACTTCATTCATCGTCCGATATGACTTAACTAAGTGAGTTTTCCCTTATACTGAAAGATAAATATGTGATAACTGCAAGCTCTTTGAATCCTGGAGTTATTTGTGCATCACTTCATTCGGCGTCCAATATGACTTAACGTTCAATGTTTTCTGTTATTCGGAACGATAAATGTCTTGTAAGTCTAAATTCTATGTACCCTGGACTCATATGAACATCATTCTTTCATCGTCCGATGTCAATTTATGGTGGTCTTCCGTTATCCTAAAAGAGGAATGTCAGGTAACTCTAAGCTCTCAGTATCCATAAAACATTTGCACATAATTTGATTCATCGTTTGATAACTTAGCATTTGAGGCTTTCCCTTATTCTAAAGGATAAATGTTTGGTAACTCTAAGCTCTATGAAACTAGTACTCATTTGATATCATTTCATTTATCGTAATTTAATATATCGACGATATATTAATTAATGTTCAAATGAGTTCTATGAACATGGAGCCTAAGAATTAAAAAACCTTTAAATCTCTAGTGTTAAGTCGTATCGAACAATGAAAGAAATGATGGTAAAATGAGTCCAGGGTACATAGAACTTAAAATTCCCAGAGATTCATCTTTCAGGATAAGGTAAAACCTCCAACGTTAAGTGATATGGGACGATGGATGAAATGATGTTCAAATGAGTACAGGGTACACAGAGCTTAGATTTACCAGACATTTATCTTTCACGATAAGGGAAAACCTCCAACGTTAAATCAATCATATTGGACGATGAATGAAATGATGTTCATATGGATACACGCCCGCCTCGGTAGCGTGGTGGTAGCATGTCTGCCTCACGTTCAAGAGGTCCCGAGTTCGAATCTCGGTCAGGGTGAGTTACCTGGATAAGGTTTTTTCCGGGGTTTCCCTTATCCTGAAAGACGAATGTCGGGTAACTCTAAGCTCTATGGACCCTGGGCTCATTTGAGCATCATTTCACACATTTCATTCATCGTCCGATATGACTTAACGTTGGAGGACATAAATTACAACAACAAAATTATCGTCCGGTATATTTTAACCTTGGGTACTTTCCCTTATGCTGAAAGATGGATGCTTTGTAATTCTAAGCTCTATGTGGCCTGGACTCATTTGAACATAATTTCATTCATCGTCCAATATGATTTAGCTTTGGAGGTTTTCCCTTATCCTGAAAGACAAATGTCTCGTAATTGTAAGCTCTAAGTATCATGGACTCATTGGAATATAATTTCATTCGTCGTACGTTATAACTTAAAATTGTAGGTTTTCCTTTGTCCTGAAAGATGAATGTCTGGTAAATCTAAGCTCTATGTACCCTGGACTCATTTGAACATCAGTTCATTCATCGTCCGATATGACTTGACGTTGGAGGTTTTTCCTTATCCTGAAAGATGAATGTTCGGTAACTCTAAACTCTATGTTCCCTATACTCATTTGAACATCTTTTCATTCATCGTCTAATATGAAGACGTTGGAGGTTTTTTCTTATCCTGAAAAATGAATGTTTGATAACTCTAAGCTCTATGTTCCCTGTACTCGTTTGAACATCATTTCATTCATCGTCCGACATGACTTAACGTTGGGGGTTTTCCCCTAACCTGAAAGATTAGTGTCAGGTAACTCTGAGTTCTATTTACCATGGACTCGTTTAAACGTAATTTCGTTCATTTCATTTTCGCCCCCCATTGGGAGTTAGCGTTTGAGAACGTTAATTACAAGAACACAATACGAGTCATAGAATTGTTCAGTTGAGTTGTGTGCGTTGACAAAGGATTGCAAAGAAGTGTGTCGGCCGTATTTTCCAAGCTCCGTGGTGAGGAATCGGCGGACAGCGGAGTCGCTAGTGAGCTGTTTATTGTGCATGTAGCCATTGGAAGTGTACCGCAGTAATTTCTTTTATTTGTTCACGTGTGGCGAAGCCACGAGAGACTGTGTTGATTTATGTTAGGTCATCCTGATACTGTCAGGGCTGTACAAAATGTCTTTTTACTGGAAATAAAGAGCATTTTGAATTGCTGCAAACTAGACTTTTAATTCTGCGAACCCGCAAAGTCACAATTGGTAACTGTAGAGGAGCAGTTCACAAGTAAATATTGGATTTGCGTTCAGAGTCGGCATGCAGTTCGGAGTAAGAGGTAAACTTTTGTGTACGTCTGAGAGGTGCGTGCTAAAGAGACAGAGAAGCATTGAAGTGACATGTTGAAGCTGTGACATTTGATGGATGTGTGCGCGTGCGTGTGTGCGCGCGCGCGTGCGCGCATATTCATGCACGTTCACGGCGTGTGAATTTTTATGCGAGCAGTTTAACTCAGAAATGAAAGCTAATTTAAAATACCGAAATTGGTACCTATTTAAGTTCAGCATCTTCGAAGGATCCGTCACTAAGATTTACAAATAACAGTCCTCTCTTACCAAATTACCCTTTTAATGAAAAGTTTTTCAAAAGTGCTTGTTTTCTTGCAAAAGGCTCTAATGATTTCCAATTGTTTTCCATTTGTTGAAGATATTTTCATGCTAAATGAAAAATATCTTGCATTTTCTTGTAATGTCTTAATAATTTCTTCTTCATCATGCATAACTGTTAACGTACAAGAGATACACAAAATCTTACTTCACAAAAAAAAAAAAAAAAAAAAAAAAAAAAAAAAAAAAGGTAGAGCTCATTAAAGCTCAATTTATGTCAAACACATTTTATGAGGGGTGGGAGGAAAGTGAAGCATTTCCTAAATATTCTTTGTTATCTGTCTGAATTTTCCAATACTAATGCTTTTCTCAAATGCGAAGTTGTTATTCATTCTTTAAACTCCTAGCTATGGAAAGAGAAGAGAATTTCGAAAACATCACATAGCGAGCAACCTTTTAAAGAACTGAATATTACTTAAAACATAATGTATTCCTATTGTATCCGTAAGAAAAATAACAATAAGATAATTGCTGCGATTTCCACAAAAAGTAGCTAGCGGAATAAACATCTGTAGGAATAGTTTGTGCAAGAGTAGAGAAAGTCATAAGAATGCAATTCATCAGATTGTTAGAAAAACGTCTGTGTGTGTGTGTGTGTGTGTGTGTGTGTGTGTGTGTGTGTGTGTGTGTGTGTGTGTGTGTGTGTGTGTGTGTGTGTGTGTGTGTGTGTGTGTGTGTGTGTGTGTGTGTGTGTGTGTGTGTGTGTGTGTGTGTGTGTGTGTGTGTGTGTGTGTGTGTGTGTGTGTGTGTGTGTGTGTGTGTGTGTGTGTGTGTGTGTGTGTGTGTGTGTGTGTGTGTGTGTGTGTGTGTGTGTGTGTGTGTGTGTGTGTGTGTGTGTGTGTGTGTGTGTGTGTGTGTGTGTGTGTGTGTGTGTGTGTGTGTGTGTGTGTGTGTGTGTGTGTGTGTGTGTGTGTGTGTGTGTGTGTGTGTGTGTGTGTGTGTGTGTGTGTGTGTGTGTGTGTGTGTGTGTGTGTGTGTGTGTGTGTGTGTGTGTGTGTGTGTGTGTGTGTGTGTGTGTGTGTGTGTGTGTGTGTGTGTGTGTGTGTGTGTGTGTGTGTGTGTGTGTGTGTGTGTGTGTGTGTGTGTGTGTGTGTGTGTGTGTGTGTGTGTGTGTGTGTGTGTGTGTGTGTGTGTGTGTGTGTGTGTGTGTGTGTGTGTGTGTGTGTGTGTGTGTGTGTGTGTGTGTGTGTGTGTGTGTGTGTGTGTGTGTGTGTGTGTGTGTGTGTGTGTGTGTGTGTGTGTGTGTGTGTGTGTGTGTGTGTGTGTGTGTGTGTGTGTGTGTGTGTGTGTGTGTGTGTGTGTGTGTGTGTGTGTGTGTGTGTGTGTGTGTGTGTGTGTGTGTGTGTGTGTGTGTGTGTGTGTGTGTGTGTGTGTGTGTGTGTGTGTGTGTGTGTGTGTGTGTGTATATCATGACTCAAAAATGAGAAACTGATTAAATGCCAAATCAGTTAAACCCAAGTCAGCTTTCAGCTGAAGATGAGAGAAAATTCGCCCAAAACATACTCTGATTTTACAATAGTAAGTGAGGGAATGTGAAATTACTGATGTTCAATTAAGCAAACTTGTTGTTTACATTCAGCATCTTTCAAGGATGCAACATGCTTTTCAATAAAATCCTCCCACTCCAAACTAACCTTTACACAGAATATTTCACAACTTTTTTGTTTTTCTCAAAGTGACTAACGATTTTCATTTAAGGCAAACAAAGGGTGAAATTTTTATAAAAAAATCAATTTTTTGGTTTTGTCGAATTTACTATCTTTATGCCTTATTATTTCATTTCACAACTTCATTTCTTATGATCCGGTCATAATTTGACCATTATGTCATACTTCAAGGGGCCAGGCGTTGGTGGGCGTGTCCTTCAAAGTATCACTTTGCTTGACAATTTTCAAATTACTCTTTCGTGCATTCAAATTTAGCAGACTTGATACTGCAAAGGGTTATGTTGGCTATTCTGCAGAAAACGTATTTACTGTTGGCACTTATGTTGGTCCATCTGCAAAACAAATGAAAGGAGAAAAGTTTTTAAGCTTGTATACAAAAACAGAGAGAGAATATCTCATGGTCGTATGTTTTCATAGTGAATTGCTTTTTCTGTTGAGAAATTCAAGAGTTAACCTTTAATTAGTGAATTTACTCGAGTTTATGTGCATGTATACAGCAGTGCAGTAAGATTGTGTGAGTTTAGTGAGTAGTAATTTATTTTCAAGTTGGCTGGTCGGACTCAGCAACTATTGTTGGTGTATATATTACTTATTCTATTTACTGTAAATATGAATCGAATAAATTATGGTAGATGCAAGAATAAAAGACCTATTAAAGCTGTAAATAGAATGATAAAAGCTAATCTACAAAGAAGGAAGCCACATAAAGATAACAATTATGTTGTCATGGGGAATTCATCATCTTCACTTGAAGGGAAACAAACTGACAAATCATCCACCCCAAAAAAGCTAGCATTTTTTAATGACATAGTACAAAACCATAATATGTGCAGAGATGATGTTACTGAAAGCAATTCCTATATGATAGTTCATAACAGCATATGGAAGGACATTTTCAAAGGGGCAAAGTGTGGCATGGAGTCCCCCTATGTACATTTCAAGGACACTAAGCGACATTTCAAAAGTGCAAGACGCCAGCTTCAGATGTCCAAATCTTCCAAGGAAGCAGAGAGTCAAACATATGGAGCTGTGGAGTTTTAACCATCACATTTATTGGTAACATACTCTACAAAATTCTGAAATCTATAAAAGCGGTTTTCTCAAGTAAATTTTTTTCATGGTTTTGCTCCACTAAAAATGTTCCATGCGATGCAATTCTCATCCAGCCTTAATTAAATTTTGTCCACTTATAAAGATGCTGTATACAAGAAGGACTACAAGGGCTTTTTGATTTGTATGGGATAATTTGGCTCATAGATACATTCTCCTGTGCTTTTTGTCTTTATGAATGTTGAAAAATGATGTATATAAACCGAAATATATTTATCACATAAAATCCTCAAATTATTTGAAAACTTCCTTCACACAGGTTAATACTAATATGTTTTACACCTAAAATAAAAATATGAGCAAAAAAAATGCAGAACTTCATCGTATGGAGCATTTTAACATTAATTAATGTTATTTAAGTAATAATTTCTTAATAATGGTTAAACCTACATTCATTAAATTTGATTTTTAGCATGTACAGGTGGCCCTTAAAATACTGTAAAATTTTCATGATGATTGCTTAACATATGTGGATTTTAGAATTTCACCATTTGGTTGCCTAACGATTTTCATTTAAGTACCCTGTGCTTAAGATATTTTTATGAGAAATGAAATGTATAAACGTAGAGTCAGACTGAAAAATTCAATGCCATAGCCGGGATTTGAACCACGGATCTTCTGGTTTCCGTCCAGCCGCACTACCAGTCTGACTCTACGTTTCCACAATTTAGCCTACACATGGCCAGTGTGAAAATAATAATTAATTTCCATTAATGAAATGTATATCTTCAATTTTACGGAAGTGTCCTCACAAGGGACACCTTTAACTCGAAAAGCACAAAATTATGCTTAGAATAACAATTGATCATAAACAAAACAGTGGGTGTGTGATTTCTATGCAAAACATTGTGTTCTATCTCCAGTGACATTTTAATGGAGAGAAACAAAGTGACAGTATATCAATACCATAGAAGGGAAGTTATATGTAATTCAATGATGTCAATGTATAATTACATTTTCAATCAACAGTGCTAAAAACCTTTGCTTAAAGTACTTATATCAGCGCTAAACATACATATATGAGGTGCGTTCAAGTTATAAGACCTATTTTTTCAAGACTGGGACCAGATAGGATTTTCTGTTTTTTTTTTTTTAAATACAAGTGGACTCTTTGTGAATGCATGACAGAGATGGCAGCACTGTACAGTGCATGGAACTCTAGTGTTAGCGACGAGAGTTAGGACTGTTTTTGATACTTAAAATGGTAACGTTTTCATCGCACACCATTTTTGTGGTGTGACACCTATTGAAATTCATCACCAGTTAGGTAAGGCATGTGGTGATGGTACCATGGATGTGTCCAATGTGGGTTCCTGGGTGCGACAGTTCAATGAAGGCAGAAAATTGTATGACAAGAAACCAAGACAGTCACGACCTCGCACCAGCCAGTCTGACGACATGATCCAATGAATGGAGAACATTGTTTTGGAGGATCACCGATTGAACGTTGCAGACATCGCCTCCAAAATTGGCATTTCTGTGGGATCTGTACACACACTCCTGCAGGAAGTTCTGAAAATGCGAAAAGTGTCTGTCTTCCAAGTGGTTGCCACAAATGCTGACGGATGATCGCAAGGCTATGCACATGGCAAATTGTCAGGTGATGTTGACGCGTGACGACAGCATGAATGGAACATCGATTACACGCTGTTCTTGCAATGAAAGCATCACCATTTTAAGTATCAAAAACAGTCCTAACTCTCATTGCTGCCACTAGAGTTCTATGCACTGTACAGTGCTGTCATCTCTGTCATGCATTCACAAAGAGTTCACATGTATTTTAAAAGAAAAACAGAAGTTCCTATCTGGTTCCAGTACTGAATTAAAAAAAAATAGGTGTTATAACTTGAACACACCTTGTACTACACACTTGATAGTGATTATATTAGTCCTCAAAGTGTAGATGCAGGATATCAGTGAATTGGTTAAAACAAAAAGCAATGTTCCCACCTCACTAAAGCCACATTATCACATGCCAAATCACTTTTGTATTAGCCGCCCTATATAAATTTGCAAGTGTTAGGCAGTGTCTTAACCTGCATTACACCAAGCACATTGCAACATAGGCTTATTCTTTGATGCAGGAAATTGATATTAAATTACAGAGTGAAGTTTGATGAAGTAACAATCATGTAATTTAACTTGTGGTTGTGCACATTACACTCTTACAAAATTAGCAACCCTGATACCAAAATTAAGGAATGCAATGAATAAAGAATTGTAATGGATTTCAAACGAACATTGTATAATTGTTAAAACGCAAGCAGGTACAGTTGGGGTGAGTGATTTAACAAAGTGCTGGGAATAAGCGGGTTCTTAGCAGGTATTCTAAGTGGATAACACTTGAGTCTGTTCGAAAAGGCATTGTTCGGACCGTTAATAATGGCATGTCCGAGACTAATAATCACAGTGGACAAAATAGTCACAAAAGGAATTTTGGTGTGATTAAAGACAGGCTTTGAGAGGTGAAAGTCGAACACAGCTGCGATGAAAAAGACAGAACTGGGCTGGCAGTCCATTAAGAAAGACAAATGGTTCTGTCTTCGTGGAAGACAGACCAGAACCGAGAAAAGGTATTTATCATTTCCTACATAAATAACAAATTAAGTGTTATCGCATAATATGCATTTTACATACGGTAACTGAACAGTGATATATTGGTAATGCTTGGTCGGCAACTTCACGAGTTATGTGATGATAAAAGGAAGCAGTCATTAAACCAGTTTTAAACTTGCATTCCAGTGTCATTAGAATCATCTTTACTCCCATACATATCCACACATACCCATTGACGGAAATCTTGCTCTACCCTGAGGATAGGCCACACTGCTTCAGAATTTACAACGTAAGAATAAGCTGCATCAAACTAGCAACCAATGTGTGCAGCAACCTTTTCCAGTGTATAAGCAATTGATGTGAAATAACTGGCATCAACCCTTATGATAAAGCTTCTTCCAGCTGGTATAAAGGGTAGAGGGGAGACAGGGTTGATGTGACAGACTGACATGTCATATGTCGTTTTAATGTTTTAATGGTCGTTTGTTATTCTAATCAGGTTTTCATGTAGTTTCAAACATTCAAGGAAGTTACTTCATTCCCATATTCCCCTTGTACTTGCAAGAATATTAGCAATAAGATAATTTCTACCTATGTTTATCTCGATTAATCATGAAGTAGACAGAAGAGCAAGTGTTTGTAAGGATAGTTTGTACAAAAGTAGAGAAAGTCATGTGAGTGTAACACGTCAGAGTTTTATCTTATGGCCATGCAGAGAGAATGAATTTCAAAACCGTTGACAGCGATAAGCTCTTAAAAGATTAGACTATCGCTTAACCTGCTGTATTTCAGTATTCCCATTGTACCTATAAGAAGTTCAGCATCTTCCATGGATGTGATATGAGGACTTTCAGGAAAATCCTCACACCTTAAACTACCTTTACATGGAAAGTTTTTGATAATTTTGATTTTCTCCAAAATCTCTAATGATTTTTATTAAAATTGTATATGTTAAAGATATTTACATGACAAATCAAATGTATATTTTAAATTATCTAGGAATGTCCTAGAAGCTCTCTTGATTCTGGATGATATTTGTGTAACTGACAAAGCGCAATGGATAGACAAAATTTTGTTGCACAAAAACGTAATCTCATTAAAACACAGAATTTATGTCAAATAGTTTTTGTGGTACGAACCATTTCCGTGATACTCCTTGTTTTGGTTTCAATGTTTAAGAACTTACACTTTTTTCCAATTGGTTGCTGTTATTTGCATTTTAATCTATTGGCTATTCAGAGACAACAGAGTTTCAAAGTATCACATAGTGACCAGCTATTAAAAGATATGACATTTGCTTAAGCCCACTGATTTTCGCTATTCCCATTATATCTATTGTAAAACTATTTCAACAAATGCCTATCTGGATTAACATGAAGTAGACAGAAGAATTAAATATTGTTAAGAATAGAGTCAACATGAAAAATTCAATGCCATGGCCGGGATTTGAACCACGGTTCTCCTGGTTTCGGTCCAGTAGCTCTAACCCATTGAGCTACCATGGCCAATGGGTTAGTCTATATACCTTAGTCTATATACCTTAGTCTATATATGGCTAGTGTGAAGAAATGATTAATTTCCATCAATTAACTAATATTGTTAAGAATAGTTTGTTCAACAGAATGTTATGGGAGTCCAACATATCAGATATTTTTTAAAATAGAGTCAAAAGCTCACTGAAATTTCTAGGTTCGTCTCAACAAGATTTTGAATCAATTATGAATTGTGGAAATGTAGAGTCAGACTGAAAAATTCAATGCCATAGCCGGGATTTGAACCACGGATCTTCTGGTTTCCGTCCAGCCGCACTACCATTGTGCTACTATGTGCCGATATGACATTAAATTCTCCAACTGACTCGTATTTTCCCGGTAAACCACTTAGGAGTTCTCATAAACACATGAGACAACTACCTTAATGGCGACTTACTATATTGTAAGTACTTTAAGGCCCGGGCTTTATAGTTAACCACTATTAGGTCAATTAATGGAAATTAATTATTCTTTCACACTGGCCGTGTGTAGGCTAAATTGTGGAATCGTAGAGTCAGACTGAAAAATTCAATGCCATAGCCGGGATTTGAACCACGGATCTTCTGGTTTCCGTCCAGCCGCACTACCATTGTGCTACTATGGCCAACGTGCCGATATGACATTAAATTCTCCAACTGACTCGTATTTTCCCGGTAAACCACTTAGGAGTTCTCATAAACACATGAGACAACTACCTTAATGGCGACTTACTATATTGTAAGTACTTTAAGGCCCGGGCTTTATAGTTAACCACTATTAGGTCAATTAACTTACAATATAGTGAGTCGCCATTAAGGTAGTTGTCTCATGTGTTTATGAGAACTCCTAAGTGGTTTACCGGGAAAATACGAGTCAGTTGGAGAATTTAATGTCATATCGGCACGTTGGCCATAGTAGCACAATGGTAGTGCGGCTGGACGGAAACCAGAAGATCCGTGGTTCAAATCCCGGCTATGGCATTGAATTTTTCAGTCTGACTCTACGTTTCCACAATTTAGCCTACACACGGCCAGTGTGAAAGAATAATTAATTTCCATTAATTGACCTAATAGTGGTTAACTATAAAGCCCGGGCCTTAAAGTACTTACAATATAGTAAGTCGCCATTAAGGTAGTTGTCTCATGTGTTTATGAGAACTCCTAAGTGGTTTACCGGGAAAATACGAGTCAGTTGCAGAATTTAATGTCATATCGGCACGTTGGCCATAGTAGCACAATGGTAGTGCGGCTGGACGGAAACCAGAAGATCCGTGGTTCAAATCCCGGCTATGGCATTGAATTTTTCAGTCTGACTCTACGTTTCCACAATTTAGCCTACACACGGCCAGTGTGAAAGAATAATTAATTTCCATTAATTGACCTAATAGTGGTTAACTATAAAGCCTGGGCCTTAAAGTACTTACAATATAGTAAGTCGCCATTAAGGTAGTTGTCTCATGTGTTTATGAGAACTCCTAAGTGGTTTACCGGGAAAATACGAGTCAGTTGGAGAATTTAATGTCATATCGGCACGTTGGCCATAGTAGCACAATGGTAGTGCGGCTGGACGGAAACCAGAAGATCCGTGGTTCAAATCCCGGCTATGGCATTGAATTTTTCAGTCTGACTCTACGTTTCCACAATTTAGCCTACACACGGCCAGTGTGAAAGAATAATTAATTTCCAATTATGAATTATTTGATTATGCCCAGTAGTTAACAGATGTTCCAACAAGACAGAAAATCAATTCATAACTGGTTCTGAATTTTATCCCTTCTGGTCGAGTCTGCTTGCATTCAGTTTCCTACAAGAAGCGGAAGGTTGGGTGTTGGTGGCACTGGAAGTAGTCACTGTATGGATGGGGCCACACGTGTGGCAAGCCAGGTGCAGCTAGCATCGGGTGTGGTCCTACATGAATGGAAGGCAACGCACTGGTTAATGCTCAACAGACTACAGGAACCCATGCCCTTAGACAAAAGCTTGAGACAAACGACAAACCTCTTTAACTGCAGGATAAAGCCACACTAAGCAGCTAGGAGCTGAGGCATAAAACACCCCACTCAGGTGAACCTGAGTGATTCGCTCGTGATTGTTGGATTGCAGTTTGCTGTTCCAAAATATTTGAGAACCAATTGAGCTGCATTCAGAACTAGGAACTGAAAATTTGTGACATCGCAAATTGTGTAGCCTGCTGTGCAAGTTCAGATTATGTAGAATCCATTGGAATGTGTATCTGTATAATCATTTGCCTTCCAGAATTAAGAAACTGAAAGTTAAAAGAAAATTAAAAGAAACTAAACTGTATTTGAGAGAAAATGTGTTGTACTCAGTGGAACTATTCAAATGTGTGGGTTTCATAAAATTATGCTTAATTAATTATTATGTGTTTCAAATGGGAAGGTGTTTGTCCTTGAGCGCTACTAGGTGAGCAACCAATAGGCGTCCTGCGGTGTTGTCATATTACATTCCCCCTAAGCGGTGTGTGACGAGCGCCAAACTAATCAATCTCTAATAAATACTACACTCCTGGAAATGGAAATAAGAACACATTGACGCCGGTGTGTCAGAACCACCATACTTGCTCCGGACACTGCGAGAGGGCTATACAAGCAATGATCACACGTACGGCACAGCGAACACACCAGGAACCGCGGTGTTGGCCGTCGAATGGAGCTAGCTGCGCAGCGTTTGTGCACCACCACCGTCAGTGTCAGCCAGTTTGCCGTGGCATACGGAGCTCCATCGCAGTCTTTAACACTGGTAGCATGCCGCGACAGCGTGAATGTGAGCCGTATGTGCAGTTGACGGACTTTGAGCGAGGGCGTATAGTGGGCATGCGGGAGGCCTGGTGGACGCACCGCTGAATTGCTCAACACGTGGGGCGTGAGGTCTCCACTGTACATTGATGTTGTCGCCAGTGGTCGGAGAAAGGTGCACGTGCCCGTCGACCTGGGACCGAACCGCACCGACGCACGGATGCACGCCAAGACCGTCGGATTCTACGCAGTGCCGTAGGGGACCGCACCGCCACTTCCCAGCAAATTAGGGACACTGTTGCTCCTGGGGTATCGGTGAGGACCATTCGCAACCGTCTCCATGAAGCTGGGCTCCGGTCCCACGCACCATTAGGCCGTCTTCCGCTCACGCCCCAACATCGTGCAGCCCGCCTCCAGTGGTGTCGCGACAGGCGTGAATAGAGGGACGAATGGAGACGTGTCGTCTTCAGCGAGGAGAGTCACTTCTGCCTTGGTGCCAATGATGGTAGTATGCGTGTTTGGCGCCGTGCAGGTGAGCACCACAATCAGGACTGCATACCACCGAGGCACATAGGGCCAACACCTGGCATCATGGTGTGGGGAGCGATCTCCTACACTGGCCGTACACCTCTGGTGACCGTCGAGGGCACACTGAATAGTGCACGGTACATCCAAACCGTCATCGAACCCATCGTTCTACCATTCCTAGACCGGCAAGGGAACTTGCTGTTCCAACAGGACAATGCACGTCCGCGTGTATCCCGTGCCACCCAACGTGCTCTAGAAGGTCTAAGTCAACTACCCTGGCCAGCAAGATCTCCGGATCTGTCTCCCATTGAGCATGTTTGGGACTGGATGAAACGTCGTCTCACGCGGTCTGCACGTCCAGCATGAACGCTGGTCCAACTGAGGCGCCAGCTGGAAATGGCATGGCAAGCCGTTCCACAGGACTACATCCAGCAACTCTACGATCGTCTCCATGGGAGAATAACAGCCTGAATTGCTGAGAAAGGTGGATATACACGGTACTAGTGCCGACATTGTGCATGCTCTGTTGCCTGTGTCTATGTGCCTATGGTTCTGTCAGTGTGATCATGTGATGTATCTGACCCCAGGAAGGTGTCAATAAAGTTTCCTCTTCCTGGGACAATGAATTCACGGTGTTCTTATTTCAATTTCCAGGAGTGTATTTGCGCTAAGACAAAAATTCAGATTTTGCAAAAACTGATACATGAGGAAAGAGAGAGTAATGTATTTAACATAACCGTAAAAACCCCATATTTTTAGCTCAAATAGTTTTCCTAATATAAATAAATAAAGTAGATACCATTATATTATAACAATGCATTCTGACATAAGCCTGTAATGAATATAATTATTGGTTGGCATGTATGCATGAACATATATTTGAAATTACTCAGAACTGAAACATAAACATTTGACATGTCGTGATAAAAGAAATATGTACTTTGAATAAGCCAAGGTGTTTGTTAAATTCGATGAAAGGAAATGATACACTTCTTGCTAGTCTGGCAGAACATGTCTGTTCACATTAAATCTTTGTGTATGAATGGTTCGTAATCTCTATTTACTCAAGAGAGTTCATAGCAGCATTATTCAGTTACTCTTCCATGAAAAAGTGTATCAGCTGGATCAAAGAGATGCGATCCATCTTCCACCCGTTACTACTGCTAGAACAATCCAATAGAGTTAATGTGGGCTCAAATTATGTTGCAAACAGAAATAATATTTTTAAACTGACTGGCATTGAACGACTTATCCACAAAGAAATTGACAAGGAACACAACAAGACTGGGAAAACTGCGTGAGACATCAGATAAACTACAAGAAGACAACTTTCGGAAAGCAATAGCATGTAACAAGATTTTGGAACTTATCATCATAAATTTGCAGTACTCAGACATTGAAAAAATGATGAATTATCTCTTAACGTAAGTAACATTCACAGCTATACGGATTCACCGCTGGTATTTTCACTGGATTAGAAAAATAAGTAATTCATAAACTGTAATTAACTTTAAACTAAATATTTAAAACATTTGCGTAATATACGAATATTCATGTTGCAATTGTGATTTCAACAACTGCATTATTATAAAACCTTGGAAAATTCAGTTTGCGTTCCCTTACGTCTAGCGCCACGAAGACTCGCAAGTGTGCGAGAGAGTGAGAAATATAAAAAGAGTGGGGATAACGAGGTGGCAGAGGTGAAGGCTCTAACGTATCTGATTCACTACAGGCGAGAACTCTTCTCGTTTGAAACACATAATAGGTATTACTTTGTATCACATAACTTCAATATTCATTGTATATATTATTTACATATTGAAATTCAGATATTATAATTGACATGCCAAAGCCATGTAATACTTACAACACAGGTGAATAAATGAAAGGCTTTGCATGAACAGAGGGTGTAGGAAATGAAGTATACTTTCAATATTCAGGTATTCAGGAATAGTGGAAGTAAGAAAACCATGAAACAATGATTCAAGTGGTGATCCAACCTTCAATAGTACAAAATTTCAAACCAATTCTAAGGGTGTACTCAACTCCCATATGTGTGTAACAAAATGTTGGTATTACTTCAGAACGTTCAGAATACGTTGAAAGCTGCTTATTACTTTATGTTAATATTGTTTAATTTAAAACCAAACATTGATCGTAATAAATTAAATTTAAAGAGAGTGAATTAATGACACTAAACAACACTTTTAAATTTTTCCGGAACATGTTTCAGAGATTATTTGCCTCCATTGTCAACTGGACATTGACTGGTTCTCAGTGGTGCAGCTGGTGATATTTTGTCAAAGGTCTCCTCTGGTGGTGGTTCAAGGAACTTGCTGAACAAATCTTTCTGGTGGATGTCGAAATTGAATACCTTGTTCCTATTTTTTGAAATGAAGATTTGTTCCCATGTGGATAGTTCTTGTTTTCCTGATGTATGTTTTGGTAGTTTTAGTTCTGGATTTATGTTGTGGTTTTTTTCTCAAAAATGCATTGCAACTACTGAATTTTCTAATTGTTTGTATTTTATGTTCCCAAAGTGTTCCTTTGCTCTTGTTTCTAAATTTCTTTTGGTTTTTCCAAAGATGCCATTCCATCTAACAAAAAATGTGGTATATATCAAATTGAATGCTATGATCGTAGTCAAATTTATATTGGAAAAATTAAAAGAAATTTAGAAACAAGAACAAAGGAACACTTTAGGAACAAAAATACAAACAATTAGAAAAATCATCAGTTGCCTTGCATTTTTGGGGGAAAAAAACCACAACGTAAATTCAGAACCAAAACTACTACAATATACATCAGGAAAACAAGAACTATCCATATGCGAACAAATGTTCATTTCAAAAATAGGAACGAGGTATTCAATTTTGACATCCCCCAGAAAGATTTGCTCAGCAAGTTCCTTGAACCACCTCCAGAGGAGACCCATGAGAAAATATCACCAGCTACACCACTGAGAAGCAGTCGATGTCTGGTTGACAATGGAGGCAAATAGTCTCTGAAACATGTTCCGGGAAATTTAAAAATAAGTGTTGTTTAGTGTCATTAATCCACTCCCTTTAAATTTAATTTATTATAACAACACTGTTTTCAACACTTCCATGAAAGGAATTTTTGATTGTAATGCTGTTACTTGGATAGAATGATAAATTTTATATTGTTTTATTTAAAGAATATCTGTGAATTGGGAAAGTTGTGTTGATATACACATTCACTTATTTTCCTTTGTTTCAGGATTCACAAAGAAGAGAATCAGTTTTGGCAGATGTTTTCTAGATACGCTGGCTATGCTTGTTTTACAAGTACCTAATGAAGGAAATGAAGAATCACTTTATTCTCCTTGGAAACATTTCATGGCATGGCTTTTGGTTTACTTTCTTTTGATAACAGCAGTTTATAGTGGTGGACTTGCATCAATTCTTACAGTTCCAAGGTACGCAGCTACTCTTCACACAGTTTTTTCTCTTCTTTTTTTATATACATATTAGGGACAGAAGGTATTATAATTCACTCAAAATTTGGATAGCAAGATTTCACCAGGAAGTACTGTATCCCACCCAAAAATTTGATACTATGATTTACCAGAAATACTTCTTTTTAGGACTCCTTGAATCCAGAAAAAGCATTTTTAGAAAAAGGTATTAGAGAGAAAGAGAGAGAGAGAACACTAGTGAAAAATGAAAATTTGGTTACATACCAAACTTAGTACCTAGTTCGTCACCCAAGGAAGCATCAGGAAGATTTTCAAAAATTTCATCCATCAAACTACGTTTTACTCAAATATTTTTTGAACATTTTTATTTTCTCAAAAACGACTGCTACATTTTTTATTAAAGTACTACTATATCTTTAGGATAGTTTCATTAATAATTGAATATATATAGGCAATATGACAAATTCAATGCCACGGCTGGGATTTAAACCACGGATCTCCTGTTTTCTGTCCAGTCGCTCTAACCCATTGAGCTATCATGGCCAACTTGCCATAATGACATTAAATTCTCCATTTGACTCATATTTCCCTGGTAGATCACTAAGGGCTCTTGCATTCGAGATACACCGTTTGTGCTGACTTACTATCGTAAGTACTTGAGTCCCATGCTTCATCATTAAACTCTCTAGCCGTACTTACGTTAGTAAGTCACCACAAATGATGTATCTCGGATGCGAGAGCCCCTAGTGATCTACCAGGGAAATATACGAGTTAAATGGAGAATTTAATGTCATGACGGCAAGTTGGCCATGGTAGCTCAATGGGTTAAAGCGACTGGTTGGAAACCAGGAGATCCATGGTTCAGGTGCAGGCCATGGCATTGAATTTTTCATGTTGACTCTATCAAAAACCTTAGCCTATATACGGCTAGTGTGAAGAAATGATTAATTGATGTACATACAATTCATGTCAAATAAAATTTTTTGTGAAGCTGTCCATTTCTGAGATTTTCCTTGTTGGTGTAATTTTCAAATAGTAATACTTTTCTTAAAGATAAAAAATTCTCATTTTGTATCTTTTGGCTCTATAAAGATGTCATGACTCTGTTCCAACTGCCAATGGATTAAGAATTCCTACCCCAACATCCATGAACAGAGCAGACTTACCTGGGGGACATAGCTAGATGGTTAAAGCGCTTTGAGAGGTAGGAATCAAGTATTTTCCTTAGAGGAAGACAACATTTAGAACATGAAGAAAATGATTTTACTTAACACATTGTTTTGAAAAATATAAACATGTCCCAAAGGGTCTCATAATTTGTAGTCCTGGGAAGACTGGTGCCTCCTCTACACTCACATGTCGCTCCACTCACACACTAGAGGCAGAGGGAAAGCTTTCCCATCCTTAATTGGTCAACAAGACGTAGGACCCAAGTCACTTATACATCTACACAAGTCAGATCCATAACAAAGAGAACAGAATTTCAAACACATCACATAGCTACTAGCTCTTAAAAGATTTGACTATCACTTAAGCCCACTTTATTTCCCTATTCCTCTTGTATCTTCAAGGAAATATGCAGTAACTCAATTTATGCAAATGTTTATGTTGATTAATATGAAGTAGATAAAAGAATAAGAATTTTTAAGAGTAGTTTGTACAAAAGTAGTGAAGGTCATGTGATTTCAATGCATTAAGTTTTGTAGAAAAGGACCATTGATATGGAGCAGTGGTATCACAGTCCAGTGTCTAAACAATTGAGCCACCAAGACCAACATTTACAAATTATGCATTCACTTTATACATTTACATACTTATTACTACACTGAGTTGCTGGTTCCCTTGGGCCCAATAGACTCAAACTCTCAGGTTGTCGAGCTAATGGGTCCCTATTGGCATCTTATCTAAATAACTGAGCTTCATTTTCGTCACATTTGCTTATTTTTCTCAACCATTTTGCTATTTGCCCCAAAAGTTCCCAATTTCAATTAAATTTTTCCTAGTTTTTACACATATTAACTTCATTGCTTGAATTTCTTTTGGTAGCATTGCCCACTCTCTTATAAATCTTCTCCCTAAGCAATCTAGTTTTTTCACATTCTAAAACCAAATGCCATTCTTTATCCCTTTGATGACACAATGGGCATTTCTCCAGATCCCTCCCTCTTCCCAAACCCTTCAGTTTTACCACCCCTGTTTTGGCCCAAGCAAAGCCTTCTCTTGCTGCTTTATCACAAATATCAATGTATTTTTCCCTGTTCCAGATCACTTTCATCTCTCTATAAATTTCCAGTGAGCTTTTTAAATTGAAGCTTCCTAACATTTCTTGCCTTTCAATAACTTCCGTTCTTAACCTAAGCTCTTTCCAAAATCCACTTTGCAATAATTCTTTGTTTTCCCAGAAGACACCCAACCCTATTTTTAACATCATTTCCTTTATCTTATTTAGCCATGAATCTTTCTGATTTAGTCTTTCCTGTACTATCAAGCATTGACATAGAATATTCTGCTCATCTAAACTCCTAATTCTCGCCCAATATTTTAATACCCTTTCCACCATTATCCCTCTTGTGCCACTCCATTTGGTGAAGCTCGTGGTAAGCCTAAAACTTGTTCGCAAAAGTTTCTATGTATCTCATTCATATTTGCACCCCCCTCCTCCAAACCCCATATCTCTACCTCATACAGCAATTTTGCTTCTACTACGGCTGTGTAAATTCTCTCCAGCTGTTTTATTTGCATTCCTGGTAATTTATCTAGGCATGCTTTAATAGCTTTTAATGCAATTTTACCTTTTGCCATTGCCATTCTCTTCTGCTCTTTCCAATCTCCCTTACTGCTTAAATGTATTGGCCACCTCAGTTTCTCTTCCTTGTCAGTACCATTTCTCCTCTTTTCTTAACTTGTTGCCTTTCTTAAATATCTTCCATAATTTTGGTTTTGTTTACATTAATTCTAAGGCTCCATTCCTTACAAAATTTATATATTGCTCCAATTGCCCTATCAATTCCCACTTTGGAAATAGCTCCTGCTACTAAATCATCCGCAAATAACAAACCAGGTATTTCCCTGTTATTAATTATTGGCACAAGCCTATTTTCCATTCTAAATGTATCTAAAATATCATGTATAAACAGATTAAACAGTATGGGGCTCAACTTACAGCCTTGCCTCAATCCTATATTATTCTGAATGAATCTTTTACTTTATTATTTGCCATCTTTATACAAAACTCATTGTCTGAATATATACTTTGTAAACTCTGAATAAATCTGCTGCTCATTCCTTTTTTACTCAATTTTTACCATAGTGCTTTGCAATTTATTGTATCAGAGGCCTTTTCAAAGTCAATAAATAGCGTATATACCCTCCTCCTCTAATATGCTAAATATGTACCTATCAGTGTGCTTATCACAAAGATATTATCCACTGTTCTCCTGTCTTGTCTAAAACCTGCTTGGAAATCTGATAACTTGCTCTCGTCTTCTGCCCACTTGTGAACTCTCTCTGCCAAAACTCCAGTATATATCTTACCTAAAGCAGATAATGAGCTGATTCCTCTATAATTTGCTGGAGTATCTACCTCCTCTTTATTCTTAAATATTGGCACAACCAGTGCTTTTCTCCAACTACTTGGGACCTTATCATCTTCAAATACTTTATTTAGAATGCGTTCACTTATTAGCCTGTCAAAGTAAAGTGTTCTTCATTCAAAACTTAATGGGGTCACAGCATTTTGTCTGTGTGTGACTGGGTGTGCCACAGCAAGCTTTGCTCCTACATAAACTCCACGTGTAAAGCATGTATAACACCTTTACCTTATAAAAGATGCTGGAAATGTCGTCCACCATCTACTAAACAAACATATCAGGAGAACACATTCTGATTCACATGATTAAGTTGGACCACTGTAATGTTTCTGATTTAATTCCTAATATTTTGTTTCGTTTCTTCCTATGTATGAAGATTAGTCTTGTAAACTTTGTCTTTCAGGTTAACCCAAAGTAAAATCACACACTGTTAGATTGGGGGAGCGAGAGGGCCTTACACAAGCAGTAATCACTCTATCTTCAAACACTTCCCTGACAGAGGCAGAACCTTGCTGAAACCACCCATATGATTTCTCTTCTTTTGTTAGATTATGAAAAAAGGGTTAAAATGTCATTTCAGTAGCTCTCTGCATTTACAGTCTGCTCATAGAATATGTTGTTGTTTTCAAATGCTAGGTTTTGGCAATGAAGCCATTAGCTCTCTTGCTCTCCAATATTTCTGTATAGTGGATCTGGCAGGTAGGGGGCTTCACAGGTTAAAAGATGTTCTTCAGTCATTTCCTCTTCTTTGTTGCACAGAGGACAATTTGGACTTGTATAAATTCCTATTCTGTGTAAGTGTTTGGCCAAATAGTCATGTTCCGTAAGTAATCTAAAATTTGCTACTGCAGTTTTACGTGGGATTTCTGGAATAATTTCTGGATTTTTAATTAAAATGTTCCATTTTTTATCTTTGGCTTTGTTACATATTGTTAGAAATATTCATAGAATATTGGACCAATTATACATCTAGCTCTAACAGCACACCAAATTCCAACCTTCCAGTCATAATGAGGGATTTGCAGAGGCCCAGTATTGCCTGTTATGAGTGTTAACATGACCACTGAGGTGGAACCACAGTGCACGACGACAGCAGGTAACGGGGGAATCCAGCAAGGTTGTGAGAGAGGTAAAATGCCATGTGCTCCCTTAGATTTTAAATGAAGAACCCTTTATTAGCTACTTCATGTAAATTTAGAATTTTGAAATACACAAAAGAACAAAATATCTTAATATGAGATATTTAAAATGTCTCTTTGTAAAAATTAACAAACGCATTTGCAAAGAATGCCATCATGTTCCATTATTGCCTTGGTTCTTGGAGGAAAAGGAAAATGGGTTGACAACTTTACAGCTGTGGCAGTTTTCCTTCAATTTCTTGCAATTCTGCCTGGTGGAGGAGAGACAGGGTTGATGTCACAGCCAGACATGTCTTATGATAACAAATACCAACTTAACATGATTAATATTATTTATACAGTCACAAATTTTAACTCCTTAACTACTATCCTGCTTCAGAGGCCTACTTGTGACTTTAATTATCTTCTGTATTAGTGAGTATACATTTTATTTTAATAAAATTTTAACACGTTTCCTACATTGTCCTGTTAGTTAAATTTTGGGAAAGAATTATAAAAATTCATATATTGTGAAATTGTGGTTAAGTGTTAGCTCATGTTTCTTCCTGTTTAGGTCCTGCAAGTCCATGCAGTTATAAGTAATTTTTAAATGATCAGTCGTCCGTCTATGCAGCATTAACATGACATATGCACATTCTTGTTATGTCATTTGCTAATGTTGACTCACAATGTTATTCTTTCAGTGTTTAGCAGTCCTCCTTGTGATAAGCACATGTTTATTTTGGTACATTATTTCATAACAGTTGTCTGTTGTACAAACTGAAAATATTATGGAGAAGAGGACTATCAAATGAGGAGGTTAGAAAATTGTTGGAGCAGTCTTCTGATGCTAAAAGCTCACCTATTAAATTAAATTATAGATGAGTCATATTTTTTTACACATAAGCTTCACTTACGTAACTATATTGAGGACATGTTTTGCAAACTATTGTTCGTATCATCAGCTCTACTGCGACTATCTGGTCCGAAAATCATGAGATTTAAGGTAACACCAAATTACTAAAATACGTACAAAAACTTTGGGAGCTTGCCATCTGGGAAAAAAACATGAAAACCAACTAATGAACTTCGAAATCCCACCAGAAGACAACTCCACATTTAAATTCATCGCAAAATCAACAGATGGCAGCAGCAACTCCAGAACTACCCACACCACTGGATCAACCTTTAGTTGCAATAGAGCTGATGATGCAAACAATATTTCGTGAAACATGTCCTCAATATAGGTACGTAAGTGAAGCTTATGTGTAAAAAATATAACTGTGCGGTGTTCCAATACAGTACAATTTCAATCACCTATTAAATTTTCCAGTGAAGATGATAATGCAGTAGACATTGAAAGATTAGGACAAGAAGATGATGACAATCATGAACAATCCATATATGAAAGAGAACAATTTAGTACATATTCTGTTGGTATGAATTTCACATAATGGAAATGAAATATGTGCTGTAGCCCATCAGGCTGAAATTTTTGGTAGATGGAGCAAAAAGGATTTATTGAAAGACTTGAGACTGACAAACTATTTGGTTCAGAACTGTGATAATGAAGAGTCTTGTTTTATGTTGTTCTTTTGCATACCTGTCACTGAGAAAGTGTGTTTGTGTACCAACACAAAAGGTGGAATGGTTTAAAAGGACTGGATGGATAAAGCTTTGCATGCAATGAGAAAGTTTTTTGTGAAGATATGTCAGCTTGGCAGTGTTAAGAATGGCTAACCATTGTTCAATTATGTCTTGTATTCACTTCCATGTTATTCTGAGGATGTGCTTTGATAATGCAAGAGCCCAGCACAGATCAAATGACAAACTGTAGCTAACCTAAAAAGTTTTTGAGAGGTGGGAAACTACTCCGAGGAAAGCCTACATTCCAGGATTGGTACATGATCATGGATGAACAATTGCCCACATTTCGAGGTCGTTGTCCATTTTGATATTGCATGTCATCATAACTTGTAGATACAGAATAAGTTCCTGGGCAATAAGTGACATGCAACAAGCTACTGCTGGAAGATGAAAAGTTTATTTGGGAAAAGAGGAAGAAATCAGAGCAGTACAACTTGGAAATAATCCTGTGAAAAACCCAGGTGATTGAACTTGAAAAGCTTGGACATAATATCACTTTATATCTCTGATTTAGCTCTTTATATGTTCTCAAAATATCTTACACTAGCCTGGTACTATCTGAAATTAGCTCTCTTCATGAGCAACCAATGGTATTACTATCACAAGCAAAAAAATCTGAAGGTATAATAACATACAATGCCACAAAAGGTAACATTGACACCACTGACCAGAAGATGCGATGATGCAGTGTGAAAAGGAAACCAAGATGCTCAGCATTAGTGCATTTCTTCAACATGATCAGAATAAGTGTAATGAATGAATACATAATTTGGATCATGCGGGCTATCAATAAAACAATGAGATGCCTGACTTTCATCATCAATTTGGGAAAGAAACTAGCAGAGTTAAAAGGCCAATGAAATCATTAGTTGCACCTGATTCAGAATGAAAATAAATTATAAATATTTAAAAGTCATCAGTTTAAGTATAAAAATGGTTTTTTAAAATCAAAATAAAATTATTATAGAGTATTTATAGCTCATATCATAAGTAGTCAAAATAATAACAATTTAACATGAGCTTGAGAACCCAAATAGTAAGTAATATTATAAAGATTTCCTGGTATGCAGAAAACTGTTTTCCATTTTTTTAACCATATACAAAGTGAAATTTCTGAAGCATTTCAACCTTCCAGTCCCTCAAAAATAAATAAGAAAGAGGAATGATTTTTTATAAAAAGAGGTTGTACAAGAGTTAATGTAATGCATAATATTTCTTAAAGGAAATTTTCACTTATCTCTTAAGAGTTTACCATATATTCAAAATTATGCAAAAGTCATTCAGAATGAAGAGGATCTCACAAACTATTTCCAGAAACAACTAAAATATACATTTGAATTTACTTATATGTATGTACCTTTAACATATGCCATTTAATCAAAATTGTTCAGCTATTCTTGAATAACTTCAAGATAATGAAAATTATCCATGTAAAGGGAATTTTAAGTTGTGGGATTTTCTTGAAAATCTTTGTCACATGCTCGGAAGACGAACTTAATTACCAAGTTTGGTATTTAACAGACTATAATGTGTGTTAAAGAGCAACCAAACTTTTTCTTTATCAGCTTTATTGCTTATTCTACAAAATTTTAAGCACTGTCCCCTTCAAAATAATCCCCTTTACTGACTCAGCTATCTTTATTTGCCCGCCCTTTGTGTACACTAGCCGCGCTATCGTAGATAACGGCTTTGCGACAATACGGTGGATGGGATACAATCGGAATGTGATGTTTTGCTAGTTGCAGACAAGAAGTGATGCATGAGATGACGCATTGTCATGATGCAACATCCAGTTTTAGTATTCCCACAATTCAATCCTCTTCCCGCACAAAGCGTCCTTCATGTACGCTAGGATTCCCTGGTAGAGTTCCTTGTTTACCATCTGACGTTGTGGCATGAATTCATGATGAATAATTCCTTTGTAGTCGAAAACCACTCATAGCTCTGCTTGCAATTCATACAGTCCTCCCTGTATATTTGGTTAAGCATTTGTAACTCTGAAAGTTTTCCCAAGCTTGTGACAAAATTTCACACACATACATTCTTCAAGCACCTTCATTGTAACTTTGTCACTAATCTGATGAGCAGGCTGTACACATGCTTGCAGTAGTGGCTGTAGTTCACTTGCTTATTGTCCAAGTGAAACACGGCAAATGGCAGCTTATTGTCTAAATGTGCCTCTAAATGTACTCAGTAGCTGCAGCACACTCTCTCTTCTGCTTGACGTGCTATTTCAAAAGTTCAGTCTCTTTTTGAACACATCTTATATATAATTTTTTACACACATACACCAAATAGAATCTTCTTAATATTTTTACTCAGGTATTTCAAAATGTGTATGGTAACATCTAGGTATATAATCTTTTGGGTGGAATACAAAGTAGGTTCTAGAGAAAGTAAAAAAAAGTTCAGTAGGAATGGTGCTAGATGGTATTTGAAACTGCTACGTCTCCGACATGAAACACAGATGCCACCACATCAGTCTTTAGTTATTACAATGCTTAAACAATAAAGAAGCTGCAGGGTTTTATCAGTGGGTCAGGGTTTCATTAAGTAGATGTAATTGTGCTGCAGGTATGAGCGTCCTTTGGATTCATTGGTGGAGCTAGCCAACAGTGATATTAACTGGACATTTACTCATGAAGCTCCCACTTGGGCTTTTCGCTACAGTGATGATCCAGTTCTGAGGACTATAGCTGACAAGTTCATGCGACAGACCAATGAGGAGATAGCAGCCACAGCTTTGAGAGGTGACACTGGGGTGCATATAGAGAAGCTGGCAGGAGGTGAGTGTTTAGCTTACTCTGTTCACAATTATGAGATAACAGTCACAGCTCTGAGAGATCATGTTGGGGTTTATACAAGGTGTTAGGTGTATGAGTGCACAAACTTCAACAGCAACTCCCTGACATTCAGCTGTCCTGTACCATTGTTTTCTAAAGTGCTTGGTTGCATAAATAAGGAATAAAATTAATCAAAAATTTAATTGCAAATATGTCATCACAACTTAACCATTTACTTTTGCAATTAAATTAATGAAATAGAGCTAGAAAAGATGAGTTATTCGTTTTTTTATGATATGTTGCTAAAATGATTAGTTTAACCACAAAACGATATGAAAGGAGTGGATTTCTCTGTGTCTATTGCAATAAAGTTGCAGGCTTATGCTTGGCAGCTCTGCAACATTGGTGTGTGAAGTGGAAGGAACATCAGGAATGTAAACAGTAAAATTACCTGCTATGGCACTTGGCACAACAGTGGATTCTGCCAGTGCTTCAGATGCATTAAATGCATTCAGAAATATGACAGTCTTTACAAATCGAGAGAATGCTTCTTGTTTATGGCAAAGCTGAGCTCTCTAGACTCTCATGAAGGCCAACACTTTGACTGTTTCCCAATAACAGAATTCCAAACCTAGGAGTCATATTAAAGAGTCAGCCATCATGTTCTTGTTGTAGTTATTGACCATTAATAAACTTCCTGTTAAGCAAATATGTGGATTTAATATAATTTTACACGATAAACCTGAATAACGTATTTCCATAATTGATATTTGAATTTGTTATTCTTGATCAACTTATATGTAGCTTTGATACAGCTTTCAGTTTAGATCTCATGAATATGAATGAATTTCTTAAAATAAAAGAACCTTAATCCCTGGTTACTGGCAGTAGTTTATAAACACACAGGCATGTGGCGAACCAGCTTTCAAATGCTGGCCTACTTCACGCACAGCTGTGGGCGAATTGATTAGGTGACTCGGAAAATTGGCTAACCTAAATTTGCAAAATCAGGATCACAAAAACAAATTTTATATTGGAATAGTGGTTTTGAATTTTGATAGGGTTCCCTCTGTATATGAATCCGAAAGTTCCTTAAAATTACCTTTACTTAAAGAGTCCTTGCTTTCATTATGTCCACAAAATGTCATTTCTTGTCTACTTCCCTAATGGGATATTGCATGTAAAGCGTAACATTCTTATTGTATTGCACAATATATAGATGTGAGCTTTCCTGAAGAGCATCTGCAAATTTGTTAGCGTTATTTCTCAGATCCTTCAATCCGACACAGTTATGTTCTTCATACCAACCAGTCTTAAATGCCCTAGTGTAGTTTGAAGATGCTCCGCCACAAAGTTTTTCTAAACATAGCAATGCTGTTGGCCTACCTACATTTACCATGGAAAGTTTGTCATCATTTTTCCATAAAGTAAGGGGTGTTTGGAGGCACACCAAGTCGTGTGTTGGATTCATTGTAAATACCTTAAATATGAAAAATTAAACACTTCACATATCAGACAATAATCACTGATCATATAAAAAATAACGTTTTTGCACAGGATATAAACTGATAATAAACAGTAGCACATGACACGCTACCACTTCTACCAACAAATTTCTTTTGAAATAAACGAAAAAGTAGGAAGCAGCTCCTGTATTGTGTTGGCAGCACAAGTTGGTGCGGAATATATAGCTTCTATGAGTCGAATCCAAGCCATGGTAACCAGCAGTGCATTCTGCCCTCCAACCACTCCTCACTCACCACAAGTGTTACGGTTACCTTGGCCTTTTAATAACGAATCACTAGTCGGGAAGTAAGCTAGCTGCATTATCGACACGCAAGCGAAAAGAGAGTGGTTCCGTTACAAAATATAACTTAGAGATCTTTTATAAAGGAAAACTAAATGCTAGAAAATAAAACATAACCATTTAAGTTATTCATAAAGAAGTAGGTGACTCGCCGATTCAAATGCATCAAGGAAGAAGCGCCGCCGGCCTACTTTTAGACTTTCATCCCTTGCACGTGTGAATCCATACCTGGCTGCGAACCGAAAGAAAAAAAAATTCAGCTGTATAATCCTACTGTTTTGCCAGACAGTGCAGATAATGTATTCAGTAATGTTCAATTAACTCCTTTATCTTTCAAGATTGATGATATTGGACTTTATTATCCATCGTATTTGGATCTCCCAGCTCCTGAAATCTGCACACTCATAACCCTAACATCCTGTATTGAGATAATGGGTGATATAGCTTTAACTCAGATGGCTCACAATTAGGTGATAGAGGTAGAAATGGAGGAGGTGGAGAAATATAAATATTATGTGGCAGAATATAAATGTCCTAAGGTAGCTACAAAATAGGAATGAACATAAGGCGGGGCTAGGCGTGGCTGTTCTATGGCTACTATTTAATGCGGTACATGCAACGTTGTACAGTTAGGCACACACACTGGCTCGCTTTGCCAAAGCAGCGGCTAATTTCTTTGCGCACTCTAAAGATACCAATTAAAGAATTATTTTGTGTTTCCCATGTTACAGAGCTATTTTTTCTGAGGACTACTGTCTAAACCCCATTCCCGTAGGGGAGGGGATCCGTCCCCTTCAGCTGCCAAAGTGCGGGCGCTGCGGACCCTTAGCACTCGTGGTACCTCTGACGTTACTAGAAGGTACTCCGGGCCGAACAGCCGAGCCCCTCCTTCGGGAGTTGTTCGGATGGGTAGGTCTCGGAGGGGCAGTGGTTCCCGATACCCGTGGGAGATTGGGTACGTCTTCGGACGGGGTTGAGGGAAGCCATAAGTTTCCGGCTACTAGCCTGCTCAGCTAGTAGAAGGTGTGCTAGATCACCAGGCGACCCCACCGAGGTCATATCGGTAGTCTTCACCTTGTGTGTTGACGCGCGTAAGTGGCGTATCCACTTCCGTCCCGTCTTGAGTACAAGCGGGGGGGGCAGTTTAGGAAACTAGGTACTGTCCTAATGGAAAAAGCCTCGGAGACCCTTTGGGATAGTCCCTGGTTGTAAGAGACCCGGGTCTTGTTCCTACGGGAACAGGGCTAATGGGAGTAGACTCTCTGCACTCAGATGTCTAAACCCCTTGTTTGTAGCATATCTGGTGTCAGAGATATGGAAAGATAAGGAGAAAAGAATTATTAGAAAGAATTATTAGAAGATTAATTATTAGAAAGAAAAGAATTATTAACTGTCAGTGAAGAAAAGCACACACATGTTGTGCTACAGTCATATTTTGTACCTTACATTCAGTGAAGCGTTGATCTTTTAAGTGCGCACACGTGCCTTTTAAAGTTAGTAAATATACCGCTTGGCAAGCCGAGTACTGGTGCACCTAGTAGTAACTGTGAAACAACTCATAAGATTTTACATAAATAGACTACAAATATTTTTGTTAATGTGTATTCCTTTTTCAAACAAATGTCAATTAAAGACATTTTTGAAAGTACAAATTTCGCTCAGAGTCGAGATTGAATGTTACAAGCTTGTCATGTGAGTGCTCATTCTGTGACGAACATTGTTAAAGAAGGCAAACAGTTTACCAAATTATGAGAAGTTTCCATATTTAGATCTCCAGGGAAACTTCGGGCAGCTAAAAAACGTGCTACCAACTTAGACAGTTTTCAAAAGTGTGTTTCACGTAGACAATTTATGATCTATTTGACAAGGGTGAATATCCAACTGCCAAAAGGCTGACCAATTTAATGAGGGGGAAAATAGAATATACGAATTCCGTATCTTCTATGCATAATATTCTCAAATCTCTTGGGTTCAAATATAGGAGAACCAATGATGGTCGCAAATTTCTGCTTGAAAGAAGCGACATTGTTGCTGCAAGACTAAAATTTCTGTGCACAATGCATAATATTAGTACGTGATGTTCATTGTGTAAAAATGCTTCATAAATACACATTCATATCTTCAGTATTTATTAAGTATTTTAATGAAACAAAAATTGGTTTAAAGCTTGTTACAGGCAGTATACAAATACGGCATCATTAAAATAGAAACTATATTCACAAATCGTTGAAATGCCACTATTTTGTTTCACTGTAGCAAACAACTTTCGTAGAACACATCTAATGTGAATCATTTTGCTTTGTGTGCATATGAACGATAGCTATGTAAGCGAACTGTTCTCCAGTTCAAGGTTTTAAGGTTGAGATTGTGCGATAATCATTGTGTATGTTCTCACACACATGCTGAAATATTAAGCGAACTTCTCTGTCAGTATTGTATCACTGTACATCTCAGCATCTGTATGATAATACTTGCTAGGTTGAGACAAAGACAGATATATCTTCCAACTCTGTCGCCCACTTTCCATGAAGCTGACAACACCAAGACAATAGGATAACCGTATTGGCTCAACCCAGGTTCATTCTTATTTCGTAGCTACTCTAGTTAGATAGTTCTGTTTTGTCTTGCGTAAAAAGTTAGACTTTGCAAAACTTGATCTGAATTTATCTAGATTTAACTGTATTGGAACACCACAGTGAAGCGAAAAATTATTAAATTTTAGATGAGTCGTATTTTTTACACATCTGCTTCACTTTCGTACCTATTTTGAGGACATGTTTCGCAAATCATCGTTTGCATCTACGGCTCTTGTGCGACTGAAGCTTGATCCATAAAAAATACGACTCATCTAAAATTTAATAATTGATCTGAATTGTTGTAATGGTATGGATTTGTATTCTTTGCAAGCAAAGTTAAGTAAATAAAAAGTTAATCTTTAAATTCTATTATCTATATAGATGTACCTTTATAAAAATTGTCTTCTTGAACCAACATATGCTATTTTCATATACCTTTATCTATATTGCAGATACAGAATGATTTGAAAAGTAAATTAAACTTTACTCATAAGGATGTTTATTCTCTTTCAGGTGCCTTCTGTTATGGACCATACATCACTTTAGCAGCAATGTCAAAATTAAGGCTCATGAGAGATCCTTTTTATTGGGCTCATGTGGTTCTGATAGCAAGGAAAGGTGGACCATACATGCAGCCTCTTAATAACCTGATACTGGCAATGAATCAAGGTGGTTTGGGCACTTATTGGGAGGCTGATGTCGTCCGTCGTTTTCTCTCCAGTCGTCTTCAACTGCTGATTGCTGTGAGTCGCACTGAACTTGACCTTGATGGAGATACCCTCAGAACTCTTCAGCTAACCCATGTGGAGGGTCCATTCATGCTACTCGCGATGGGTGTGGGTATTGCCACTTTTGCATTTCTGGCTGAATTAGTTTACAGACGTAAGAGAAGAATTCGTCAGTAAAGCTATTATGAATTTGAACAGTGATGATGGAAGCAGTTTAACAATATTCTTTATAAACTTTACCATCAATACCACTCTCTGAAGGTGGGTTAGAAAATTCACATTTCAACTATTAGGTGACCACTGCCTCACTGTAAAATGCATGCTGAATTTCTTAAGGTGATCACAATTATTTTACTGCAAGAGCACACTGACATCAATTCCTTTATTTGATTTTTCTCTTTTTCATATAAGTTTTGTTAACTGCTAAAAAAGAAAGAAAGAAAAGTAAAGGTTCATTTATTACATTTACTTGACTTTCTCTACTCACAATGATTCATAGTTAATATTTATAGAGATAAACTTTGCAGAATTGGTTTGATTACAAATTTTCTTACTGGAGGCTTCAGGGATAGTCACAGTTTTAAAATAAGGGCTGCTATTTGCCGACTTTGAAATTTTATATGCTTTGCTTTAAGTGATTAGAGCGAAAGACTAGTGAGTTCCAAGATGGCATAAGGCAATTGAGAAAGATGAGGGTAATCTGGAGAAATGAAATGTTGCTTCCAAAGGATGCATCTTCACACTGCAAAAATTTCAAAGATACAAAATAAAAACTGTACTAAAAAAAAAAAAGAAGTGTGCATTTCTTTTGGAATGACCCTCATATCTTAGAAAATACTGTAAGATTAAGGAATTAATCTGTCTATAGATAATATAGTGTAATGCACAAATAAGTGAATTGGTAAACATCATCAATCCTCTTTTAACTCAAACAAAATATAAATTTACGTCACATCATTCTCAAACACTAATGAAATACTATTCAAAATATCAAATAATTATGTGATCTGAGCACAGGGCATGTTTGCTAGGAAGTGACTGTTTTCATATTATGGCAATGCTACTTAATGAAGCAAAAGTAGTACAAGTAAAGAATATATATAAGACAATTCTATGAAACCAAATTTCTAGTTGTGTAGTAAATACTCGTGTATTAATTATGTAAACTAACAAATATACAATAAAGTAAAAAATGTCTTGTGAATGGCTTCATTTCTATGATGACAACAAATTTTGTCAAACAAGTTTTGAAAATCCTTTCATAGGAGTGTTGAAAACAGTGTTGTTGTATAAATTAAATTTATTGGGAGTCGATTAATGACACTAAACAACACTTTTAAATTTTCCTGGAACTAGTTTCAGAGGCCTTCCCTCTATCCTCAGCCGGACATCGACTGGTTCTCTTTGGTGTAGCTGGCAATATTTTGTCATCAGTCTCCTCTGGTGGCAGTTCGATGAACTTGCTGAACAAATCTTTCTGGGGGATGTCGAAATTGAATACTTTGTTCCTATTTTTTGAAATAAAGATTTGTTCCCATGTGGATAGTTCTTGTTTGCCTCATGTATGTTTTAGTAGTTTTGGTTCTGGATTTATGTTGTTTGTTTTTTTTTGTTTTTTTTTCCAAAAATGCTTAGCAACTGCTGATTTTTCTAATTGTTTGTATTTTATGTTCCTAAAGTGTTCCTTTGCTCTTGTTTCTAAATTTCTTTTGGTTTTTTCAATATAAATTTGACTACAGTCACAGCATTCAATTTGATATATCCCAGATTTTTTGTTAGATTGAATGGCATCTTTGATGTTTGAGCAAATTACGTTTTTTAAGGAGTAATGGTTCACTGGTGCTAGTTGAATGTTTTGTTTTTTGAAGACTTTTTTGAATTTATCAAAGGCCCATGGATGGTAAGTGAATTTTTTGAAGATCATTTGTTTCTGTAGCTGAGAGGGTTATGGTTTCCTTTAGCAGTTTCTTCTTTTTTGCTAAGTTCATTTTTTTGTCTACTAGTGATTTGGGAAAGTCATTTTTCTGTGCTATTTCAATAATTTTGTTGTATTCTATTTTGTATTCTTCTGCTGTGAGAGGGATGTTGACCAGTCTGTGTGCTAAACTATTGAAGATTGCCTGTTTGTGGGATCTTGGATTGTAGCCATTAGCTTTTATGTAGTTGTCTGTCTGTGTTGGTTTTCTGTAAATGCCAAAGTTTATTCTATTTTTATTTCTGATTATTTTTAGATCTAAAAATGGTAAATACTCATCTTTTTCAACTTCTACAGTGAACTTTATGCTTTTTTCTTGAATATTTAAAAGTTTTAGTGCATCACTGATGTGTTTTTTTGGCACTATGGCAAATAGGTCATCTACATATCTTTGCCAGAGTTTGAACATGCATGGGAAACCTCTAGTGATCCTTATTTCTAGTGCACTCATGTACAGATCAGCCAGGAAGGGTGATAAGGGGTTGCCCATTGCTAAACCAGAAGTTTGATGGAAATATTTTGTTTGAAACTGGAAGAAATTCTATTGTATGCATAATTTGGTTAGTTCGATGTAATCTGAAATTTCAAGTGATGACATTCCAAGTGATTTGAGCCATTTTTCTATCAACGTTGGGAGTTGTTTAACTGGTATGCTGGGAAACAGTGATTTAACGTCAAATGAGACTAGTGTGTCCTCTTCATTTTGTTCAGTATCCTTAATGTGTTCAATAAGTTCATAGGTGTTTTTGATGCTTAGGCTATCGAATTTTGGAAAGGAGTTGAATTTGTTTACTAGCCACTTTGCAAGTTTGTATGTTGGTGAATTTATACTGCTAACTATAGGTCTCGTTGTTATGTATGGTTTGTGTATTTTGGGTAAGCCATAAAGTCTAGGTAAGGTTGGGTTATCTGGTTTAACTGTATATTTGTTTGATATTATACTTGATTTTGCTATTGTTTTTTCAAATGATTGTATGCAAGTTGTTAATGGATTTTTGTTAATGGTTTCATATTCACTGTTAGTTAGCATTTCTTCCATTTTTTCAAGGTAATCAGATTTATCCATTATGACTATTTTGTTACCTTTGTCTGCCTTGGTGTATAGGACGTTTATTTTGTTTCAAAGAATGGATAATATTTTGTTTGCTCTTCCGAACGTATCTGGTTTTTATTTCTTCCAAAATATTTTCACATTGGCTTGTAAGTGAGTTTTGTTTTGATACTGGTAGACACTGTGCCGAAATGTTTATATCTGCAATGTAGTCCTCAATTTCATTTGAAAAACTTACGCAAGTTTTTAATCCTTTGTTTAGAAGACCTAATTCTTTTGTGGAGAAATTTTGATTAGATAGATTTACGTTTTCAAAGATTTGCGTGTTTGTTTTTTCGTTTACGCTACTTATTGCCGTTTTGCATTTAGCGTGTGGACTAATTGCTTTTGGACTCAAGTTTCTATTTCCGATGTGTCTCTTATTCTTAAAATTTTTTCCAGTATGATTTTGATGTGAAGAAATGTTCATCAAATTGGTCAATTTGTACTTTAGTTTTTTGGTTTTTGCTTTCATTTTCTTGCTTAGCATTGCCAAATAGTTTTGTTCGAAGTTATCCCACATCGTGTTTCCCAGAGTTTTCATTAAAACTGAAGTTTATAAAGTTTCAATTCTGTTTCTTCCAAATGTTTATAATGTTTATTGATTTCTAGCTGTAAAACTTTTCTCTCGGCCGCTCTTTGTTGTTGAATTCCGTTGCCTGGTTTGACTATCCTCCTGACTATCCTCCCCGATTTGTCAAAGTGACGTGGATTGCTGTCAGCAGGTATCCTTTTGCAACATGACAATTCAAGGCCCCACACTGCCCGTACAACAGTTGCAACAATCACAGACCTGCATTTTGAGTGTCTTCCTCATCCACCATACTCACCAGAACTTGCCCCAAAGGATTTCCATATGTTTGGACCGCTCAAAGACGCAGTGGGAGGAAAGAAGTTCTGTTCCGATGAAGAGGTAAGCCACCCGGTGCATGAATGGTTGTGCAGACTACCAAAAGAATTTTTTCCTAAAGGCATTTATGCACTTTGTAAGTGCTGGAGAACTTGCATTGAGCATGGGGGGGATTATGTTGAAAAGTGATACAGCATTGTACCACTTCTGTACAATAAATAAAATTTAAAAAAATATTTAATGCTTTCATTTGACTCACCCTCGTGTGTTGTATATATACACACACAGTGTTCATTTGTATTCGTTATTTCCCGCCCTCCGATTCACCAAGAATGATGTCATAGTTCACTGGTGAGTCTATCTTGAAATCATAGTGTCCTCTATGAAGAAGAAGCAGCAATTTTTGCGGAACAGTAATCAAATTGCAGCGCTCTGAGTGTCTTTGTGCTAGTAACTAATACAACTAGCTGCCCTCCGATTCACCAAGAATGATGTCATAGTTCACTGGTGAGTCTATCTTGAAATCATAGTGTCCTCTATGAAGAAGAAGCAGCAATTTTTGCGGAACAGTAATCAAATTGCAGCGCTCTGAGTGTCTTTGTGCTAGTAACTAATACAACTAGCTGCCCTCCGATTCACCAAGAATGATGTCATAGTTCACTGGTGAGTCTATCTTGAAATCATAGTGTCCTCTATGAAGAAGAAGCAGCAATTTTTGCGGAACAGTAATCAAATTGCAGCGCTCTGAGTGTCTTTGTGCTAGTAACTAATACAACTAGCTGCCCTCCGATTCACCAAGAATGATGTCATAGTTCACTGGTGAGTCTATCTTGAAATCATAGTGTCCTCTATGAAGAAGAAGCAGCAATTTTTGTGGAACAGTAATCAAATTGCAGCGCTCTGAGTGTCTTTGTGCTAGTAACTAATACAACTAGCTGCCCTCCGATTCACCAAGAATGATGTCATAGTTCACTGGTGAGTCTATCTTGAAATCATAGTGTCCTCTATGAAGAAGAAGCAGCAATTTTTGCGGAACAGTAATCAAATTGCAGCGCTCTGAGTGTCTTTGTGCTAGTAACTAATACAACCAGCTGCCCTCCGATTCACCAAGAATGGTGTCATAGTTCACTGGTGAGTCTATCTTGAAATCATAGTGCCCTCTATGAAGAAGAAGCAGCAATTTTTGCGGAACAGTAATCAAATTGCAGCGCTCTGAGTGTCTGCGCTAGTAACTAATACAACCAGCTTCCCCAGGATATTAACACAGGCCACCATGTCTTCATCGTTGAATGCTATGTTCGTACCGGTATTAAAATTGGTGCGACATATAAATATAATTTAAACCGATGCATAGAGGAATTTATGCAACGCTATCCAGCATTCAGACAAGTCCCTCGGAGCGTAATGTTCGTCAAAAGTGTCCAGGTACCATCAAATTGACATACTTTTGTTTGCAACATAAACGTCTTACTTATTATCAGTATAGAATATAAACTTTTTGTCATTCTCATGCTTAATTAAAATGTCTATTAATGTTGGTATCCATATGTCTTTAAAAACCAATAGGTGCATCAAACATTTCCAAGATACAGGATCAGTTACTTGCAAAAAGGGAGACACCAGACGCTATGAAGTAACTGGTTCCAATCTAGAAGAAATAAATAATGTTATGACGGAAAGGCTTCTTGCATACTTTCTTGCAATACAGACAGTGTTTAAGGGGAAGAGAAAGAGGAAATATAAGAAAATGGACACATAAGACTATGGACTAGAGATAGTTTCTTGTTTAGACCTGGATAAAAGCTTTGTACATATTGTAACACTAATTTATTTTTCATTCCTAGAACATGTTTTACTAATATTCTGGTTTGTAATGAAGTTACATTGTGAGGAAACTGTGGGTGATAGAAAAGAATTGAGATCAAATTGGAATTAACTTTAAGGGGAGTCGATTAAAGACACTAGACAACACTTACTTTTAAATTTGTAAGTGTTGTCTAGTGTCTTTAATCGACTCTCCTTAAAGTTAATTTATCATAACAGCACTGTTTTCAACACTTCCAAGAAAGGAATTCAAATTGGAATATTTTTATTTTATGTGACAGGTTTACAATATGCATATATGTCTACTGTAATAGAAAAACAGATTTTCATTGTGAAATAAGTGTTAATTGACTTATCATTTCCTATATTCTTCATGGTATACTTTTATGGCTGCAGTGTATATTTTTTTAAAAACAGTTATCGTATCTATGCACCATGCGAAATTCCGCACCTTTATATGACCTCTCAAATAGTATATTTACCTGCCGGTAGGGGGAGGCCTCAAAGCTGCTGTTAGCACATCAAGTATGCTCGGAAGCCACTACGCGAATTGTATATAAACTCGCTGCATCAGCGATCCTAATAATAACGTCAAATTTTGCGTGGTAAAATTACAGATAAAAATGAACACCATTATATATATATATATATAATTTAAAATTGGAGCAATTGAATTTGTAAATTACAGACTTTTTGTCTTGTGGTATAGGTTCGTTTAATCCATTACAAATTAATTTCTGTATGCTACATGTGTTTTATGAGGTTAGGATAATGTATTTCATGAAAATCATCTTAAATTTGTAAAACGTTTTTGGATGATATTGAATTTTTTGAATTTCAATTGTTTTTCTTCTTGGATGAGATTTGTGGTATCTTTGATATGTTTTGGTCATTTAAATTTTGTTATTTTCTTGTCGATTGTTACTGTAGAAGCATTTTTGGTTGTGTTTATTATATGTTCATATTCTACTCATAGATGTTATTCTTGTTTGCAATTTACGAAATCAATTGCTCAGATTGTAATAAAGTATACACAGGGACAACAAAAGAAACCTAGAAACCAGACTAAAAGAACACATGAGATGCTTAAAATATAAACAAATGTTCATGCTTTTTGCATCCACATCCCTAAATGACATTTCATAATTGATATATTAATCAAAAGAGTTTGAACTATAAATGACTACGTAATGCTGGCACAATTCAGCTTCTCATGACATAATTTTCGATTTTATTTATTACATTGACACATCCTGCTTCCCAACAGGCCTTTGAGAACTTGAATTTCCTTCCTTTTTGCTATACATACAGTCACCGATCGCATTGTTGCGACAAGTGTGACTGACGTGCACAAAGAAACAGACAGTGTAGTGTGGAGGTAAAAGCTTGCCAAACTAGATAAAGAGAAAGATATATAACTGGAAGGTTCGTCTTTCATCTGGTACCATCTTGATTGTGACAGAACAATCCACAAACTTCTGGAACCATGAATGGACGTATAAAAGGAAGTCGCTGGTACTTGAGTGGACAGTCGTAATTTGACTCGATATTTGTGCACGTGCAGCGGTGATTTGAAAGTGAGCTCTCTGTTTAGTTACGTGTGCAGAAGTGACGATATTATGTTGGTTTATGTTACATTATCTTGCTGCCAAGGGTGTACAAACAGTGTGTTTCTACGGAAATAAAGAGCATTTTGAATTTCTACAACTTGGACTTTTAATTCTACGAACACACAAAGTCACAGTATGCTCTTGCATGGCTTTCAAATCTTGCAAGTTTTGCAACTTGAAGCATATTTTTTTCCGGGGCACTTTCATTTCACAATTGTTACATATTAAATTGCCATTTGCATTTTTGATAGGGTTTGAATAACAGCATATGTCAAGCTCAAATATAGTACAGGTTGGTCCACTAATATTATGAAAAGGACATTATACGTAATAAACTGGTGTATTATATCAAATGTTGAACTAAATATATATTATCTTTAAAAATTTAATATGCAACACTGTGGTCTAACTATATGATATATAAAGACTAAAATTGAGTCATACCTTTTAAAACTTGTAACTTCACTCACGTCCTTTTACAAAATTAGGGACGTTTTCGAAACTTGTTGCAGTTTCATCATCAGCTGATTAGCAACTCATCACAGTTGGTTGTTGTCTGGATCTCTTGTAATTGGCTCCCTCTCTCGGAAGATTCTTTACATAAGTTTATAAACAACCAGAAAAATCGGCAGTTGCTTTTCATTTCTAGAATGCTACTCACCACATCGGAGATGAGATTAAACTACTAAAACCATTGTCAACAAAACTTGAACTTACAACATGGGAAAAAAAAAATTATTATTAAACACATTCCACATATTCTAAATTTTGATGTGCCATCAGTGAGTGGTCTACTGAACTTATGTAAAGAATCTTCCAAGAGAGGGAGCCAATTACCAGAGATCCAGACAACCAGCAGAGATGAGTCGCTAATCAGCTGATGATGAAACTGCAACAGTTTCAAAAACATTCCTTATTTTGTAAAAGGACGTGAGTGAAGTTACAAGTTTTAAAAGGTATGACTCAATTTTAGTCTTTATACATGAAATTGGCTTCACTGTTAACAACGCTTTTATTTATAACTATTCAAACTAACTATATGAGTTGGCAGCCTGAAATCTACGAGCTCCCCAGTGTCATCTAGCATGTACGTTTGAATGTACTGTGAACATATGCAGCGCTGTGGGGTGGGAGATGTGGGAATCAATGCAGCATCAGAAGTTATTTCACATGAACCGTTTGGCATGAAGTACGATATGAACTGGAAAGCACCAAGAAGGGAGTCCAAAGGATTCTTGTTCATGCTCCACACCATGTACCCAACCCCTATGGGTTACCTAAGGAGGCTTTTTACAGTGCTTGTTTCTCCAGGTCTCCCAGCCAGATCCCCAGTGCAATTCCCATCCTACTTAGCAGTCATCAGGAACGCTTCTTTGTCACCCCCTACCCAACCACAAGAACGTCAGCTCTCTTCTACTCACCGTACGACACCTCCACCAACCTCATCTCCTGTTTCTACACCTCCAAGTTCTCCTCAACCACAATTATCAAATACTATTCAACATCGCCTCAAACAGGCCATGCCTGAACAGCTCCCACCCAAAACGTCGGCATCCTCTAAACCTGCCACTTCACCTCAACTGTCATCTACCAACGATCATTCGAATCGACAGAGGACTGCAGACATTGCAGCCTTCAGCAAGGTCAGCAATCGCATTCCTGCGCACTTGCAGATAAAATTTGCAACTGCTCTGATGGAGGCTCTGCTCACAAAATCTCCACAAATGTCAGCAGAAATGGTACTTATCCAAACAGTCTTCACCTTCTGTATTTCCAATGACTATTAGACGCCAGCGTTACACAACATTCCCAGGACTAAAAATCTGCTTCTTGAATGCCAATGGTCTCCGCAGACAATAGGCGGAAGTTTCCAACTTTTTGTCTGTGTAGAACGTGAATATCTTACTGGTGCAGGAAACCCATTTATCACCTATTATAAAATGTGGCATCCCAGAAAAATGCTCCTATCGCACTGATCGAGCCGATGGCAGAGGAGGTACTGCTATATACATTGATCATGCCATCCAACACCATCAAATATCCCTGCAATCACTAATCTGGAGATCACTGGCATCCAAGTCGACACCATCAATAGTCCCCTGCACTTACACTCAGTATACGCCCCACCGACTCGCCCCCTACTTCCTTCTGAATTGGACCATCTCTTTAGCTCCCCAGTTGCCACTATTGTTGCGGGGAACCTTAATGCCAAGCACTGCAACTGGAATTCCAACCACTCCAACCACCGTGGGCGCACACTTCACAAGTTCATAGCATCTAGGGCCATCTCCGCTAGGCTCCAAACCAACCTACAATTCACTATGGATTCAACAATATGCCGACCTCCTCACCACCTGGTTCAAACTTTGGCGCCTACGTGTCCACCTACAGAAGAGCCAGGTCATCACCTTCTCTCGAAGATGAATAGCGAACCTTCCACCAATTCGCCTAGCTGGTGAGGACGTCCATTGGAAAACTTACGTTAAGTGTCTTGGTGTTCTACTCGACATCAAATTGACGTGGAGAGACCATTTTACAAATGTGGCTAGTAAAGTTAGCAAAACAATGGGCATGTTCTACCCTCTCTATAACCGACGATTGGTGATGTCTCTGCCTACAAAACTGCTCCTGTATAAGCAAGTACTGCGACCAGCCATCACATATGCCAGTGAAATGTGGGCAGTAGCAGCCAAGTCCCACAACTTCAACTCCCTCATCCACGGTCTAGGTGAGTACGACATCGATCCTGGAGAGCGCTACAAACGACCGAGGCTGCTTCTAAGCACATACAATAACACATCAGATGGCTTATATATAACTCCAACCTCATCTTCTGCCATATATTATCCTTCCTTACAAAGCACTCCACTGCCAGTAGAGGGCCTAGCCCTGATCTGGCTTGAGACCATATGTCTGACATTCAGATCTTCAATGTCCAGTCGTGATGGTTTTCACTTGAAAAGTCCTCTCCCGATTTGGAAATTTCACCTGAACAGATAATAATTTTATTTCCACAGAACTTTGTTAAGAGCCTGTTAATAAATGCATGAAGCAAAATTTCTAAAAACCAAATGCATCAAGCCATAATTTATAATTGCTGGAAGCGTTGATAGCTATAATTCCCACATTTCCTCCGAACAATAAATGTAAAAACTAGTTCGCAATATTGGTGAAAGTTACCACAGCCACTTCATATAGTGGCTTTCGCTGAGTACTATAGGTTTAATTAAGAACTCTTCAATGCATAAGAGCTGTCTCGGTGAATCAGTCCAATGTTAGAGCAAGTTTCCTATCATTCCGTACTGCACCGGGAGATCTGAAATGCGGAATCTGTTTTATTGCACAATTTGCTATGTGATATCAGCTGCAGCTCTTCATAATCGGAGATCAGGTTTCCCCTTAAATTGAGTTTTATTTATGGACGCTCGTTTCAGCGTACCATTCTACTTTGGGCGTGAAAGACCACTTAATTTTGCTAAGAAGACTATCGGAGTTCTTTTCCATGCTGTAAATGTATGGCACGGACCACCAGGTATACTTCCCTTCCGAAGGAATTTTACGTTCGAAAAAATACATCGCCAACTGCCAGGTTTGAACACGTGACCTCGGAAACCAGAGGATAGAATGCTACCCCTAAATCGCGGAGGAACGACCTGTTTCCTCTTGACTCCTAGGTTAGCTTTATTTCTTATATTTATTTATTTCCAAGATTAATTGAAAATATGTGTTGCATTCTTGGAAGATGGTGAACTTAAGTACCAAATCTGTTATTAAACTGCTTTTCATGTTTAGCTCGAATTTTGGGTAGAATTCTTAAATTTTTCTTTCTATGTGCGTGGTAAAGAAAGTCAAAATATGGGATGTTTTATAAAAATATTGTCGATGACGTCGCAGCTTACCCAATAATAATATTAAAAATGGTTTACTTAAACCAGTATGTTCCTCGTGACCCAGCGGTGTTCTGTTTCTTCCTTTTTTTTAAACATTTCCACATAGGTGGAACAGAAAATACGTTTCACTTTTGCAATGCGTTGAGTGTTTGTTCATTGTGATGGTAATGGATAAGTAGCGACATGAGTTACTTAACAGATCAAGAGGTTAGCTGTCCACTGCATGTACGGAACAATAAATTCCAACCATCCCTACATTGTTTCTGCACTTCAATCACTGTGTCATGCTTCATGAAGTCAAGGATATTTACATTTATTTCCCAGAACACCAGTTAAGTTTGTAAACGTAGTTATAAATATAAACTCAGCATTATTTGTAAACACAACACTTTGGAGGAAGATCGGATTAGGTGCTGTAAGCAAAAGTATACGGAGCGGGTGGGCTAAGGCAGTTTCGCCTGTGGCCCGGGTTCCATTCCCGTGGCCGGCCTAACTGATCCATGGGTTTTTTTGGGGGTTTTCTCTGGTTTAATATGATTTTGGCTTTCGCCACCCAGGACCAATGAGAGAATACATATGACCACATAAGCGTTCTTATTTTGGGAATTTTTTTTTAATTTACGTCCAACGTTAAGTCATGTCGGACGATGAATGATCATTTCATTCTTCCTTCGATATGATTAAACATAGGAGGTTTTCCCTATTCTGAAAGGTAAATTTCTGCTAAATGAAAGCTCTATGCACCCTAGGCTCATTGGAATATCATTTCAACATTGTTCGATATGACTTAATGTTGGAGCTTTACCCTTTTACTGGAAGATAAATGTCTGATAGCTATAAGCTCTCTTTACCCTGGGCTCATTGGAAGATCATCTCATTCATTGTTCGATATGACTTATTATTGGAAGTTTCCATTATATTGAAAGATATTATGGTAAATGTCTGGGAACACTGAGCTCTTTGGACATAGCACTTATTTGAACATTATTTCATTTATCATGCGATATGACTTGTCGTTCTAGGCCTTGTCCTTTTCTTGAATAATAAATGTCTCGTAACTCTAAGCTCTATATACCCTGGTCCCATTGCAACATCATCTCATTCATTGTTTGATATGGCTTAAAGTAAAAGGGTTTTGCTTATACTGAAAGGCATGTCTGGTAACCCTAAGTTCTGTGTACCCTGAACTCATTGGAACAACATTACATTCATTATTAATTTTTAGATGAGTCGTATTTATTACACATCTGCTTCACTTTCGTACCTATTTTGAGGACATGTTTCGCAAATCATCGTTTGCATCCTCTGCTCTTATGTGACTAAAGCTTGATCCAGTGGTGTGGGTAATTCTGGAGTTGCTGCTGCCATCTGTTGATTTAGTGAAGAACTTAAATGTGGGATTCTCTTCTGGCGGGATTTCAAAGTTCATTAGTGGGTTTTTATGTTTTTCTATGTATATTCTCTCCCATATGACGAGTTCATTATGTTTTTGTACGTATTTTAGTAATTCTGTGTTATCTTCAATTTCATGATTTTCAAACCAGAAATGAGCTGCTATTGCGGACTTATCAATATTTTTGTATCTTAAGTGCCTGAAGTGTTCTTTCTTTCTAATGCCTATGTTTCTTTTTGTCCTCCCTATGTAAATTTTTTCACAGTCTTTACACTTAATCTTGTAAATGCCTGACTTTTCCTCTGGTTTTATCTTATCAGTATTATTACTGTGAAGTAGGTTTTTAATGTTGTAATTGTTTTTTGGTGCCAATGTTATATTGTATTTCTTGAATATTTTTTGGAACTTTTTTGTGGCCCAGGGGTGGTAAGTAAATTTAGCAAATCTAATTTCTTGTTTTATTGGTGTGAGAGCTGTGATCTGTTTTAATCTCTTTTGAAGTTTGAATGATTTTAGTTTTTTATCTACAAGGTTTTTTCCATATCCATTTTTAATTGCAGTTTTTAAGATTTGATGGTATTCGTTTTGATATTCTTGCTGGCTGAGGGGTAGATTTACTAATCTGTGTGTGAGACTGTTGATGGTGGCATGTTTGTGTGGAATTGGGTTGAAACTATTTGCTTTGATGTAATTATCTGTGTGTGTTGCTTTTTTATGGATACCAAATTCCAGTTTTTCATTGCTTTTTGTGATTTTAAGGTCCAAAAAAGGTAGAGTACAGTCCTCTTCAGTTTCCACTGTGAATTGTACGCTGGGTTCTTGTAGGTTGAGTAGTTTCAAAGCATCATCTATTTGTTTGTAGGGCACTATTGCAAAGATGTCGTCTACGTATCTGTACCATGTTTTAAAAATATGAGGGAAGGCTTTAGTTATATGTTATTTGCCTTCTGGCAAAATGGCTGTCCAAAAAATTACAGTCCTTTCCACAATTCCATACTCTGAGCATAAAAAACTCTTTAGACCTGGTAGAAAAAATTCAAAATCTTAAACTAAAACCTCATGACACTTTAGTATCCTTTGATGTCCGCTCCCTCTTCCCTAGCATTCCATTAGACAAACTTTTGATTCAACTGAAAAAATGGCTAAATTCTATAAACCTAGATGCCAATGCAATAGAAGAATATTTGGCAATGACTGAAATATGTATACATCAAAATTATTTTGTATTCGATGGAAAATATTATAAACAAATTTCAGGACTAGCTATGGGAAGTCCGCTATCACCATTTTTGGCCAATCTATACATGAGCTTTTTCGAAACACATATAACTAAAGCCTTCCCTCATATTTTTAAAACATGGTACAGATACGTAGACGACATCTTTGCAATAGTGCCCTACAAGCAAATAGATGATGCTTTGAAACTACACAACCTGCAAGAACCCAGCATACAATTCACAGTGGAAACTGAAGAGGACTGTACTCTACCTTTTTTGGACCTTAAAATCACAAAAAGCAATGAAAAACTGGAATTTGGTATCCATAAAAAAGCAACACACACAGATAATTACATCAAAGCAAATAGTTTCAACCCAATTCCACACAAACATGCCACCATCAACAGTCTCACACACAGATTAGTAAATCTACCCCTCAGCCAGCAAGAATATCAAAACGAATACCATCAAATCTTAAAAACTGCAATTAAAAATGGGTATGGAAAAAACCTTGTAGATAAAAAACTAAAATCATTCAAACTTCAAAAGAGATTAAAACAGATCACAGCTCTCACACCAATAAAACAAGAAATTAGATTTGCTAAATTTACTTACCACCCCTGGGCCACAAAAAAGTTCCAAAAAATATTCAAGAAATACAATATAACATTGGCACCAAAAAACAATTACAACATTAAAAACCTACTTCACAGTAATAATACTGATAAGATAAAACCAGAGGAAAAGTCAGGCATTTACAAGATTAAGTGTAAAGACTGTGAAAAAATTTACATAGGGAGGACAAAAAGAAACATAGGCACTAGAAAGAAAGAACACTTCAGGCACTTAAGATACAAAAATATTGATAAGTCCGCAATAGCAGCTCATTTCTGGTTTGAAAATCATGAAATTGAAGATAACACAGAATTACTAAAATACATACAAAAACATAATGAACTCGTCATATGGGAGAGAATATACATAGAAAAACATAAAAACCAACTAATGAACTTTGAAATCCCGCCAGAAGAGAATCCTACATTTAAGTTCATCACTAAATCAACAGATGGCAGCAGCAACTCCAGAATTACCCACACCACTGATCAAGCTTTAGTCGCATAAGAGCAGATGATGCAAACGATGATTTGCGAAACATGTCCTCAAAATAGGTACGAAAGTGAAGCAGATGTGTAATAAATACGACTCATCTAAAAATTTATAATTATTTCGCTTCACTGTGGTGTTCCAATACAGTTAAATCTCGATTTCATTCATTGTTTGATAGGACTTCACATTGCAGGTTTTCCGTCATCATGAACGATGAATGTCAGGTAACTCTATGCCCTATGTACCTGGACTCATTTGAACATTGCTTCATTCATCGTCCGATATGACTTAATGTTGCAGGTATTATCTTGAAAGGTGAATATCTAATAACTACAAGGTCTTTGAACCCTGGACTCATTTGGTGTCTTATATGACAGCGTTGAACATTTTCCCTTATTCAGATCAATAAATGTCTGGTAACTCTAAGCTCTATGTACTTTGACTCATTGGTACATCTTTTCATTCATTGCTCGATATGACTTAATGTTAGAAGTTTTCCCTTATCCTTAAAGATGAAGATGTGGTAACTCTAAGCTCTATGTACCCTGTACGCATTTGAACATCATTTCATTCATCGTCCCATATCACTTAACGTTGAAGGTTTAACCTTATCCTGAAAGATGAATGTCAGAGGTAAAAAAATCTGAAGGTATAATAACATACAATGCCACAAAAGGTAACATTGACACCACTGACCAGAAGATGCGATGATGCAGTGTGAAAAGGAAACCAAGGTGCTCCGCATTAGTGCATTTCTTCAACATGTTCAGTGTAAGTGTAATGAATTAATACATATTTTGGATCATGCCGGCTATCAATAAAACAATGAGATGCCTGACTCTCATCATCAATTTGGGAAAGCAACTAGCAGGGTTAAAAGGCCAATGAACTCATTAGTAGCACTTATTCAGAATGAAAATAAATTATAAACTTTTAAAGGTCATCGGTTTAAGTGTAAAAATTGTTTTTAAAAATCAAAATAAAATTATTATAGTGTATTTATACCATTTTTAAGGCCAGTTTCCAAGAGGAGCTGAACTGAAATCCAGCATCACGATTGATGGAAATCCGTTGACTTACAAAGCACAGATCAATACAGCTTGATAATCAAGTTAAGTAGTTAGGTTTCTTTGACCCAATTAGTTTTCTATACTCACGCCATCTCCTGACCTGGCATTTAATTTACTGAAAACAGTCTTTCGTTCAGTAATACGAGTTTTCATAGTATTTTGTCTTTGTTTATATTTGTGTTATATCCAGTGTTTCATTAGTGGCTATAACATTCAATAAATATCCTGATGATGGGAGAGATGCACACTCCCGAAACGTCAAATTTCTAATTGTCTTTTCACCTGGCTTGCTGCCCGAGAAGAAATTGAGCACATTCGATGCCAGGAAAGCTTCAGGTCTTATCCTTTCAACTTATTTTTCAGTTTGGAAAAATGCAGAAAATCTGCTGGGGTTAGGTCTAGAGAATGCGGTGGATGGGGCACAATCAGAATATGATGTTTTGCTATATAGTTGCAGACAAGAAGCAATGCATGAGATGACGCATTGTTGTGATGCAACATCCAGTTCTGGTATTCCCACAATTCAGTCCTCTTCCTGCACAAAGCGTCCTTCATGTGCACTAGGATTCCCAGGTAAAGTTTCTTGTTTACCATCTGACCATGTGGCATGAATTCAGGATGAATAATTTCCTTTGTTGTTAAAAACCACTCATAGCTCTGCTTGCAACTCCTACAGTCCTCCCAGTATTTTTAGCTAAGCATTTGTAACTCTCCCAAGCTTGTGACAAAATTTCACACACACATACATTCTTCAGCACCTTCATTGTAACTTTGTCACTAATCTGATGAGCAGGCTGTACACATGCTTACTTTAGTGGCTGTAATTCACTTGCTTATTGTCTGAGTGAAACACGGCAAACAGCAGCTTGTATAAACGTGTCTCTAGATGTACTCAGTAGCTGCAGCACACTCTCTCTTCTGGTTGATGTGCTATTTCAAAAGTTCAGTCTCTTTTTTAACACATCTTGTATATAATTTTTTACACACATACACCAAATAGAATCTTCTTAATATTTTTACTCAAGTATCTCAAAATGTGTATGGTAACATCTAGGTATATAAATGTTTTGGGTGGAATACAAAGTAGGTTCTAGAGAAAGTAAAAAAAAGTTCAGTAGGAATGGTGCTAGATGGTATTTGAAACTGCTACGTCTCCGACATGAAACACAGATGCCACCACATCAGTCTTTAGTTATTACAATGCTTAAACAATAAAGAAGCTGCAGGGTTTTATCAGTGGGTCAGGGTTTCATTAAGTAGATGTAATTGTGCTGCAGGTATGAGCATCCTTTGGATTCATTGGTGGAGCTAGCCAACAGTGATATTAACTGGACATTTACTCATGAAGCTCCCACTTGGGCTTTTCGCTACAGTGATGATCCAGTTCTGAGGACTATAGCTGACAAGTTCATGCGACAGACCAATGAGGAGATAGCAGCCACAGCTTTGAGAGGTGACACTGGGGTGCATATAGAGAAGCTAGCAGAGGTGAGTGTTTAGCTTACTCTGTTCACAATTATGAGATAACAGTCACAGCTCTGAGAGATCATGTTGGGGTTTATACAAGGTGTTAGGTGCATGAGTGCACAAACTTCAACAGCAACTTCCTGACATTCAGCTGTTCTGTACCATTGTTTTCTAAAGTGCTTTGTTGCATAAATAAGGAATAAAATTAATCAAAAATTTAATTGCAAATATGTCATCACAACTTAACCATTTACTTTTGCAATTAGATTAATGAAATAGAGCTAGAAAAGATAAGTTATTCGTTTTTTTATGATATGTTGCTAAAATGATTAGTTTAACCACAAAACGATATGAAAGGAGTGGATTCCTCTGTGTCTATTGCAATAAAGTTGCAGGCTTATGCTTGGCAGCTCTGCAACATTGGTGTGTGAAGTGGAACATCAGGAATGTAAACAGTAAAATTACCTGCTATGGCACTTGGCACAACAGTGGATTCTGCCAGTGCTTCAGATGCATTAAATGCATTCAGAAATATGACAGTCTTTACAAATCGAGAGAATGCTTCTTGTTTATGGCAAAGCTGAGCTCTCTAGACTCTCATGAAGGCCAACACTTTGACTGTTTCCTAACAACAGAATTCCAAACCTAGGAGTCATATTAAAGAGTCAGCCATCATGTTCATGTTGTTGTTATTGACCATTATTAAATTTCCTGTTTAGCAAATATGTGGATTTAATATAATTTTACACAATACACCTGAATAAGGTATTTCCATAATTGATATTTGAATTTGTTATTCTTGATCAACTTATATGTAGCTTTGATACAGCTTTCAGTTTAGATCTCATGAATATGAATGAATTTCTTAAAATAAAAGAAGCCCAATCCCTCGTTACTGGCAGTAGTTGATAAACACACAGGCACATGGCGAACCAGCTTTCAAAAGCTGGCCTACTTCACGCACAGCTGTGGGCGAATTGATTAGATGACTCGGAAAATTGGCTAACCTAAATTCGCAAAATCAGGATCACAAAAACAAATTTTATATTGGAATAGTGGTTTTGAATTTCATTAGGGTTCCCTCTGTATATGAATCCAAAAGTTCCTTAAAATTACCTTTATTTAAAGAGTTCTCACTTTCATTATGTCCACAAAATGTCATTTCTTGTCTACTTCCCTAATGGGATATTGCATGTAAAGCATGTTAAGCTTAACGTTCTTATTATATTTTACAATACATAGACGTGAGCTTTCCCGAAGAGCATCTGCAATTTTGTTAACATTATTCCTCAGCTCCTTCAATCCCACACAGTTATGTTCTTCATACCAACCAGTCTTAAATGTCCCAGTGTATTTTTAAGATGCTCTGCCACAAACTTTTTTGGTGTTGGCCTACCGACATTTACCACAACGCGTTTTGTCATCATTTTTTCATACAGTAAAGGGTGTCTGGAGGCACACCAAGTCGTGTGTTGGATTCATTGTAAATCCCTTAAATATGAAAAATTAAACACTTCACATATCAGACAGTAATCACTGATCATATAAAAAATAACGGTGTTGCACAGGAAACGAACTGATAATAAACGGTAGCATATGACACGCCACCACTTCTACCAACAAATTTCTTTTGAAATAAACGAACAAGTAGGAAGCAGCTCCTGTATTGTGTTGGCAGCCCAAGTTGGTGCGGAATATACAGATTCTGTAAATCGAATCCATAGCCATGGTAACCTGCAATGCTTTGTGCCCTCCAACCACTCATCACTCACCGCAAGTGTTACGGTCACCTTGGCCTTTTAATAGTGAATCACTAGTCGGGAAGTAAGCTAGCTGCATTATCGACATGTAAGCGCCAAGAGAGCAGATCCACTACAAAATATAAAATTGGAGAGCTTTTATAAAGGAAAATTAAATGCTAGAACATAAAACATAACCATGTAAGTTGTTCATAAAGAAGTAGGTGACTCGCTGATTCAAACGCATCAAGGAAGAACTGCCCCTGGCCTTTAGACTTTCACCCCTTGCACGTGTGAATCCATACCTGGCTGCGAACCAAAGGAAAAAAAACTTCAGCTGTTTTACCAGACTGTTCTACCAGACAATGCATATAATGTATTTAGTTATGTTCAATTATCTCCTTTATCTTTCAAGTTCGATGATATGGGACTTTATTATCCATTATATTTGGATCTCCCAGCTCCTGAAATCTGCACACTCATACTCCTAACATCCTGTACTGAGATAATGGGTGATATAGCTTTAACTCAGTTGGTTCACAATTAAGTGATAGAGGTAGAAATGGAGGAGGTGGAGAAATATAAATATTATGTGGAAGAATATAAATGTCTTAGTTAGATAGTTCTGTTTTGTCTTGTGTAAAAAATTAGACTTTGCAAAACTTGATCTGAATCATTGTAATGGTATTCTTTGCAAGCAAATAATCTTTAAATTCTACTATCTATATAGATGTACCTGTATAAAAATTGTCTTCTTGAACCAACGTATTCTATTTTCATATATCTTTATCTATATTGCAGATACTTACAGAATGATTTAAAAAGTAAATTAAACTTCACTCATAAGGATGTTTATTCTCTTTCAGGTGCCCTCTGTTATGGACCATACATCACTTTAGCAGCATTGTCAAAATTAAGGCTCATGAGAGATCCTTCTTATTGGGCTCATGTGGTTCTGATAGCAAGGAAAGGTGGACCATACATGCAGCCTCTTAATAACCTGATAATGGCAATGAATCAAGGTGGTTTGGGCACTTATTGGGAGGCTGATGTCGTCTGTCGTTTTCTCTCCAGTCGTCTTCAACGGCTGATTGCTGTGAGTCACACTGAACTTGACCTAGATGGAGATACCCTCAGAACTCCTGTTGACCATGACATCCAGGAAGACAGGAAGAATGATGGCACCCTAGGTCACAAAGTCTACAGAAAGCCGACACACACTGAAAACTTCCAACCACCATCCAAAACAGAAGCGCTCCATGATTAAAACACTAGTAGACCGGGCAACTCATATCTGTGAAACTCAGCATTTACACCAGGAACTTCAACATCTTGAAAAAGCACTCCAAACAAATGGCTACACACAACGGGAAATCAGAAGGGCGTTACACCCCAGGAAAAGCTCCACACACACACAAAAAGGCGAGAGGAAAGGTAAAGTTTTCCTCCCCTATATAAAATCAGTCACTGACCACATTGGCAAATTATTCCTACGCCACAACATCGCTACTGTATTCAAGCCTACTAAAGCCAAGGATTCCAGGGACCCACTGTTAACAGCAGGAGTTTACAGAATACCGTGTTCATGCAGCAAAGTATACATTGGAACCACACAGAGAAGCATAAAAACTTGTATCAATGAACATAAAAGAAATTGTCGCTTGGGCCAGACAGAGAAGTCCGCAATAGCAGAGTACACAATTTATGAAAAAGGGGAACACATCATTCAGTTTGATAAAACGGAAGTATTGGCTTCAACTACACACTATCATTCTCGCCTATACCGTGAAGCCATTGAAATATACAAACATGAAAATAACATGAATTGTAAAGAAGAAGGCCCAAAACTGAACAAGATATGGACAACAGCGTTAACAAAAGCTAAAACAGAGGATTCCACCTGTTGCAATCATACATCAGCAGGACTAAGCACCGCCGACTCTCAGATCCAGCCCACCACCAACCGACCAGCTGCCGGTACATATACTGCGACCCAAAGGGCAAAAAACACAGTTGCTGTTGAGATTTCCGCCAGGACACTTCGATCGCCACAAGCCCAGTTAATACTTTATATTATACTTCCTATAAATACCAAAATGTAATTTATTATTATCTTCAAATCTAGAAAAGGAAGAAATCCATTAATATCAGGTTCTATTTTATGTGACAGGTTTACAATATGCATATATGTCTACTATAACAGAAAAACAGATATTATTTGAAGCAAAAGGTTAGAAACAGTGATGTATTTAACATTTGAAAGAAATGAGTCGGTAATTCAAACACAAACATTACTTAAATTATCCTTACTTAGACATGTTTCGGAGAACGTTTTGTCCCCATCGTCAGCAGTTATCCGACTGGTTGGATCTGTGGTTTCTTGAAGTGAGCTGGTTGTCTGTGGCGGCATCTGTTGTCTGTGAGTAGAACTTCCAAAGAGAGTTTTCAGGCGGCAATTCAAAATTTAAAGCATACTGTTTGTTTTTTATAATTAGCAACTTTTCCCAAACGTCGAGTTTGGCTGCATTACTGCCCGGTTTTAATAGTTTTATATTTGGTACAATTTCATGATTGGTAGACCAGAAATGGTGGGCTGTTGCCGATTTTTCTATTTGTTTGTATTTCACACATCTCATATGTTTCTGTAATCTAATATGTAAACTTCTTTTGGTTTTTGCTATGTAGAACTTATTGCAGTCTGAACAGTTGATTTTGTATATACCTGATTTCTTGTTTTCAGGTACTGGGTCTTTCAGGTTGTTGCATAATAAGTTTTTTAAACTGAATTTATTTATTGGGGTTAGGGTGATCTTCTGAAGTACATTAGTATTATGCAACAACCTGAAAGACCCAGTACCAGAAAACAAGAAATCAGGTATATACAAAATCAACTGCTCAGACTGCAATAAGTTCTACATAGGAAAAACCAAAAGAGGTTTACATATTAGAATACAGGAACATATGAGATGTGTGAAATACAAACAAATAGAAAAATCAGCAATAGCCCACCATTTCTGGTCTACCAATCATGAAATTGTACCAAATATAAAACTATTAAAACCAGCCAGTAATGCAGCCAAACTCGATGTTTGGGAAAAGTTTCTAATTATAAAAAACAAACAGTATACTTTAAATTTCGAATTGCCGCCTGAAAACTCTCTTTGGAAGTTCATCTCACAGACAACATATGCTGCCACAGAGAACCAGCTTACTTCAAGAAACCAGGGATCCAACCAGTCGTATAACTGCTGGCGATGGGGGCAAAACATTCACCGAAACATGTCCAAGTAAGGATAATTTAAGTGATGTTTGTGTTTGAATTACCCACTCATTACTTTCAAAAGAAAAACAGATGTTCATTGTGAAATAAGTGTTAATTGACTTATCATTTCCTATATTCTTCATGGTATATTTTTATGGCTGCATAATTAGCTTTGTAGTGCATTCATTGCAGTGTACAGTTTTTTTAAAACCAGTTATCACATCTATGCACCAGGCGAAATTCTGCACCTTTATATTATGCGGGCAGACCCACCTCTCAAAGAGTATATTTACCTGCCGGTAGAGGGAGGCCTCAAAGCTGCTGTCAGCACATCAAGTACGATCGCAAAACACTAGGGGAATTGTATATAAACTCGCTCCATCAACCATGCTATTAATGACGTCAAATTTTGCATGGTAAAATTACAGATAAAATGAACAAAGTATATATAATTAATTACAATAGGAGTAATTGATTTTGTAAATTACAGGTTCTTTTGTCTTCTGGTATAGGTTCGTTTAATCCATTACAAAGTACTTTCTTTATGCTACATTTGTTTTATGAGGTTAGGATAATGTATTTCATGAAAATCATCTTAAATTTGTAAAACATTTTTGGATTATATTGAATTTTTTGAATTTCAATTGTTTTTCTTCTTGGATGAGATTTGTGGTATCTTTGATATGTTTTGGTCATTTAAATTTTGTTATTTTCTTGTCGATTGTTACTGTAGAAGCGTTGTTTTTGGTTGCGTTTATTATATGTTCATATTTTACTCATAGATGATATTCTTGTTTGTAATTTACAAAATCAATTGCTCAGATTGTAATAAAGTATATACAGGGACAACAAAAGAAACCTAGAAACCAGACTAAAAGAACACATGGGATGCTTAAAATATAAACAAATGTTCATGCTCATTGCAGCCACATCCCTAAATGACATTTCATAATTGATATATTAATCAAAAGAGTTCGAACTATAAATGACTACGTAATGCTGGTACAATTCAGCTTCTCATGACATAATTTTCGATATTATTTATTACATCGACACATCCTGCTTCCCACCAGGCCTTTGAGAACTTGAATTTCCTTCCTTTTTGCTGTACATACAGTCACCGATCGCATTGTTGTCACAAGTGTGACTGACGTGCACAAAGAAACAGACAGTGTAGCGCGGAGATAAAAGTTTGCCAAACTAATAAAGAGAAATATATAACTGGAAGGTTCATCTTTCATCTGGTACCGTCTTGATTGTGACAGAACATTCCACAAACTTCTAGAACCATGAATTGACGTATAAAAGGAAACCGCTGGTACTTGAGTGGTCAGGCGTAATTTGACACGATATTCGTGCACGTGCAGCGGTGATTTGAAAGTGAACTCTCTGCTTGTGCACAAGTGACGAGATTATGTTGGTTTATATTACGTCATCTTGCTGCCAAGCGTGTACAGTGTGTTTCTACGGAAATAAAGAGCATTTTGAATTTCTGCAACTTGGACCTTTAATTCTACGAGCCCACAGTGTTAAAAATTTAATATGCAACACTGTGGTCTAACTATATAAGTTGGCAGCCTGAAATGTACGAGCTCCCAAGTGTCATCTAGCTTGTACATTTTAAGGTACTGTGAACATATGCAGTGCTGTGGGGTGGGAGATGTGCTAATCGATGACTCATCAGTAGTTCTTATTTAACTTGAATGTCCAGTCCCGATTTGTAAATTTCATCTGAACAGATAATAATTGTCATTTTCACAGCACATGGGTAAAAACCCAGTGAATAAATGCATCAAGCAAAACTTTCTATAATCCCAGTGAGTAAATGCATCATGACATAATTTAAAATCCCAGATTTCCTCCCAATAACAAATGTAAAAACTTGTTTGCAATAGTGGTGAAAAGTCACTATAGCAATAATTCATGTAGAGGCTTTCGTTGAGTACTGAAGGTTTAATTAAGAGCTCTTCTGTGCATAAGAGCTCTCTACAAAAATTCTATGTTTTTAAATGTAAAAAAATTATAATTTGAAAGCGCAAGGAATCAATTATATCATGACTGATTGTTTGGCGCCATGAGGGTCTCGCATCTTTTAAATTTTATTTATAACACGTAAGTCTACCAAAAAGCCATAAGCAGACAGTGCCAGTATATGCATTATTCTTATGTTTCGGTAAAGAAACACAAGTAGTGTTGCTTCTTAAACAACTGGTATTTATTTCTTAGGATATTCTTAATAAATGCATGCTGCCGCTATCTTTTGACAGTCTATATCAGGAGTATGCGAGCCGGTCTTGGTGAATCAATCCAATGCTAGAGCAAGTTTCCCATCATGCCGTCCCTCACTGGGAGATTTGAAATGCGGAAACTGTTTTATTGAGCAATTTGTTATGTGATATCAGCCAGAGCTCTTCATAATTGGAGGTCAGGTTTCCCCTTAAATTAAGTTTTATTTATGGACGCTTGTCGCAGCATGCCACTCTACTTTGGGTGTGAAAGACCACTTAATTTTTCTAAGCAGACTGTTTAACGGACTAGGAGTTATTTTACGTACTTTAAATGTATGGCACGGACCACCGACTTTACTTTCCTTCCGCAGGAATTTTACTTTCAAAAAATACATTGTCACCTGCCCGGGTTGAACTCGTGACCTCGGAAATTAGAGGATAGCATGCTACCCATAAACTGCGGAGGAACGACCTGTTTCCTCTTGACTTCTTGGTTAGCCTTATTTATAGCTTAATTAGGAACGCTACTCATTTAAAATACGTAAAACTGTTGGGCGTTTACCGTGTAGGGTTTCTATCTGCTATGCGAGGGAACCCAGGTTCATTCCAAGCTAGGGAATCAGAATGTCTCTCAAGACAAGAATGTTCTCTGTCCTCCGAAGTGTGTGATCTAATATACAGAAACCTAAAGAAAAACATTCTTTGGGGATGCTAGATATTATGGAAAGCACATCATACATAGTAAACTGATGTATTATATCAAATGTTAAATAAAATATATATATATATTATTTTTAAACATTTAATATGCAACACTGTGGTCTAACCACCTAACTATATAAGTTGGCAGCCTGAAATTTACGAGCTGCCCAGTGTCATCTAGCGTGTACATTTGAAGGTAGTGTGAACATATGCAGCGCTATAGGGTGGGAGATATGGGAATCTATGCAGCATCGGTAGTGCTTATTTCACCTGAATGTCCTGTCACGATTTGGAAATTTCACCTGAACAGATAATAGTTGTCATTTCCACAACACATTGTTAAAAACCTAGTGAATAAATGCATCAAGCAAAACTTTCTAAAATCCCAGTGAGTAAATGCATCAAGCCATAATTTAAAATCCCAGGTTTCCTCCCAATAACAAATGTAAAAACTTGTTCGCAATATTGGTGAAAGTCACTACAGCAGTAATTCATGTAGAGGCTTTGGTTGAGTACTGAAGGTTTAATTATGAGCTCTTCCTACATAAGAGCTCCTTACAAAAATTCAATATTTTATTGTTATGTTTCGGTAACGGAAGACAAGTAGTGTAGCTTCTTCAACAACTGACATTTATTTCTTACGATTTTTTTTTTCTGTAAATTTATGTCCTCTGACATAGTCATATCGGACGAAGAATGGAATGGGTGAAATGATGCTCAAATGAGTCCAGGGTCCATGGAGCTTAGCATTACCCGACATTCGTCTTTCAGGATATGGGAAAACCCCGGAAAAACCTTATCCAGGTAATTTGCCCTGACCGAGATTCGAACTCGGGACCTCTTGAACGTGAGGAAGACATGTCACCATCTACGCTACCGAGGCGGGCTCTTACGATATGTTTAATAAATGCATGCTCCCGCTATCTTTTGACAGTCTATATCAGGGGTAAGCGAGCCGGTCTCGGTGAATCAATCCAATGCTAGAGCAAGTTTCCCATCATGGCGTCCTGCACCGGGAAATTTGAAATGCGGAAGCTATTTAATTGCGCACTTTGTTAAGTGATATCAGCCGCAGCTCTTGATAATCGGAAGTCAGGTTTCCTCTTAAATTGAGTTGTATTAATGGACGCTCGTCTCAGCCTACCATTCTACTTTGGGCGTGAAAAACCACTTAATTTTGCTAAGACTATTTATCGGACTTGGAGTTCTTTCACTTGCTCTAAATGTAAGAACGGACCACGGGCTTTACTTCCCTTCCGAAGGAATTTTACGTTAAAAAAAATACATCGCCACCTGCCATGTTTGAACTCGTGACCTCGGAAACCAGAGGATATCATGCTACCCCTAAATCGCGGAAACGACCTGTTTCCTCATTTAAAATACGTAAAACCGTTGGGCGTTTGCCCTGTAGGGTTTCTATCTGCTATGCGAGGGAACCCAGGTTCATTCCGAGCTGGGCAACAAGAATGCTTCTGAAGGCAATAATGTTCTTTATCCTCCTAAGTGTGTGATTCACTGGTATAATCTAACATACAGAAACCCAATGCAAAACATTCTTTCGGGACGCTAGAGGGCCGCTTGGTTTGTTGGTATTATTTTTTAATTTACGTCCTCTAAGGTAGTCATACCGGATGATGGAATTAATGATGATGATTATTATTATTATTATTATTATTATTATTATTATTATTATTATTATTATTATTATTATTATTATTATTATTATTATTATTATTATTATTATTATTATTATTGGTGTTGTTGTTGTCTTTAATGAGGGCGTGACCTATTAAAGAAACATTAAAAGATTCCCATGCTATTCAAACATGGCCGCACAAGAAAAACGTGCACCTCAAATAATGGACTACCTTTTAATGTGAAGATTTAATTTTTTGACTTGAGGCCATTTATCGTGTAAAATCTCAGTAGCCATTTCCTACAGTATTCCCAGATTCCCCTTAAATCTACAAGAAAATTAGCAAGAAGATTTTTTTTTCATATATTTCTTTCAATTTGAAAGAAAGGTAAATCTCAATAAGCTCTTCCTACAATACTCACATATTCCCTTATATTTACAAAACAGTTACCAATAAGATAATTTTTTTTCTTCAAATATTTATTTCAATTCAAAAGAAAGGTAAATCTCAGTAAAAATATGTTGTATAAGATAGCATCATTACTACAAATATACATTTCTCTTGTACGTGAAAGGTCACAGCACCTCTGTAATAATTTGAAAAGATGATCTCTTGAAGCAGGCGGAATTTCCCAGAAGAATTACGGTGAAGAGCTGACTACAGACACGATGAAAAGCTTCATACAAACTGGTTCAACTTTCGGATACAAAGATGTTATGAAGGACAGCGGAGGGTTGATCCAGAAGTAGAAACACTTCATCAGAAGGTCCTATTCGTAGAGAAATCGGACATTCATCGCCCTTCTGTGGCCGAGGCTTATCCTTAGCAATCGGTGATGATGTATAGCGACTCTCTTGCTCACATCAAAAGGTTTGGTGTCCAGGGTTCCGATGGTGTAGTGCCTGTTGCTCTGGATGGTGTGCCACGATTACTTCTTTACTTATATTTTGATGATATTGCAAACATTTCCAACGCCGCTCTGAGCCTTGTTCCACATGTCTAACTCGAAATAAAACCCATGTGACTTTTATATTTTGTCTGATTTGTAGATCTTTATGTAACTTGGTATATAAATGTAAGTATATGTTGGAATGTGCTTATCAAAAATAGTTGTTTAATAAGAGACAAAAGACATCCGTAGCAACCAATTCTTTAAAGATTTGACTGTCGCTTAAGCGTGCTGTATTTTCCTTTTCTCGCAGTATCTATAAGGAAATATTTAGCAAAATTAATCATAGAAATGTTTAGCTTGATTAACACGATCTAGAAGAATAAGCGTTTGTAAGAAAGGTTTGTACTGCAGAAGAGAAAGTCACGTGAGACAAACTCAGACTTTTTATAAGTAATCGTGGTTTTGTCTAAAAAGAATCATAGTCCACTATCCAGCGATACTGTCTTAGCTTTTGCGATGCTTTTAATAACGTCAAAGTGCAGCAGACAACTTATTTCAATAAGAATAAAAAATATTAACACAGCCATTACAGTCTTTCCCATGTTCTTCTTTGATGAAGTAACCAGAGGATGACAAAATCGATCAATCTGAATGAGTAGCGGTAACTTGGTTTCCAAGTATTATTACTTATAAGTATTTTTATGTTGTTACCATAATTTATTTCTTCTAAAGTCTGAATCGTAATATTTAATTAAATCTCGTGGAATTTAAGTTTTACTAAGTAATTTGAATCGGCACGTTATCATTATTCATAAATGTATCGATCAAATTAAACTCTAGAAGGATTATTGCATACAAAATACATTTTGTGTAGCAGCCCTCGTTTCGAATTTTCTTTTGCGAATTGAAATTATTTTTTATTTTTAATTGCTGAGGTTCAAGGCGTCAAATTTCAGATTGGACGAGAAACAACGCCTAATATTGCTCAGAGGCCTCTTTATCAGCCTTGTTTTCTTTTAATGACTTAACGAGCATTCCTTTTTTTTAGTTTAGTTTGAGAATTAGTAAATAGAGAAGTGATAGGAGAGATGTATGATAACAGTGGGAAATGAATTAGGATTTCACTATTAGCGTGTGGGATGACAGTTGGCTGACAACGCGGGAAGGTAGAGGAAGCAGTTGACAATTTCTTTGTAAATTACAGGAGGATATGATAGAAATTGACGGAGGGGATTCGAAACCTCGACCAGCATTCCCAAGAGGAAGAATGAGACGAGAGTAGACAGAATGCGCACGACACCAAGGAGTCATAACAGCGTAGAGGGCAGAGACTCTACCATTTACCAGCTTGAAATTCCTGGCAGTTCAGTACAACCAGCATCCTTCCTACCGTGGCCATGAAACAGTCCCCCAGGCCGACTCGGGGACCGGAGGCAGCCATGCCGTAGCTCAAGACAGCTGTGAAATTTATTTCTCTTGTAACACTCCCTTAAAGAATAAGTATGTTTATACTGAAACTTATATTTGTTCAAGTTTCTGAATGACCCATGTTATATACTTTAATGAGCCGCTTTTGCTTGTGAAGCATCATATGTTGTCTCTATATCTCACGTACTGGCGTTTTCTGTTTCCGCGCAGTATGTTTTCACTCTCTACGAATTCCACGATGTCGGTTTAAATTTCTAGTGCTCAAAAATTTAACATGGTGCTCCCTTCCAGCTCCATGGTTCGAATACTTGTTTCGCTTATCACATCTTGGCATTCCTGGCCCATAACTTTCTCTGACGTTATTATGTATCGCTCGTCTAACATGATCATTTCCCCTCCGAAAATATTAGTTTTGGCCGCGATTACTCCCTATTTGTGACATCGATTCAAATTAGAGCCGAAATTTCTAAATGCTTGACGTTTTTCAAAAATTGAATTTTGTCAGTCAATTCCTGGATGGTTCAACTCTGTGCAGTATACAAGTAGTGAATTATTCTTTCCGGGAAATATTGAATTTCCATATTGATAAACTCACTCTGCAACAAACAGTTGCAATAGTCTGCTGTTCTGTGCTTGCTGGAATAAATAATTCAGCATGGACCATGAAGAGTGCTTGTATATCTCCCATTCCTTAAGGCATATCGCACTGAATTTGTGTAATTATATTTCAGAATTTATTTAAAAGCATCTGCTGAAAGTATTCAAAACTTTGGTTTTCTCAGTTGTTTAAGCTCATCGATTGTTACAAATATTTAGGATGGAGGTATTATCGAATAATTAACATGGGCATGTTAAAATTCAGTAAGTCATGAGATGACGCATCATGTAAGTGAATAGATGTGAATGTTTTATGATTGGTAGTTTTTTTTTTTTTTTTTTTTTTTTTTTTTTTGTAATTTTCGTCCTCCAACGTTAAGTCATAACGGACATGAATGAAAGGGGTAAAATGATAATGAAATGAGCCCAGAGTCCATAGAACTTGGAGTTACCCGACATTCGTCTTTCAGGATAAGGGAAACCCCCGGAAAACCTTATCCAGATAACACACCCTGACCAAGATTCGAACTCGGGACCTCGTGGATGTGAGGCGGACACGCTACCACCATGCTACCGAGGAGGACCTATTATTATGATTAGTAGTTTTAAAATTGAGATTATGTAATGTGTGACATGTATCAGTAAAAATTAAGTTTGATTGGTAGTGATGGCAATGAGAGAAAGAAAACTCAAATAATTTTGGTAAAACAGCTAGGAAAGAAAGAGTCTTTTGATGGAAGATAGTTATGTTGAAAAGACGTAAAATTCAGTGCCGCGACGAAACCTTGTAAAATAGTTAATATCCGTTTTCTGTTAATTGTAATCAAGGTATACAATACTATTTTCAAGTTTTATACGAAAAATTGTATAAATAATACAAATTCAATTGAACATCTTGATATATTTAAAGTAAAAAGAATTTATTGGTTTCGAAGTGTATTAAGAAAATTTATCCTTTTTACTCGCGACCACGTCTGAAAATTAAGAGTTCTCATTGCAGATCCGGAGGTTTTTTTTTTAATACATTGAGCCAACGATTCAGATCGGGGAGAAGTAGCAACTCGGGGCTTCATCGTCACCATCCAGGAGGGCAGCAGACAACTCACAACCCCAGTCACAACGCTGGACGACATCAGGTGAGAATAATCCCGTTCCACCTGATCGCCGCAGACTTCGAGAACACCATCTTCTCATCAGAACCAAAACTCCTCTTACAATATATACACCCGAGGTGAATCACGGTATGACATTTATGGAAGCGCTATCTGTATACGGGCAACAAGTTTCGAACCCAACTTCGAAAAGTAACATAGAATCAACACATCCTGCTTCCCAACAGGCCTTTGAGAACTTGAATTCCCTTCCTTTTTGCTGTACATCATCATCACCATCGTCATCATCGTTATTACTATTAGTATTATTATTAGTGTTACTAGTGTTGTGTTGTTTGTTTTGTATTGTTTTTTTTTTATAATTTACGTCCTCCAACGTTAAGTCATATCGGACGATGAATGGAATAGGTGAAATGATGTTCAAATGAGCCCAGGGTCCATAGAGCTTAGAGTTACCCGAAATTCGTCTTTCAGGATAAGGGTAAACCCCGAAAAAACCTTACCCAGGTAACTCACCCTGGCCGAGATTCGAACTCGGGACCTCTTGAACGTGAGGCAGACATGCTACAACCACGCTACCGAGGCGGGCAACGCGGAAACTGTTTAATTGCACACTTAGTTATGTGATAGCCGGAGCTCTTCATAATCAGAGGTCAGGTTTCCCCTTAAATTGAGTTTTATCTATGGACGTTCGTCTCAGCCTACCATTCCACTTTGGGCGTGAAGGGCCACTTAATTTTGCTAAGAAGAATGTTTAACGGACTTGGAGTTCTTTTACATGCTGTAAATGTATAGAACGGACCACCGGCTTTACTTTCCTTCCGAAGAAATTTTACGTTCGAAAAAATACATCGCCACCCACCGGGTTTGAAATCATGACCTCGGAATCCAGAGGATAGCATGCTGGCTATCCCTAAACAGCGGAGGAACGACCTGTTTCCTCTTGACTTCTTGGTTAGCTTAATTTCTAACTTAATTAGGAACGCTACTGATTTAAAATACGTAAAACCATTGGGCATTTACCCTGTAGGGTTTCTGTCTGCTGTGCGAGGGAACCCAGTTCATTCCGAGCTGGGGAATAAGAATGTCTCTCAAGACAAGAATGTTCTCTGTCCTCCGAAGTGTGACCTGATATAAAGAAACCAAAAGAAAAACGTTCTTTGGGGACGCTAGAGATTATGGACAGCACATTATACGTATTAAACTGATGTATTACATTAAATATATATTATTTTTAAAATTTTAATATGCAACTCTGTGGTCTAATATATAAGTTGGCAGCCTGAAATGTACGAGCTCACCAGTGTCTTCTAGCGTGTACATTTGAAGGTAGTGTGAACATACGCACCGTTGTGTGGTGGGAGATGTGGGAATCTATGCAGCATCGGTAGTGCTTATTGCACTTGAATGTCCTGTCACGATTTGGAAATTTCACCTGAACAGATAACTGTCATTTCCACAACACATTGTTAAAAACCGAGTGAATAAATGCATCAAGCAAAGATTTCTAAAATCCCAGTGAGTAAATGCATCAAGCCATAATTTAAAATCCCAGGTTTCCACCCAATAACAAATGTAAAAACTTGTTCGCAATATTGGTGAAAGTCACTACAGCAGTAATTCATGTAGAGGCTTTGGTTGAGTACTGAAGGTTTAATTATGAACTCTTCTATGCATAAGAGCTCTCTACAAAAATTCAATATTTTATTCTTATGTTTCGGTAACAGAAGACAAGTACTGTTGCTAAGCTAGTTTTGTAATTTACGTCCTCCAACGTTGTCATATCGGACGATGAATGAAAGGGGTGAAATGATGCTCAAATGAGTCCAGGTCCATGGAGCTTAGAGTTACCGACATTCGTCTTTCAGGATAAGGGAAAATTCCGGAGAAACCTTATCCAGATAACTCGCCCTGACTGAGATTTGAACTCGGGACATCTTGAACGTGAGGAAGACATGCCACCATCTACCATGTTTAATAAATGCATGCTCCCACTATCTTTTGACAGTCTATATCAGGGGTAAGCAAGCCTGTCTCGGTGAATCAATCCAATGCCAGACAAGTTTCCCTTCATGCTGTCCTGCACCGGGAGATTTGAAATGCGGAAACTGTTTTATTGAGCAATTTATGTGATATCAGCCGCAGCTCTTCATAATTGGAGGTCAGGTTTCCCATTAAATTGAGTTTTATTAATGGACGCTCGTCTCAGCACACCATTTTACTTTGGGCGTGAAAGACTACTTTTTGCTAAGAAGACTATCGTACTTGGAATTCTTTTACGTGCTGCATATGTATGGCACGAACCACCCGCTTTACTTCCCTTCTGAAGGAATTTTACGTTCGAAAAAATACATCACCACCTGCCGGGTTTGAGCTCGTTTGAACTCAAGCGTTGGCCCTGCAGGGCTTCTATCTGCTATGTGAGGGAACCTAGGTTCATTCCAAGCTGGAGAATAAGAATGTTTCTCTTAGACAATAATGTTCTGTGTCCTCCAAAGTGTGTGATCCACTGGTATGATCTAATATACAGAAACCCATAGAAAAACATTCTTTGGGGACTCTAGAGGGCCACCTGGTTGGATCGGTCATATTTTTAATTTACGTCTTCCAATGTAGTCATACTGGACGATGGATGAAATTATGCTCAAATGAGCCCAGGGTTCCACGACATCCATCTTTAAGGTTAAGGACCTAGTAATTCATGAGCCATTATTGACAGTACTTCCAAGCAAGTTTTATGAATTTCTACGCTTTCACATGCATGAACCTATACGTTAAGATCGGCTAAATGGTTCTTCAATTCCTCAGAAATGTTGTTACCTCTCCAGCAACTTTAGTGAAATGACATTTTTGTGGAGGATATTTGATACTAGTTCAAGATAATTGCATAAACAATTAAATATTATAGATGAAACCACTATCATACAGTTGATTTCGAAAGTTGAAGTTTATTTTGAGAACTATAAGTAATACATCTTCACTCCCTTACACAAATTTAGTCCAGATCTCTGTACTTTTAAGTACAGCACCATAGTGACGTTGATAGAAGTAGGTAACGCGTGAGTATATTGATGTTCCATTCTTATATCATTATTTTCATTTACTATACCTAAAAGCACACAAGGACCAGAGAAAATATGTTAAAATATGTATTGTGCTTATGCTACTGTAACAAAGGCTAAGAATTTGTTGGTTTTTAAATAACTTTTTTTTTTTTTTTTTTTTTTTTTTTTTTTACAAATTAGTGATACTCCAGTAGAAACATTACGAGTTTGTATGAGGATATGCATCGCAGGCATAGAGCCCATTTACACAACATAATTTTTGAATGGTCGTTAATCTCATATATTTGTTAATTTCCAATAATGTGATTAATGTGTATTTACTGAAGATGACTCAGCACTAACAACACTAACATCACCTTATTTCTCTGTTAACAAGTTTCGGGAACATGTGTTCCCATCTTCTGAACATGTCTGACTGAGCCTTGTAACTGTTTCTGTTGTGGTGATTGTCTATAATGGCAGCACCAGAGGTTACCTGATGGCAGTAAATCAAAATTCATTAACTGTTGTTTGTGTTTCAAAATGAAGATCATCTCCCAGGTGTCCAATTCTGCTGCATGTCTGGTCAGTTTGATGAATGTAATGTTCAGTTTGATGTTGTAGTTGTTCATCCAGAAATGGTATGAAACTGCTTATATCCATTTGTTTGTATTTTAAACATCTCATATGTTCGTTTAGTCTGGTTTCCATATTTTTTTGGCTTTTCATATATATATATATATATATATATATATATATATATATATATATATATATATATATATATTACAATTGGAGTAATTGATTTTGTAAATTACAGGTTTTTTTGTCTTGTGGTATAGGTTAAAGCAATAGAAAACAGTCTGTAGAACTTCAGTTTGAAAATAAAGGAAAATTAAATACAGTTCAGTCCAAAGTGAGAGAAGTTAGGCGAGGAGTTCCACAAGGATCAGTCCTGGGCCCCTTGTTATTTTTGTTGTATATAAATGATTTGCCAATTTCCATTAATTCCACGGATGTTATTTTATTTGCAGATGACACTAACATCCTAATAAAAGGAGACAATCAAGAAAGCGTACAGACCAAACACAGTGATGCTCTATGTAAACTGCACACATGGCTTCAGACAAATGAGCTATTATAAATAAGGATAAGACTATTGCCATTTCAATCCATACTTGCCAAAATAAAATGTGGTCAAACCTCCAATAGTATTTGATAAAACTAACATTAGCTACAATAACAAAACAAATTTCTGGGATTACATATAAATGACAACATGTAATGGACTACACATATTCAACATTTAATAAATAAACTGAGTTCCATTTGTTATTTGCTTAAACATTTAAAAAGCTTAATAAATTTAGCAGCATTGAGAAATATATATTATGGTTATTTTCACAGGCAGCTACAATATGGGATAGTGTTCTGGTGGGTGGGTGGGGGGAGGCAGATAGAGGCTTCAAACTTCAAAAAAGAGTGATAAGGATACTAAGTGGGGTGGATAACAGAACATCAGGCAGGCCATTATTCAAAAAGCATCATCTATTACCTCTAGCATGTATGTTTATTTTGGAATTAGTATTCATGCAAAACAAAATAAACTACAAATACAAATTACAAAATTTCAGATATTCACAAATACAATACACATCAGAAAGATTACTTTCACATTCAAAGTTGTAGAATGGAAATCTTCAGGTCTAGTGCTATCAATAAAGGTATAAGATTATACAACAGGCTACCAGAAAATATTAAACAAATGAAGAGCCTTATACATTTTAAAAACGGAGTAAAACTCTTTTTACTGCAACATTCATTTTATTCTATAAATGAGTTTTTAAATGTTAATTAGTTTAAAGTGATTGTAAATAATGACTATAGCCATTAATGTAATTTGTATACTATGACGTGTCTGATATCAGTGTATGATCGAAAGGACAAAATAAATGGAATTGAACTGAACTGAAGTTATTTTAATCCATTACAAAGTAATTTCTTTATGCTAAATTTGTTTTATGAGGTTAGGCTAATGTATTTCATGAAAATCATCTTAAATTTGTAAAACGATATTGGTAAATATTGAATTTTTTGAATTTCAATTGTTTTTCTTCTTGGATGAGATCTGTGGTATCTTTGATGTTTTGATCATTTAAATTTTGTAATTTTCTTGTCGATTGTTACTGTAGAAGCGTTGTTTTCGGTTGTGTTTATTATATGTTCATATTCTCATAGATGATATTCTTGTTTGTAATTTACGAAATCAATTGCTCAGAAATCTAGAAACCAGACTAAAGGAACACATGAGATGCTTAAATTTCAAACAAATGGAAAAATCAGCAGTTTCACAGCATTTCTGGATGACCAACCATAACATCAAACTGACCATTACATTAATCAAATCAACCAATCATGAAGCAGAATTGGACACATGGGAAAAGATCTTCATTTTGAAATACAAACAACAGTTAATGAATTTTGATTTATCACCACCAAATACCCTCTGGAATACATTTCACTACCACAACCACCACAACAAAAACAACACAGGTCAGTCGAACATGTTCTGAAGATGCGAACACAGGTTCCCAAAATATATTGGCAGAGATTAAAAAAAGTGATGCTAATGTTACTAGTACCAACTCATCTTAAGTAAATACATCTTCACACATCACTGTTTCTGGCTTTTTTCATATATATAAATGTGATTAATGTTTCCATTTATAAGGGTATTCAATGATTGTTCTAAGATATACAAACCACGTGTAGGCAAACTTTAAAAGGTAGAATCAGAAAATGTTGTACTGGCATATTGTCATGGAAGCTCATGGTAGAGCAGACATCCATGGAGTGGTGGAAGATCTGTGGTAAAATCCTGGCTATGGTATTGAGTTTTTGAGTTGTGATTCGCCTTTCAATATTAGTTCATGTAAATTACACAATTTGGTTTCCGTAAATCTCCCAATATATAAAATTACTAATTTTATGTTTCCTGAAATACAGAACTCTCTACAGGTCGTGCATTTGTTCTTGATGAATGAAAATTTTATATGAAAGTTGGGTGCGAGTCACTACCCACCTTTGGTGGGAACGTTGGTATGGAGAGAGGTACAGTCTGCAGTGAGATGTGCATTTACATACATGCTTCTGAGTTGTTTGGCTTCTTTCTTTATATATTCATACATATGAGCAATAATCTCGCAACTTTGGCTATGTAGAGCTTTTCCTTTTATTTTTGACACTGTAGGAGACATTGTCACATTAGTAAATAATACATAACCACTTAACTAAGAGCACTTAAAACATTTGCATGCATATATCCATACTGCACAAAACTTTTTCAGTCTACTGTGTACACAAATGACAGAGGAAAGAAGAGCTGTTTCTTATCATAACATAAACTATTTGCCGACCTGTTCATTAAGGGTAGGCCAGCTCACTGGATTTCCACTGAAGGTCATTTGTCAAGAACGAACATGCAACCTATACCATACATAATATTTTGAAAACTCAAAATGAGGCTGTTTAGTTTTTTGCAACATTTGAGCTTTTCAAAATAGCTTTTTGAGCTTTTCAAAACAGTTTTTTGGCGACATTTATACAGACATAATGTTGGTTCATTTTATTTCTAATAGATTGCTGACTACAGTATAATAATCCCCAAAATATGACCAAAATATAACTTTATCATGGAAATAAGCATAAATATGACAAAAACACTGAAAAAGTAATGACTTTTAAGACCCAATAAATGAATGTCATAAGAATCCACCCCTTATTAATTAGGATTTATGAGCAAAGAGAACAAAGGAGGAGGGTACTTCAGTAAGAATAAGAAAATCCCCTCTTTGATTATAGTGCAATGTACTGAGGTCAATAAATGACTCGCATTCACCAGATGGAAGCACCGAATATTTAATCATTCACTCTAATTGGGAAAAGATTCAAAAGTTGTAAAGAAACTGTATTAATACTACTTCTCAACACTTAGGAAACAAAGTAACATGAGTGTCAAAGTATAAACTTTGAAGAAGCGTAGGGACAGTGAAGCACAAATTAGTACAAAAGTGAATCAAGAAGATATTGACACATTGCTTCACTCACACTGTTTATTCACAGGACATGTTTCAAGAGCTCTTGCCCCTATCATCAGCTGATACTCGACTAGTGCAAGTTGTAGTGGTTTCCTCTTTCTCCATATTGTCAATAGATGGCATGATGTACTTGTCAAAGATGTCCGGTGGTGGGGTTTCAAAATTCATGACACTATGACGATTTTTGTTGATGAAGATTTTTTCCCATACGGAAAGGTCTATGGGGTGATTAACAAATTTTATTAGAGATGTTTCCAAGTTGATGTCATGTCTAGTATTCAAAAAATGAAAAGCCACTGCTGATTTTTCTGTTTCACCATTTTTAATGTTTCTTAGATGTGCTTTAGTTCTGATGTTAATATTTCTTTTTGTTTTTCCTATATACATTTTAGGGCAAGTTTCACATTTGATCTCATAGATTCCTGGTTTTTCTTTGGTAGTGATTGAATTTTTGGGAGGTCCTTTTAACAAATTTCTGATATTAAACCTATTTTGAGGTGCAAGAGTTATGTTGTGTTTTGAGAAGATTTTTTGGAATTTGTTATAGGCTGATGGGTGGAAGGTGAATTTTTTAAAAAGTTTTTTTCTCTTTTTCTCCTGTAGGTTCTAGGGTGGTGGTTTCTTTTATTTTCTTAGCTTTGTTGAGTCTGTTAACTGTTTTGTCTACTAAATTTGGGTTGAAACCGTTGGATATAGCTTCTTTTTTTATGTGTAGGTATTCTTCTTGATAATCTTCTCTGTTTAGTGGAAAGTTGATCATCCGAAAGATTAAACTGTTGAAAATGGCAGGTTGGTGTTGTTTTTGGTTGAAACTGTTGTTCTTGATGTAATTATCTGTGTGTGTCGGTTTCCTGTAAATACCAAAGGTGAGTTTGTTGTTCATTTTTTTGATCTTGATGTCCAAAAAGGGGAGCACACCATCCTCTTCTGTTTCCAATGTAAATTTTATAGTTGGATTTTGTATATTCAAAAGTCTAAGACCATCTTGTATGAGTTTTTTTAGGTACTATTGCAAAAATGTTGTCAACATAGCGATACCACACTTTGAAATAATTTGGAAAAGTTTTTGTGATATGTGTTTCAAAAGCACTCATAAATAAATCTGCCAAGAAGGGAGACAATGGGTTGCCCATAGCTAGGCCTGTTTTTTGTTTATAGATCTGTCCATTAAAGCTGAAAAAATTTTGATTGATACAAATTTCTGTAAGTTGTGAAAGTTCTTCTATTTCTTCAGATGTTATTTGTATTGATTCCAGCCATTTTTTGAGAAGTGGAATAAGCTCATTGGTAGGTATACTTGGATATAAAGAAATGACGTCAAAGGATACTAAAGCATCTGTAGAGTTGATCTTTGTGTCCTTCAGGAGATTTAACAATTCAAACGAGTTTTTGATACTTAAATTTTCAAATTTTGTGAAGGATCTGAAGATTTGAACCAGCCATTTTGATAGTTGGTAAGTGGGTGCATCAATGTTATTAATTATTGGTCTGAGGGTAATTTTAGGTTTACATATTTTGGGTAACCATATATGTATGGTGTTTTTGGATTGTCTATTTTATTGTTCAATTTATCTCTTTTAGTCATGATTTTACTGTTTTTAATTGCTAATTCCACAGATTTGCATGCTTTCTTTAATGGATTGTTTTCTAGTTTAACAAATTCTTTTCCGTTTAAAAGGTTGTCCATTTTTTTGCGATAGTCTTCTTCGTCCAGTATTACTATTTTGTTACCCTTGTCTGCTTTTGTGTAGATTACCGGTTTTTCATTTAAATTTGATTAATTTTTTATATGAATAACTTTTTGGATTTGCATTTTGAATATGATCTAGAGTTTCTATGCACTGTGTTCTGATCGTAGATTTTTTATTATCGGGCAAATTATATATCGCTATTTCAATGTCCGCGATATAGTTTTCAATGTTTTTTGTATAATCTACACAGGTTTTTAGGCCTTTGTTTAGAAAATCAATTTCTTTCCCATAGACCTTTCCGTATGGGAAAAAATCTTCATCAACAAAAATCGTCATAGAGTCATGAATTTTGAAACCCCACCACCGGACATCTTTGACAAGTACATCACGCCATCTATTGACAATACAGAGAAAGAGGAAACCACTACAACTTGCACTAGTCGAGTATCAGCTGATGATAGGAGCAAGAGCTCTTGAAACATGTCCTGTGAATAAACAGTGTGAGTGAAGCAATGTGTCAATATCTTCTCGATTCACTTTTGTACTAACATGAGTGTACATTTTTATCATAATTATCATTAAATTAACCTACACTGAGTTACATATAATTTTTGAAAAGGTAACTTGAGCATGGAGCTTTGTTTAATGGAATAAAGCCATAAATAGAGCAAAAATTAAATTAATTAAAGCCACAACAATAATAGCATAAAGCACCCATTTCTAGAGCAAATAGTTACCTCTTTAACATGTAACATTTTATTAGTAATTTGTTAATTAAGAAACCTGTAATAAATATTATTCTAAAACTTTAATTTTTGCAAAACTAATGGCTATTATTCAATTTAAAAAGCATACAACTTTATATTGAAAATATTCATTTTTGTGTTCTTAGATTCTTGGGCTATGTGTCTTAGGGGTCCTTTGAACTAGTGAAAACAATTTGTCAACATCAGTATAAAAAGTATGCAAGATATTTAAATTTATAATTTTAGCTAAAATCTGCATACTTAAAAAAAATGAATAACATTACACCATTCAATTAGTTTTAATGATTTAAGAAAATAAGTGCACGCATGCGTACATACACAATAAGTGTTTAGAAAACCTGCAAATAAAATACTCACAGATATATTTCCAACAATGATAGCCTAACATCACAGATTATAGAGAACTAATATGAACACAGAGTAATATTTTTCCCCCCTTCGATGATCAACACTCCTGGTTAATGAATTAATATCAAAATAATTTTGGAATCTTTCCTTGTGGAAACACAATGAAACTATTTTAGCATTTATATGTAAACCTCCAAATTGTTACATATAAATCCAAATAATAATCTAACTTCCTTCGCTATTCTTTATCGCCACCATTCTTGTATTGCTAAATAACTTTTTTTTTTCATCTTTTGTAAATCTTCCCCTAGCCCTGTAAACAAACACTGAAAATTCTTTGTGCTATCTCTCAAAATTTAGTTCTTGCTACATAGGAGAAATGCAAATCATCTCATGAGGAGAGATTCATTTTTTAATGAGCATAGTGAGCAGTAGCACATTCCATCAACAAATGAAAAGGTTTCTTTGGATTCTCTTCTAACAACTACTAACACCATGGCATTCAAACCTCTACCAATGGAGGTTGAAAACAAATGAACAACTGTTATAATTATTATTTCATTCCATTTCAGTTGTTCCTCAGAGACTGGTAATAATTTGCTAGGACTTTCCATGCTTTTGGTGTCATGAAACCATATGGAGGATGTTGACCTGAACGAGCCAGACCTAGAATTGGGAAATAAATACTGTTAGCATATCACTCTTTTTGAAACACAAAAAACTTCTGCAGGAAAATCTGAAAGGGCAATCAATAATATTGATTGTTCTAACACATACAAACCGTGCATATGCATTCTGATTCTACTTTTTGAAATAATTAATTTTGGTAACAATTAATTATTGAGTATTATACACCACATACTAATAATTATGAGAGAGTCTCTCTTAATTTTATATTGATTTCAAATAAATCAGTAATGTGCCAATACATTATATTCTAATTTTATGTATAAAATGCCATCTCAGTACTGTATACACATAGTATAAAATATGGAATGCTTATGAAAATTTAGAATTGGAAAAGGAAATCTTTGACCTCCAAATCTCAGAACCACTTGAATAACAATTAGAATAACAATCAATCAATCAATAATAAACAAAACAGTAGTCTGTGTCACTTTCAAGCAAAATGTTACATTACATTCCAATATGTAAGGACTATGATACAATGAAGCACAAAATAAATGTAATTTTGAGTCGAACTAGTACTCAATGCTCCACTTATTGCTAGTATTTACCTAGAACATGTTTTGTTAGCCTCTTCCTAACATCATCAGCTGTTGTCAACTAACGGACGTTGGTTTGGTGAACTCACTGGAGGTGATAGGTGTGTCTGTGTCGGTATCTTGATGAACTCGAAGTTTGGGTTTTCTTCAAAGGTAGTGTCAAAATTAAACAATTTTCTTTCATATTTCTTTATGAAGATTTTTTCCCACATGGTTAATGTAGCTGGACCTTGGACACTTTTAATAAGTAGATTTCATATTCTATAGCATGACTCTCCTTCCAAAAATGGTACGCTTCCGCAGATTTATCTATTTTTTTGTTCCTGATGTTCCTAAAATGCTCTTTAAGCCTAATGTTCAATTTCCTTTTTGGTTTTCCTATGTAGAAGTTGTCACAGCCTTTGCAGTTTATCTGGTACACACCTGATTTTTGTCTGTGGGTATCTCCTTTGTATTATGTGATTTCAAAAGCTGTTGTACACTAAATTTGTTCTGTGGGACCAAAGTAATATTTTGCACTTTGAAGACTTTTTGGAAAAGGTGTGTAGCTCTGGGATGATATGTAAATTTTCTGTATGAAGTTTCATTGCTGATTGGGGAAAGAGTAGTTACTTGTTTGTATCTTTGTTGTCTTTTGAATTTATCAATTTTCTTTTTGACCAATTCAGCACTGAAATCCATTGTATTCTGCAATGTGAATAATATTATTGTACTCTCTGATATATTCCTTCTTGTTTAAAGGTACATTAACCAGCCTGTAAGTTAGACTGTTGATAACAGCATGCTTGTGTTGTCTTGGGTTATATCCATCTGCTTTTATGAAATTTTCTGTGTTTCCTTCCTATGTATGCCAAATTTAAGTCTATGTTTTCTGGTAAGTTTGAAATCTAAGAAAGGGATTTCAATGTTTGTCTCTTTTTCTATGGAAAATTTTATTGCAGGATTTTGTAAATTAAGTAGTTTTAATGCATCATCCACTTGTTTCTCATTTACTAGCTATTCATATTTCACTCCAACACCTTCTATACAGAATAGATAAATTCAAAAATGCTGTCATACTTTCTGATTCTAAAGTAGCATTATGTGCAGTAAGTTCATATAAAATGAGGAGCAAGTCTGCAAAGCTCGGGCTGGGCAAGCACTCTACGAAACAATTTAGAAAATAATGGCTTAGGGGATATTTGGAGAAAAAGAGAGAGAAATTATAAAAGTTTCTGGAAGGGTGTTAGAAAAAGATTTGAAGATATAGAGATTCAAAAGCTGTTCAGCCAGTTAGGTGAAAAGAGGTCATTGGTATATTATGTTGAGTTAAAAAGTGGCTGGGGAAGGGAGCAGTATATAGATAAAACCATTAATGAGGAAAGGAAGGGGATAGCATGGCTGAGAGCAGGAGTGTGGAGGCTAAAAGGGCAGCGGAATGGGTTTGTGCAAGACAAGTGCCCATTGTGTCGGGGTAAGGAAGATGTGGAACATATTCTTTTTGAATGCAGGGAAACAGAGATTTGGCGAAAAGAATACATCTGGAGAAAAATTAAGCGAAGTCCTGATATATGTAAAATTATAGATAAAAATCTCAGGAATGTAGGTCAGTTCTTAGATAAAGTGAAAAATAAATGGAAGTGGACTGTGAAAAAAGGAAATGAACAATAGTGTGTAAGCAGTAGTAGTAATGGTAGTAGTAATAGAAATGTAAGTAGTGTACTACACATTTTGTAATTCAACGGGCTGCTCACCAATTAATGGCCTGGGCCAAATACTGGTGATCAACTCAACAATTGTAATAGCTTAGTACACAAATAAATAAATAAAAATTATAAAATGAGGTCAATCCAAATTAAAGAATGTCACAAAATGATCCAAAAACTTCAAAAACTACAGAAAAGAATTACATTACAGTGTATACCTGCACATTGTGAAATTGCTGAAAATGAATCAGCTGATTTTCTTGCCAAAAAAGGTGCAAATTTAATTCAGAACAAAAGTTAAAACTTACCCTTTACATCCATAAAAAGATTAATCAAAAGCAAATATAAAAACAAACAAAACCAATCAATATCTAACAAAGCCAAAGATAAAAAATGGAACATTTTAATTAAAAATCAAGAAAATATTCCAGAAATCCCACATAAAGCTGCAGTAGCAAATTTTAGATTACTTACTGAACATGATTATTTGGCCAAACGCTTACACAGAATAGGAATTTATACAAGTTCAAATTGTCCTCTGTGCAACAAAGAAGAGGAAATGACTGAAGAACATCTTTTAACCTGTGAAGGCCTACCTGCCGGACCCACTACACAGAAATATTGGAGAGCAAGCGAGCTAATGGCTTCATTGCCAAAGCCTAGCATTTGAAAACAACAACAACAGCATTTGTCCGCAGCTTCTGTCAACACACTTCGTCGTCAAGGATACAGGTTACTATGCTTTTTCAGTGTTACCAAAATCTGAAAACGAAACAAAGCTAAAAATAGAATAAACTGCTGGTTTTTCGATATATTTTCCTGAAGTTAAATTATTAAAACAATTAAATGGTCCGATAGATTTAATGGTTTGGGAAAAGATGTTTATTTTAAAAAATAAACATCGCATAATGAATTTTGAAATACCAGCAGTGTGTTGACAGAAGATGCGGACAAATGTTCGTGAAATCGATCTCAATTAATAAGAAAAATTGACATTTACTTAAGATAAGTGAAGTTTTTGTTAAAAATAGTTATATTTGTGAAACGTTAACAGAGATATTGAGGTGATATTAGTGTTACTAGTACCGACTCATCTTAAGTAAATACATCAAAACTTGTGTTTAACATTTCAATGCCACCTATGCACTAACAATTTAAAAGCTTTGAAATTTCTTCTACGTCTTAACTACCCATAATTTTGTACCAATTTTAAGCAAATTTGAAATGTTTTAACTAATTTTCTTCAAAATTTTTTGAAATTTTCACTTTTAATTTGCAGTAGCTTATGGTTATTTCATGCACACTGCATACTGTGATACAACCATATGCCAAGCTATCCAAATAGGTGGCACCAACCAGCCAGCTGGTGAGAAATATGGAGAGTTAAGCACTGCTCTCACCCAGCATAAACATGAGGGTTCACAAATAACTAGAAACTTCTGAAGGTTTCCCTTCTCTCCAACTCTCTGAACATTCCAAAGCTTTGTGGAAAATTCCAGTGCTATACAAGTAAGCATTCTTGCAAGTCAGCAACTAGTAAGCGAGTTAGTGAGGGCATCTCTCGTTTGCATAGGTGTGATTCTGTGAATGCCTTTGTGATGACAGTTCTGACATAGGAGAGATAGGAGACATCTAGTGCTCAAATCCCCAGCAAGAGGCTGCTCTATGTGGATCTCATTAAACCACTATATTGTTAGGAAAGCACAGTGACAGGAAAAATTCAACTAAATTAATTAGTAAAATGACAGTGAGAACAAAGTAAACTGACAGTGAGAACTGTACAAAGTTACACTGGTATCAAGAGTGGGATATAAATGCCACAATAGAGCAAATACTTCAAGAATTATTTAGTGAACTGAAGAACAATGAAATCTGAAATGGAGAAGATGGAGACAATAATAGAATCTAGGATGGAGAGAACAAAGTGTAAAATGAAGAGTGTAAATTCTGGAATGCAGAAGGAAATGAAATCTGGAATAGTAGAATGGGAATAGAAATGAGGAGTGTTAAAGAAGAAACAGAGAAAATGAAATATAAGCCTGATCATGATTGAAAACATAGTGAAAAGACAGTGAAAAATGGACAAAGATTAATGTATACAAAAAAATGGACAAAAAAAGACAATGATTTATCAGCTGTGAGTTTTAAACACATATTTTTCAAAGAATCTAGATAGCGAGAGATTTATATTTTATGCAGCTATACTGTAAATTTCTTAGATTGAAAGAAACATTATATATATATACCACATTTATTGGAGAAACTTTCTTTTGTGCAATACGAGAATGTTTTCTAAGTCCAAAGGTGCACGTATACGCATGCGCAAGCAGACGACCAGCCTGTTTTGGCGTTGCAGCCAACATGAGAAAGATATGTAAAACTTGTAGGTAACCTCTGCAAAAATGCCCCAGACATAGGTGACGCAGTCCGTGTGAAAACGAACATAGTTTGAGAAGGCTAAGTTATTGCCCAATCAAATTTTGTTACTCATGCACTGCTTTGCACATAAACAATCCTACAACACGACGATAATGAAGTGCTCCGTAGGAAAAACATGTATGAGCTCACGGACTGTATTGGACTGGTTCGGCTACTGCCGCAAAGTGTGCATCTCAAATGACACCAAGTATACTGCAAGGGGAAAAATTGGCAGTCCCGGCCACGTCGTTCAAATCGACGAATGCAAAATAGGATGACGCAAGTTTCATTGTGGGCGCGTCATAGAGGGCAACTGGATCCTGGGGATAAACTTGGGAACGAATGAGGTGCAGATGACGATATGCCCCAATAACAGGAGAGATGCAAATACGCTCCACTGTCTAATTGCAGAGCACATAGACTTCACCAGCATCATTCACACCAATGGCTGGCAGGGATACAATGGGTTGATGAAGGGTTTGCTGCCCACCTAGGAGTGAATCACTCAGTGCACTTTGTCGACCCAGTGACAAATGTGCACACAAACCCATAGTCAGGCTGGTGAGGACTACAATTAGGTGCAATTTAGGTACTACTTTATGTTAGTCTGCTAGAAAGTGTAATTTAGGGAGACTGTTGGCTGCATTGTGTTCAGTGGAGAAACAAGGATAGTTTGGCTGCACTGAATTCTTCAATATGGCTACATTATGCAGTAAGTAAATAAACAAACAATTAATAACGTTAAAAGAATGCCCTCCAATACGGAATTGCACTAAAAAGTAAAGAAATTATATTAAAAACCATGGTTGTATATAAAAACATCAAAAAGTATGAAGAACTTAGAATAAAATCGCCATGTCGCATATTAGAAAGAAGAGCCCATTTATTTATTCCATATGGCAGATTCTCAGCGAACAGCTATGAAATTTTTTGCACAATGTGTATCGTAGACAAATTTTGATCACAGAGGCAAAAACACAACCAGTACATTTCAAAATTATTTAAATATGTAAATATTTTATCTATTTAAAGTCTATTTCTGCTGCTGTAAAACATGTTTAACCTACCTCGCATTTTTGTTCCAGATATAAATTCAAAGTCATCTTTACTTGTTAGGTCAAAGAAAGCCATACAACTTTTTGTTATGTCGTAAGCTGCAACTCTGAATGGAATGATTTCCAATGAATGAAGTCCAGGAGCCATGCTCAGTACTCTGGCACCATGTGTAGGATCATACAGATCACACTTAAGGATCTTGTCAGGATGGGGCAAACCAGCAGGATCTCGACCAACAATGGAGAACTTTGCACCAGCACACATTCGTGCTTTGGCATGCCATTGAACCTAAATACAAATTATACAATAGTTTACTAAGTTAGTGCAAAAATGAAGAGTTTACCATGGAAACGCTGCATTACATAATTTACTAATTCTTCAAGAAAGTGAAAAGTTATTATACAGCAGAATCCTGGCCACTATAAAGCAGATAGTGAGGTTGATGACTAATCAAAAGTGTAAGATAATCTTACTTAATATCAACAGTAGGTTTAATAAATAATTACACAAAAATTCACTAAACATTGAGGGCTTGTTATGCTTTTTGCATATTTAGAAAAATGACAGTCAAGGTAATTACTGTTTGCAGGGCAGGACTGCACAGTCAAGAAGTAACAGACGTTTGTTTTGTAACATCAATACAAGGGTACACTTGACTACTCATTCACATCCATTTTTTGTAAATGTTATAGATACAGTAGAACCTTGTTTACCTGGATCAACTGGGACCAGGGCCAATCCAAGTTAACGAAAATTTGGGTTATCCAGAAAATGACGGAAAAACAATAAAAATACATGTACATCCCCAAAATATTTTTAACTCTTTGAGGATGGCCATTTTAACCCTGCATGGGCCAGGAACAGATACCCAATAAAAACACACAAAACATTTAAACCATTTAAATGCTTAATAACTCCACATTCATACCTTCCGTATTTATTAAGTTATTTTAGCAAAACAAAAACTAGTTTAAAGCACATTAAAGGCAATATACAACTATAGTATCATTAAAACAGAGACAATATTCACAAATCATTGAAATTTCATTATTTTTTATCACTGTAGCAAAAGCCATTCTTTGCATCAAACACAGCCATTTTATTTTGTGCGCATACAAATGATATAGCTGCATAAGTGAGTTCTCCATTTCAGGTTCTAGAGTTTAGTTATGCTGCCATGCGATATTCATTGTATATGTTGCGTCACACAGACTGGAAAGAATAAAACCTCTGCATCACCATCTGTATGTACCACTTAGAGTATTTCACAACCAGTTATTAGTATTAGTCTTATGCAGCTGTTTTCATGCAGTAATGTAGTTATTCAGACTCTCTCGGGAGTCAGAGTAATTTCATTTAGCTATCAGGAGTTAACTGAATAGAACATTCGAAATTGTTAAATTTCAGTGTTGATCATGACTTATACTAGCAAGGGAATTCAAGTAATGTACCTACTGAGGAATTTACCATCTGTAAAACAAGTCTTCATTTGCTACGTTCAACAACATATATATAACAACATTTTTGTTTAGTCTGGCTCTACTCATTCAAACCTTAGCGTACACCCGGCTAGTGTGGAAGAAATGATGAGTCAAACAGTTAACTGAATGACAGTTAACCTAGGTTCTCATGCAGGGCTTGGAGGTTGAAAATGGAAGCAACTGTTCCCAAAACTACACTGTGTTCATTTTTATTTATTTCCCGCCCTCTGATAGAGCAAGAATGATGCCATAGTTGATTGGTGAGTCTATCTTGAAATCATAGTGCCCTCTACGGAGAAGAAGCAGTAATTTTTGTGGAACATTAAGCAAATTACAGTGCTCTCAGTGTGGTTTTTCTGGTAACTAATACAATCAGCCTCTCCTTTCACCTCTCTGACGGTAATCGTGATGAACATTCTAGTACATATATATGTATAAGTAGCACGTTTCTACTCTAAAGGTTATCATGGATATGAACACAGAGCACTGCGTCTTCATGGTTGAATGCTACTTTCATACTGGCATTAAAATTGGTGTGACATATAAATACAGTTTAAACCGCTGCATAGAGGAGTTTATGCAATGCTATCCGGCATTCAGACAAGTTCCTTGGAGCATAATGTTGTCAAAAGCGTCCAGGTACCGTCAAATTGACGTACTTTTGTTTGCAACAAAGGCTTACACTTTATCAGTATACGATAAAAAAAGATTGTCATTCTCACGCTCAATTAAAATGTTTTTTAAAGTTGGTATCCTTATGTCGTTAAAAACCAATAGGTGTATAAAACATTTCCAAGATACAGGATCAGTTACTTGCAAAAAGACAGACACCGGATGCTAAAAGTGACTGGTCCCAATATAGAAGTAATAAATATAATTAATAAATATTACAAATATATAATGTAAATAATCTGTTTCTTTCCTGCCTCTGTGGTGTGAGGTAGTGTGTGCACCTCACACTCAAGAGTTCGTGAGTTCAAATCTTGCTAAGGATGAGTTACCTGGATAAGGTTGTTTCCAAGGTCTTCCCTTATCCTACGAAGACGAATGTCGGGTAACTCTGAGCTCTAGAGACTCTAGAGACAACTCTATAACAAGTTTGCTGATAATGCAGCTTACTGATGCCTGACTAATATCGTGTAGGTCAGCAGCGTTGTCTTTATATCCTCCTCTTGCATAATACCTAAGTGCTGTTAGGATTTGAGTGTCAATTGAGATACTCAGGCCACGGTTATCATCCCTGATGTACAGATTAGGACGAATCATTTCTATCAGCCTTCTGGCATTCGCTTTACTAAACCTGTATCTGCTTTTTAAGTTTAGGTCATCGTACTTCGCAATAATTTCTATTCTTGGTAGATAAGTTTTCCTCAGTCGTCTTATTTCACGAATTCTGCCCACCCCAGCTACATTCATCAGTTCACTGTCGTCCATGTTGCAAAGATAGTCCACCTTTAATCTAACCCTTGGAGGCGAACCAAAATTTGAACCAGACCAACATGTTTGGTCCCCGGACTATCGCTAAACCCGGTTTATGGATAGGAAAATCGATGGTCCACCGTTAGGCTACTGGAAGTAGCAAGTTGGTCTGGACCAAGTTTGACTATGAATATGGCCCCTTGTCACTAAAAAGGGATGTAAATAGCAAGCCCAAGTTTACCTGGACCTTTAGTCATCATTGTTAAATGTTTGACATGTCAGTATGTGTACCATTATTTTGCATACAGCTGAATGCATTGCCATGTCTATCTGCTTGCCTGCCTGAGCATTTTAGCAATTACAGGAAATCAATTGCTCAGATCATATCAGTGCTGCTAGTGCGCTGGATTTCTGTACTGAGTTTTTTTACATGCCAGTAAATTTACTGAAATGGGGCTGTCGCTTTTAAGCACACTTAAAAACCACCAGTCTGGACCAGGTTTGACCTGTGACCTCAGTAAACCAGTGTCTAATCACCTAAGCTAGCAGAGTGATTGGGAGTGATTGTACTGAAAATAAAGATGACCTTTCTTCAACTAAACAGAATCCATCCAAATCCTTCCATGGTGCTCTTTTAAGTACGACCATAGCCAGTTGAGAGTTGTTGATATCAGGGCTTCTTGGAAGCTAAATGAGAGGTCTCTTATCTGTTATATGTGAGAAAGTTGCTACTTAGACATTCCCAAAATGCCCTGAGGCTCTATCTTGTTGAAGAACAATGCTGTCAAGAATAATTATTCTGTCAAGTTCCAGAATCAGATAAAATTTCAAGATACACATTACCAATCACGTTGCTTCAAAGAAATATAGCCTAATGATAATTTCACTGGTTAACTTCAGCCCACATCATAATATCCATCAGGTATATAGCCTGTCAAGATAGTCTTCTTTTTCAGTTTTTGGAGATTAGCTTCACTTGAAGCTGCTTTACTGAAGTAGAATGGCAAACTGTGGATTGTTAGGTAACTGGCTGAGCAGAGAAGCGGCATAAGCAACATCCAAGACGTGGAACATACGAGTGATGATGCAGAAGACTCAAAAAAGCTGACTTTGATATCCGGTGTGAATGTCCAGAAAACATGTGGAGTAAATGCAGCGTGCACTGGTGGAGGGGAAGTGATGAACAGTACAAATGGAAGAGAAGAGGGGGAAATCTCAGAAACAGCAGTTGGCAGAGCTAAGAAGATAAGTTTAAAAAATCAAAATGCATTATGGCAAGTACAGAGTGAAACAAGCGTGAGAATCAGCTGGCCCCGTAGCTCAGTCAATAGAGCACCTGCATGCCGTGCTAGGGATCCTGGGTTCGATTCCCGGCAGTGGGGGTGGGGATTTTTCTCCGGCCAAGATAATTCCTCATCTTCCCCAGAGTCTGGAAGTATGAATGAGAGTGTGAATGTGTGCATGATCTGATTATTAAAACCCAAAGAATATGAGTTAACACCTTCGATATGTTCCAAAGGAGAAAGGTGCTCGATATGACCATTGGAGTTAAAGGCAGGGTATAAATGGAACAAAATAAAAGGTGTGAGAATTGAGGATCAAGAAAAAAACAGAGTGAAACAAGTGTGGGGATACAAGGGATCAGGGAAAAGTAGTGTGAAACAAGTGTGGGGATTTAAGAGATTAGAAAACGGATGATAATTATGCAGGGGATATCGAGATGTAGGGGCATATCAGAAAGGCAAAAATATGGTACTATGGGTAAATTGTAGAAAGAAAGGAATAGAATGGGTCTGTGAGAGGTAAAGGAAAAGATATGAGCAAATGTGATATGGCTGAACAAATTGCAAAAAGAGAAGAGAGATTAGAATGGAGTTGTGAGATGTTGAGGAGAGGATTTGAAAAAGTGTGATGAAGTGATAGGTTAACTGGAAGAAAGATTGAAAAAAGCTGCTAATGAAGTTAAACAATTTGTAATAGGGAAAGGGGCACAAGAAATGGGGTGATGTCCAAATAAGAAATATTGAAAAGTGAGGTAAGTGAATAAACACACAGTGAAACAATAGTAATATGAAGTTGAAACAAGTAGTAACAATTTACAGGGATAGAAAAAAATTTGGCAAAAAAACTGTGCAGGATAGGAAAGAAATGGAAAGTAATGACTATTAAAAGGGGCAAACACGTAAAACATATGTAACTGTATTGAAGGGCTGCCCTGTTAGCAAGGGGCCCAAGATGTATTTGTTTTAGTACTTAATAAATCATATATGCTGCAGTAAAGAATGAAGTTTTCTCCGATTTCTTTGTAAATTTAACAAGTTCATTCTTTTACATGAACCCAAACACTAACAATGAGGCTTTCCTCAATCCTATATACACCATTGCTTAAAACACAAAAATAACACAATGTTTCACAACTGTCATCTAATAAAGCTATGTGTTGAAAAAAAAATTTAGCTTGTAATTTAAGCACGACAAACTAATGCCACAGACAGCATATGAAAACGAAAAGCTTTTTTTTTTTTTTTTTTTTTTTTGTAATTTACGTCCTCCAACATTCAGTCATATGGGACGATGAATGAAATGGGTGAAATGATGCTCAATGCGTCCGGGGTCCATGGAGCTTAGAGTTACTCGACATTCGTCTTTCAGGATAAGGGAAAACCCCGGAAAAAACCTTATCCAGGTAACTCACCCTGACTGAGATTCGAACTCGGGACCTCTTGAACGTGAGGCAGACATGCTACCATCTACGCTACCGAGGCGGGCAAAAAAGCTTTCTGCTTAGGAATATCTCTTACATAATTTTTGCATTTGAAAAATGTATTATTTTAATATGTACATTACCCGAATATGACTTCTGGACCAACCTACGGAATCAGAGCATCACTTTTGGAACTGGTTATAAAAGTACTCAAATCGAAAAGCTGAAGGACAGTTTTTAGAGTTATGTAACTGAATCTAAGGCAATTTTTTCCACCTCTAGTATGAACTAATGAACAAATTTGTTTCTTGAAAGTGAATCCAGTGTAACTTACTTCTGTTGGTCCAGCATATAGCAGGGGTGAAGGGAAAATGGCAAGTAGTGTGCTCTGAGGATCAAGCACTCCTTCTTCTAGAACAGCCTGATGCTGTTTGATATGAACAGCTAGTGGTACATCATCATCATCCTTTGTACAGCCTCCCAAAGGATGTAGCAGCAACACTGGCTTCTTATAACCTTTCTCTTCCAGCAGACGACGAGTATCCTATGGAATTAATTTGTCATAAAATGTATAAATAAGTGTCAAAATATTTCATATGAAACAATCATGCAATTGAGTTGTAACTTCACAAATAAGAATTGTAGTTTTGAAAGGCAAATTGGAATTAACACGTGAAGTAATATAATAGTTAAAAATTATATAATGAGTCTACTGAGACACTATTTACTTCACATACCACAAATTTTCTTTCAACGTGTTTTGTCTCCACTTGAAGGCATTACCATGAAGTTGTAATCTGGGAAGAGCTTTGGTGCTCTAGCTGATGATGGTTCTTCGGAACAAGACATATGGTGGCAATTCAATTAGGCTGAGTTAAGAACCATCATTTAAATTTCAAACATATGGATTGAGATGAAGAGCTGAAACCTGAAGTGCAACCTGTGTTGCACTGTTTTAACTTCCCCTTTAATACCTAAATTCATAGCAAATAAAAGTAAAAAGATGAGGCTTATAACAATATACTATAGCTGAGGATGCAAACAACAGATTTGCAAAACTATTATGTGTATCAAATGGGAAGAGTTCTTGCCTGTAGCGAATCAGATGCATTACTGCATTCAGCATTGCCACCTCGTTATCCCCATTCTTTTTATACTTCCATTTTTCTTGCACACTTGTGAGTGTTCTTGGCACAAGACATAAGGGAATGCAAATTGAATTTTCCAAAGTTTTATAATAATGGAGTTGTTGAAATCACAATTGCAACATGAATATTCATATATTACGCAAATTGTTTAAATATTTAGTTTAAAATTAATTATAGTTTATGAATTACTTATTTTTCTAATCCAACAAAAATACCAGTGGTACATCCATATAGCTGTGAATGTTACTTATGTTAAGAGATAATTCATCATTGTCATTGTCTTCATCATCTGAGTACTGCAAATTTATAATGATAGGTTCCAAAATTTCATTATGAGCTATTTCTTTCCAAAATTCGTCTTCTTGTAGTTTATCTTAGGTCTCACGCAGTTTTCCCAGCCTTGTGTTCTTCGTGAATAAGTCGTTCAACATCAGTTAGTTTAAAAATATTATTTCTGTTTGCAACATAATTTGAGCCCATATTAACTCAAATGGATTGTTCTGGCAGTAGTAAGGGGGAAGGTGGATCATGTCTCATTGATAAACTTTTTCATGGAAGAATAACTGAATAATACTTTGAACTCTCTACAGTAAACAAAGATTATGAACCATTCATAAACAAAGATATAATGTGACCAGACACGTTCTGCCAGAGCTACAGGAAGAATATTCTTTCCTCTCATTGAATTTAACAAACGAATACATTACTCTCTCCTTCCTCATGGATCAGTTTTTGCAAAGTCTGAATTTTTGTCTTAGCACAAATAGTATTTATTAGAGATTGATTAGTTTAGTGCTCGTCACACACCACATAGGGAAAATGCAATACGACAATAGTGCAGTACTCCGGTTGGTTGCTCACCTAGTAGCGCTAAGGACAAACATCATCCCATTTGAAACACATAGTCCTGTTATGACATGCAGGGTTCGTCATTTAAAACCTAACAGGCACATGACATTTCACCTGTGTGCGACTGGATGTACCACAGCTGGCTTTGCTCCTACATAATCTCTGCACATAAAGCATGTATAACCCTTTTACCTTATAGAAGATCCTGGAAATGTCGTCCACCCTCGGCTAAACAAGCATTATATCGGGGGAACATATTCTCACTCACACGATTAAGTTGGGCCACTGTAATGTTTCAGATTTCATTTCTGATATTTTGTTTTAGTTCTTCCAATGTATGAGGATTTGTCTTGTAAGTTTTATGTTTCAAGTTATTGTACAAGTAAAAATCACACACTGTTAGGTCAGGGGAGCGGTACACCAGCAATAATCACTCTTATGTTCAAATACTTAACTAATTTTATTAATGGACTCCTCTGCTGTTTGGGTAGTAGCAGAATCTGGTTGAAACCACCCATATGATTTCTCTTCTTCTGTCAGTTCGTGATAAAATGGGTTTAAAAAGTCATTTCAGTATCTCTTTGTATTTGGAGTCGACTTGTAGAACATTGGACCAATCATGCATGTAGCGCTAACAGCACACCAAACTCCAACTTTCCAATCATAATGAGGGATTTCTTGAACATGATGTGGATATTGGACCAATTATGCATGTAGCGCTAACAGCACATCAAACTCCAACTTTCCAATCATAATGAGGGATTTCTTGAACATGATGTGGATATTGGACCAATTATGCATGTAGCGCTAACAGCACATCAAACTCCAACTTTCCAATCATAATGAGGGATTTCTTGAACATGATGTGGATATTGGACCAATTATGCATGTAGCGCTAACAGCACACCAAACTCCGACTTTCCAATCATAATGAGGGATTTCTTGAACATGTGGATATTGGACCAACTATGCATGTAGCGCTAACAGCACACCAAACTCCAACTTTCCAATCATAATGAGGGATTTCTCGAACATGATGTGGATATTGGACCAATTATGCATGTAGCGCTAACAGCACACCAAACTCCAACTTTCCAATCATAATGAGGGATTTCTCGAACATGATGTGGATATTGGACCAATCATGCATGTAGCGCTAACAGCACATCAAACTCCAACTTTCCAATCATAATGAGGGATTTCTTGAACATGTGGATATTGGACCAATCATGCATGTAGCGCTAACAGCACATCAAACTCCAACTTTCCAATCATAATGAGGGATTTTACGAACATGATGTGGATATTGGACCAATTATGCATGTAGCGCTAACAGCACATCAAACTCCAACTTTCCAATCATAATGAGGGATTTCTTGAACATGTGGATATTGGACCAATCATGCATGTAGCACTAACAGCACATCAAACTCCAACTTTCCAATCATAATGAGGGATTTCTTGAACATGTGGATATTGGACCAATTATGCATGTAGCGCTAACAGCACACCAAACTCCAACTTTCCAATCATAATGAGGGATTTCTCGAACATGATGTGGATATTGGACCAATCATGCATGTAGCACTAACAGCACATCAAACTCCAACTTTCCAATCATAATGAGGGATTTCTTGAACATGTGGATATTGGACCAATCATGCATGTAGCACTAACAGCACATCAAACTCCAACTTTCCAATCATAATGAGGGATTTCTTGAACATGATGTGGATATTGGACCAATCATGCATGTAGCGCTAACAGCACATCAAACTCCAACTTTCCAATCATAATGAGGGATTTCTTGAACATGATGTGGATATTGGACCAATCATGCATGTAGCGCTAACAGCACATCAAACTCCAACTTTCCAATCATAATGAGGGATTTCTTGAACATGTGGATATTGGACCAATCATGCATGTAGCACTAACAGCACATCAAACTCCAACTTTCCAATCATAATGAGGGATTTCTTGAACATGTGGATATTGGACCAATTATGCATGTAGCGCTAACAGCACACCAAACTCCGACTTACCAATCATAATGAGGGATTTCTTGAACATGTGGATATTGGACCAATTATGCATGTAGCGCTAACAGCACACCAAACTCCGACTTTCCAATCATAATGAGGGATTTCTTGAACATGTGGATATTGGACCAATTATGCATGTAGCGCTAACAGCACACCAAACTCCGACTTTCCAATCATAATGAGGGATTTCTTGAACATGTGGATATTGGACCAATTATGCATGTAGCGCTAACAGCACACCAAACTCCGACTTTCCAATCATAATGAGGGATTTCTTGAACATGTGGATATTGGACCAATTATGCATGTAGCGCTAACAGCACACCAAACTCCGACTTTCCAATCATAATGAGGGATTTCTTGAACATGTGGATATTGGACCAATTATGCATGTAGCGCTAACAGCACACCAAACTCCGACTTTCCAATCATAATGAGGGATTTCTTGAACATGTGGATATTGGACCAATTATGCATGTAGCGCTAACAGCACACCAAACTCCGACTTTCCAATCATAATGAGGGATTTCTTGAACATGTGGATATTGGACCAATTATGCATGTAGCGCTAACAGCACACCAAACTCCGACTTTCCAATCATAATGAGGGATTTCTTGAACATGTGGATATTGGACCAATTATGCATGTAGCGCTAACAGCACACCAAACTCCGACTTTCCAATCATAATGAGGGATTTCTTGAACATGTGGATATTGGACCAATTATGCATGTAGCGCTAACAGCACACCAAACTCCGACTTTCCAATCATAATGAGGGATTTCTTGAACATGTGGATATTGGACCAACTATGCATGTAGCGCTAACAGCACACCAAACTCCAACTTTCCAATCATAATGAGGGATTTCTTGAACATGTGGATATTGGACCAATTATGTGTCTAGCGCTAACAGCACACCAAACTCCGACTTTCCAATCATAATGAGGGATTTCTTGAACATGTGGATATTGGACCAACTATGCATGTAGCGCTAACAGCACACCAAACTCCAACTTTCCAATCATAATGAGGGATTTCTTGAACATGATGTGGATATTGGACCAATTATGTGTCTAGCGCTAACAGCACACCAAACTCCGACTTTCCAATCATAATGAGGGATTTCTTGAACATGATGTGGATATTGGACCAATTATGTGTCTAGCGCTAACAGCACACCAAACTCCGACTTTCCAATCATAATGAGGGATTTCTTGAACATGATGTGGATATTGGACCAATTATGTGTCTAGCGCTAACAGCACACCAAACTCCGACTTTCCAATCATAATGAGGGATTTCTTGAACATGTGGATATTGGACCAACTATGCATGTAGCGCTAACAGCACACCAAACTCCAACTTTCCAATCATAATGAGGGATTTCTTGAACATGATGTGGATATTGGACCAATTATGTGTCTAGCGCTAACAGCACACCAAACTCCGACTTTCCAATCATAATGAGGGATTTCTTGAACATGATGTGGATATTGGACCAATTATGTGTCTAGCGCTAACAGCACACCAAACTCCGACTTTCCAATCATAATGAGGGATTTCTTGAACATGATGTGGATATTGGACCAATTATGTGTCTAGCGCTAACAGCACACCAAACTCCGACTTTCCAATCATAATGAGGGATTTCTTGAACATGTGGATATTGGACCAACTATGCATGTAGCGCTAACAGCACACCAAACTCCAACTTTCCAATCATAATGAGGGATTTCTCGAACATGATGTGGATATTGGACCAATTATGTGTCTAGCGCTAACAGCACACCAAACTCCAACTTTCCAATCATAATGAGGGATTTCTTGAACATGATGTGGATATTGGACCAATTATGTGTCTAGCGCTAACAACACACCAAACTCCAACTTTCCAATCATAATGAGGGATTTCTTGAACATGATGTGGATTTTCAGAGGCTCAGTACAGAGTGTTATGAGTGTTGACACAACCACTGAGGTGGAACCATGCCTCATTGGAAAAGAACAGAAGCAGTGGATCAATTAAACTGTCATTCACTGATAAAGAAATCATTCACAGTAATGCATTCGTGATATTAGGTCACCTTGTTTTAAAACATGGACACTTGTACACTTATCCCATTTTAGTTTTAATAATTTAGTTACTCTTTGTGCAGAAGACTGAAATTTCTACCTGTTGTGCTAATTTTGGGATGGATTTGGTTGGTGAACGTTCAAAACTTGTGCCTATGTCATCTAATTTTTCCTCTGTTAAAACTGTACATTTATGCTTTTGTTTTTGTTTTTTTTTGCTACAGAACCAGTGGTTTCGAATTTCTTCACAATCTTGTGAATTGTAAATCTAGTAGGATGCACTTCACCAGGGAATGTCTGAATATACTCTGTGCAAACACAGCGTGGTGATTCCCATTTACAATAACTTCTACATATGATAATGCATTGCTCTAGAGTCAAGCTCCTGTTCATGTTGGTGGCCAGTACAATATTGTCGAGTGGAGTGCTCACCACTAGCCTCTGCACACAATGGCAGCCAGTAGTGGGGGGGGGGGGAATCTAGCAAGGTGATGGGAGAGGCGAAATGCTGTGTGCTCCATTAGGTTTTAAATGAAGAACCTTGTATATTAATATTATACGTAAGTGAAGTTTAGTCACTAATTATTATAATTTATGAATCGAAATTCACATTAATGCTAGATAATGTAAACCTCTTAACTCTTAGCTGTTGAAAACTACATAATTCCATCAAGCAACAAAAATGATATTGGAGCATAATCTATTGGGAATACTTATTAAATTATAGATGAGCCATATTTATTACACATCGGCTTCACTTACATACCTATATTGAGGACAGGTTTCGCGATCCATTGTTCGCATCATCGGCTCTTATGCAACTAAAGCTTGATCCAGTGGTGTGGATAGTTCTGGAGTTGCTGCTGCCATCTGTTGATTTTGTAATGAATTTTGAAATAGAGAAAATGGATTCTAAGTTTGTTTCATGTTCAAATTTTGGTAATGCGCACAAAAATATTGCGACCTCTAGCAACCATAACATTGATAACTGAAGTGGAAGTAACTGAGGATGTAAACAAACGCTTACAAAACCAGTTTTAACACAATTCCTTGAGATTCTCAACTTTCTTAAAGATAAGTGAAGTTTTGTTACAAATAATTATATTTTGTGTAGTATTTGTTGCTTCACTGTTGCTAACTTCTATTTCGTACACCAGATGAAGTTTTTACAGGTAAACACTACAGTCGCCTTTAATGAGAACAGACCTAGATGTCCCCTTTGAATGTCTGCTTGGCTGCCCAGTGCCTGGCTGCTGCATGTTTGCTATCTCTTTTCAAACACCAACAGCAGCCAACCATCATTGGTACATCCTATCTCCCCTAATATCTACTTTCTGCCTCCTTGATGTCTTAATGAAAACTTTCACTTTCTCCTATTTGTTCACTGACAGCCCAATGTTTTTAAGGAAAGTGATCGAGATGAGAATAAAGAAATGTTTAGTTTCAGGCTCATTCTACACTCCAACTTTTCATGTGATCCAACATTCCTTTCACTATTGTTTACCCTTTATATTTCCTAGGAACTTTATTACGACTTCACTCACTGAAATTCTATACAAGTTCCATGGCATTCATAGTCTGTTCAAAGTCTTGGTCTTTCAGCAACTTTGTGGCCCATCAAAAATGACTTCCTTGACCTTTGCATTGATAAATGTGGAAACTTGTATTGTAATATAATTTTCCCTTAATAAAATGGAGTCTCCCACACATATCAAAGCTAGAATGTTTATGCTGTGAAGTAGTACAGCCTTGAAGCTTCTTTTAGAGGAATCCACAGTCTCCAATATTCCAACTGAATCACTTCCCAGCTGTTCTATAAATCCTGATATGTCAGAGCAGAAGGTCAGATCATCTTGTTTCTTGATGTAATTCATGTATTCTATCTCTATGTCTGTACCAAGAAAAGGTAATTCCAACTTACAAAAGATTATTAAATTATAGATGAGTAGTATTTTTTACACATCTGCTTCACTTTCGTACCTATTTTGAGGACATGTTTCGCAAATCATCGCTTGCATCTACGGCTCTTGTGCGACTGAAGTTAGATCCAGCGGTGTGGGTAATTCTGGGGTTTTTGCTGCCATCTGTGGATTTAGTGATGAACTTGAATGTGGGATTCTCTTCTAGCGGGATTTCAAAGTTCATTAGTTGGTTTTTATGTTTTTCTATGTATATCCTCTCCCATATGATGAGTTCACTATGTTTTTGTATGTATTTTAGTAATTTCCCATATGACGAGAGGGAGAGGATATACATAGAAAAACATAAAAACCAACTAATGAACTTTGAAATCCCGCTAGAAGAGAATCCCATATTCAAGTTCATCACTAAATCCACAGATGGCAGCAAAAACCCCAGAATTACCCACACCGCTGGATCTAACTTCAGTCGCACAAGAGCCGTAGATGCAAGCGATGATTTGCGAAACATGTCCTCAAAATAGGTACGAAAGTGAAGCAGATGTGTAAAAAATACGACTCATCTATAATTTAATAATTTTTCGCTTCACTGTGGTGTTCCAATACAGTTAAAACTCGATATGTTGCAAAAGATTGTTTTCTTTCAATCGGGAAGCTAGCAGTTCCACTTTTCCTTTGTGAGACTGGTCTTGTATTAGATTACCCAATTCTGACTGGTTACACAATTCTGGATTTTCTGTTTCTGTTGCTGGTGAAAAATCCAAATCAACTTACTTTTCAGCAGAATCTGAAGATCCAGAATCCAGTAAACTGCTAGGAGGTGAAAGTACTAGAATTCTTGCCCATGAGGAATAGGTCTCATTGCAGACTTTAAATTTGAGTACATAAAACTGTATTATTTTTGCTATTATATGCAGCCACTTTACTTATTCAAAAACAGCAGTCAAAGCTCTGGTCCTGAGGCTTACCCAAACTAACCTATGGCATATGGAATGGCCTTACGTTTCCCTTGACTCCCCTGTCGTAGGTTTTCAAGTCATGTTTTACAAATTACATGGGAAGCCTACACCTTGTACTGGTCTCGTAATTTTACTTTAAAATGCACATAGTATAAATGTTTCACCAATGCAGTTATTGGATGCCTTTGTCTCATTATGTAGCACCCACACATGTAACAGAATGAGTCTAGCAGCAGGCTAACAGAAAGCTTGGCACTGTAATGTCCGTAGTTATAAATCAGTTATTTATGAGGGCTGATCAACAAAGACTGAGACTGATTTTTTCCTGTAGCTTCCATGATAGTTTCGTATCTGTAACATAAATATTTGAAAAGAGAGGATTTTTATGCATAATGTCGGTAGGCAGCAGCACTCTCGTATTGCTGGGTTGGTAGTAATGCTCTATTTTGTAGACCCTACGTGCATTTCACATACCAGACAATGGAGGTGATGTGAGAGGAGCAGTACAGTGGAATTTGTTTAAACCATACAGCCACCGAAACGTATGAAAAGCTGAAGCAAGCATATAGTGAAGATGAACTACCTCGTGCAATAGTGTTTAGGTGGTTCAAGGACTTCAAAGAAGGCCGACTTGTCAGTGTTAAGCAAGGTGGGCCTGGAGTTTTGGCTTCTGCTGTGACTGAAGTCAACATCAACACAACTGCTGTGATTGTCAGAGAGGATTGGCATATAACATTACGTAACCTCAGTGAAGTGTTGAGAATTTCATATGGCAGTGTGTTTACAATTACGCACGATCATCTCCATGTGACCTGAGTTTGTGTTCGTTGGGTGCCACGTCTGTTGACTCCCGAACAAAAGGCTGTGCAAATGGAGACAAGCCGTGAGGTGCTGCGTCTCTTTGCTGATGGAGAGGATGCATTTTTTAAATCAATTATCACCAGTGATGAGTCATGGCTGCATCATTATGATCCTGAAGGAAAACAAGCCAGCACAGTGTGGAAATCTACAGGTTCGCCAACACCAAAAAAGGCAAAAGTTGTTCCATCTGCAGGGAAAGTGATGGTGATCACATTTTTTGACTGTAATGGAATGATTTACCAGCATGCAGTTCCCCCTCACACTACTGCTACAGCAGCATACTACACGTCAGTATTGGCTACACTGAGGAAGCACATTGCAAAGAAACGACCAGAGTTTTCTCAGACTGGGTGGCGACTTCATCATGACAATGCACGGCCTCACGTCACAAATCAAGTCATGCAGTTTCTGGCTCGATTCAACATTACCTGTGTACCATATCCACCTTATAGCCTCGATCTTGCACCCTGTGACATTTTTTTTATTCCCATCGCTAAAGGCAAAGCTTAGGGGTATTCGATTTGAGAACTCTGAAGCAGTGCTCGAGAAAAGTAAGGCGATTCTCAAGGACCTGACAAAGAATGGTCTGCAGCACATGTTCAAGGACTGGCAGAGACGCTATAAAAAGTGCATTGAAGTAGGAGGGGACTACTTTGAAAAGGATCATGTAAACATTGAAAATAAACGTCTGTGAAAAAAAATCAGTCTGTCTTTGTTGATCAGCCCTCGTATTTCCGTAAAATTTATGTGAATGGAGTGAAAGTTTTTCATTGCCTACAACTTAAATAAATATATATATATATATATATATATATATATATATATATATATATATATATATGTGTTTAAGTTAAAAGTAAATAAGTATTTAGGCTGTAAAGTTCTGATATGTAACTTTGTATGTATACTTGAAATTACCCACAGTTAAGTTCACTGCCCGCCTCGGTAGCGTACATGGTAGTGTGTCTGCCTCACGTTCAAGAGGTCCCGAGTTCGAATCTCGGTCAGGGTGAGTTACCTGGATAAGGTTTTTTCCGGGGGTTTCCATTATCCTGAAAGGCGAATGTCAGGTAGCTCTAAGCTCCATGGACCCCGGACTCATTTGAGCATCATTCCACCCATTTCATTCATCGTCCGATATGACTTAACGTTGGAGGATGTAAATTACAAAAAAAAAATTAAGTTCATTAAAAATTGTAAGGACTACAGCAGAATAAGCAATATGGATCTCTATACAAAGAAATACTGACCTACATCAAAAGAGCATGACCATTATGGATAGGATTTCTTAACTGGAATGCAAAAACAGTATCTGCACCCATTTCTTTGAATTTTGCTCTAAGCTCATTCGGAGTCAACCTGTAGCTGTCTAGTCCATCTCTCCAAAGAATACATTCCAGAACTTCCAGATCACCACCAAGCAGCCAGTCACCACTTTCATTGATCATCTATAACAGAAAACATTTGATATATTAGGCATTAAAATGCACCAAAATAGGCAAAAAGACATTGAACATTTTGAAAAGTCACTAATATAGCCATTATTTTTCCACCTATTTGCAGTATAGAAAGCAGTTGAACCTGCTTTATAAGTAAACCAGTCATATGTAACTCGTACTTATACAATAATATTTGCACGTCCTGGAAAAGTTGTAATTTAGAAACATGTTAACATAACCTTCAAAGTATAAAATTGAAAGAAGTGTAGAGACAGTGAAGAACAACTTAGCACAAAAGTGAATCGAGAAGATATTGACTGGTATTTTACAGTGCGAGTGAAGCAGTGTGCCAATATCTTCTCGATTCACTTTTGTGCTAATATAACCTTATTTATATGTAATGCATTTATACATAATTTGCAGTTATATATATATATATATATATATATTAAATTTCAATGAAATACAACTGAGTCTTACATAATTAAATAAGCATATGCTACCTTAAAAGAAACTCAAAATACATTTTCCTTATTGTTACTGACAAATACACAAGCTGAGTGATTGGCTTTCTGCCATGGTAAGAAAAGACAAAGGCAGATAATGATTATCCGGGCTTGTAGGCCGTAATCTAGTTGAAAATCTTCTTCCAGACGTTTCGTTTGAAACTGTGTCGAACATCCTCAGTGGCGTGGCTGTGACACTCTCGTTGTACTCTCAGCTGCGGCTGATACGGAGCCAAGAGTACACCGAGAGTGTTACGGCCACACCACTGAGGATGTTCGACACAGTTTCGAACGAAACGTCTGGAAGAAGATTTTCCACTAGACCACCGCCTACAAGCCCGGATAATCATTATCTACCAAATGACTCCAGCCGTGAAAGCTTACACACTACACAGACAAAGGCATTAGCTCATATACACCTTTTGGTGCTACAGTGTCATAGCAAAAAATGAGAAATAAAGATAATTTTTGGTATGTATTGTTAACTGTTGAGCAGCAGTTTTATTTTTCAGTTCTCAGCTTTTAACCAGTCATGGAGAAAAGAGAACGAAATTCTATAAGGTACATCAGAAAGTACAATTCATGTGAGAGGTGGCACTTAATAGACATAAAACCCAAACCAAAATTGCTTCCGACTTAGGAACTACTTGGAACCTCATGAACATGGGCTGTGTAGACCCATCAGTGTGAAAAGTTGTAGTAAAAAAACTAAGTTCATTAATATATTTTGTAAAATGAGTTGTATGCATGTAATGCAAGAAAAAAGGAACAGTCCAAATTAACTGAATACTTTAAAGTGGGACAGTTTTCTAAATGTATTTTGAGGTCAACATGAAAAATCCCACCCATGGCATTGAATTTTTCATGTTGACTCTATCCATCAAAAACCTTAGCCTATATATGGCTAGTGTGAAGAAATGATTAATTTCCATCAATTAACTAAAATTCTAAATGTTTGCTTCGTACATTTCTTTATTGTTTGTAAAGTTTACACATGTAGTCCCACTGTATTACTTTAAAACAAATTATGTATCAAAATCTCATTTATATGTAATTCCGAGTCTGAAGAAATGATTAATTTCCATTAATTAACTAAAATAATAAGAGCTAAACGATGAAGCCTGGGACTCAAGTACTTATGATAGTAAGTCGCCACAAACGGTGTATCTAGGATGCGAGAGCCCCTAGTGGTTTACCGGGGAAATATACAAGTCAAATGGAGAATTTAATGCCAGGATGACACGTTGGCTATGGTAGCTCAATGGGTTAGAACGACTGGATGGAAACCAGGAGATCCATGGTTCAAATCCCGGCCATGGCATTGAATTTTTCATGTTGACTCTATCCATCAAAAACCTTAGCCTATATACAGCTAGTGTGAAGAAATGATTAATTTCCATCAATTAACGAAAATCCAAAGAAGATTTCTATTAGATTAAACTAGATAATCCAAATCTGGCATGCATTTATGGCCAATCAAAAATTCACAAACTTGAGAACTGCATGAGAACAATAATCAACAATTATTAAATTTTAGATGAGTCGCGTTTTTTACACATCTGCTTCACTTTCGTACCTATTTTGAGGACATGTTTCGCAAATCTTCGCTTGCATCTACGGCTCTTGTGCGACTGACGCTAGATCCAGCGGTGTGGGTAATTCTGGGGTTGTTGCTGCCATCTGTTGATTTAGTGATGAACTGAAATGTGGGATTCTCTTCTAGCGGGATTTCAAAGTTCATTAGTTGGTTTTTATGTTTTTCTATGTATATCCTCTCCCATATGACGAGTTCACTATGTTTTTGTACGTATTTTAGTAATTTTGTGCTATCTTCAATTTCATGATTTTCAGACCAGAAATGAGCTGCTATTGCGGACTTATCAATATTTTTTTTTCATCTAAAATTTAATAATTTTTCGCTTCACTGTGGTGTTCCAATACAGTTGAATCTCAATAATCAACAACATCAACACATCAGCATATCAGTTAGCAAAATGGTTATCAAAACATCTCAGTTCTCTACCCAAATTTGAAAGCAGAAGCACGACAACCTCTCCAAACTCTCTGGATTTAATAGAAAAAAAAAACAAAAAACAAAAAACAAAGATACAAAATTTCAGCTGACGTACTCATATCATTGGATATGAAATCATTGTTCCCAAGCGTCCTTAAGCAAAATTTTTCACCTTCCAAAGGAAATGGCTAGAATCTATTGATATCATCAAGATTCACATTAAAGAATACATTAAATACAGAAATCTGTGTTGAGCAAACTTTCTTCACCTTCCAAGGGAAGTTTTACCAACAATTTGGACTAGCAATGCGCAACCTCTTGTCTCCTTTCCTGGCCAACTTATTCCATGAGCCACTTCGAAGTTCATATTACTACAGCCTTCCCATACATCTTTAAAACCTGGGTTAGATATGCGTCTAAGACCATCTTGTATGAGTTTTTTTAGGTACTATTGCAAAAATGTCGTCAACATAGCGATAACAAACTTTGAAATAATTTGGAATAGTACCTAAAAAACTCATACCAGATGGTCTTAGACTTTTGAGTATACAAAATCTAGCTATAAAATTTACATTGAAAACAGAAGAGGATGGTGTGCTCCCCTTTTTGGACATCAAGTAAAAAAAATGAACAACAAACTCACTTTTGGTATTTACAGGAAACCGACACACACAGATAATTATATTAAGAACAACAGTTTCAACCCAAAACAACACCAACATGCCATTTTCACAGTTTAATATTTCGGATGATCAACTTTCCACTAAACAGAGAAGATTATCAAAAAGAATACCCACACATAAAAAAAAGTAGCTATATCCAATGGTTTCAACCTAAATTTAGTAGACAAAACAGTTAACAGACTCAACAAAGGTAAGAAAATCAAAGAAACCACCACCCTAGAACCTACAAGAGAAAAAGATAAATTTTTTTTTTAAAAAAATTCACCTTCCATCCATCAGCATCTAATAAATTCCAAAAAATCTTCTCAAAACACAACATAATTCTTGCACCTCAAAATAGGTTTAATATCAGAAATTTGTTAAAAGGCCCTCCCAAAAATTGAATCACTACCAAAGAAAAACCAGGAACCTATGAGATCAAATGTGAAACTTGCCCTAAAATTTATATAGCAGAAACAAAAAGAAATATTAACATCAGAACTAAAGAACATATAAGAAACATTAAAAATGGTGAAACAGAAAAATCAGCTGTGGCCTTTCATTTTTTGAATACTAGACATGACATCAACTTGCAAACATCTCTAATAAAATGCGTTCATCACCCCATAGACCGTTCCATATGGGAAAAAATCTTCATTAACAAAAATCGTCTTAGAGTCATGAATTTTGAAACTCCACCACCGGACATCTTTGACAAATACATCACGCCATCTATCGACGGTACGGAGAAAGAGGAAACCACTACAATTTGCACTAATCGAGTACCAGCTGATGATGAGAGCAAATGCTCTTGAAACATGTCCTGTGAATAAACAGTGTGAGTGAAGCAATGTGTCAATATCTTTTCGATTCACTTTTGTGCTAATTTGTGCTTCACTGTCCCTACGCTTCTTTCAAGTTTATACTTTAATCAAAGTTCATCTATACAGTCATGCTGCATTTCTATTAGGGTCATCTTATGTTTTGTTAAAACGGAGAAGGAGGAGCTATGATCAATTACACTGAGTGATATACAGTCTTCTGAATCAGTTAGCTTTTTTGGTGCTTGTTATGCTTTTGATTTCCTGCAACTGCTACAGCTGTCTCAGTTATGTGGGCGAGGTGTGATATGGGAGAGAATACATGTAAGATATCAAAGAGTGATGATTTACCTTTAAACTTAAGGAGAAAACTGAAATAGAGGATAGCACAAGAATGTAGCATAAAAACTCTAAATAGATTCCATGTAGCCAGGACAGCCTATAACAGGTAAAAGAAAAGAAGGCAGTATGTTTTGAACATCAAAAAGCAAATATAGTTCCAGTACATTAGCAACAAAAGGGAAACACGAATCACCAAAGCAGACAGTATAGAAAGCCAGAAGAAACTAACTATAGTGAGCTACACACCTTTTTCAAAAGGTCTTCAAAGAGCACAACGTTACTTTGGCCCCAAAGAACAAATTTGCCCACCTCGATAGCATAGGTGGTAGCATGTCTGCCTCACGTTCAAGAGGTCCTGAGTTTGAATCTTGTCAGGGTGAGTTACCTGGATAAGGTTTATTCCGGGGTTTTCCCTTATCCTAAAAGAGGAATGTCGGGTAACTCTAAGCTCCATGGACCCTGGGCCCATTTGAGCATCATTTCACCCATTCCATTCATTGTCCGATATGACTTAAAAAGTTAAAGGACGTAAATTACAACAAAAAAAAGAGTGTACAACACCTTTTAAAATCGCATAATACAAAGGAGATATCTACAGAAAAAAATCAGGTGCGTACTGGATAAACTGTAAAGGATGTGACAACTTTTACATTGGAAAAACTAAAAGGAATTTGAACATTAGGCTTAAAGAGCATTTTAGGAACATCAGGAACAAAGAAATAGATAATTGGGTGATAGCATACCATTTCTGGAAGAGAATCACGATATAGAACAAGAAATCTACTTATTAAAAAGTGTTCAAGATCACTAACCACATGGGAAAAGATATTCATAAAGAAATATGAAAGAAAATTGTTCAATTTCGACACTACCTTTGAAGAGAACCCAAAATTCAAGATCCTAACAAAACGCGTTCTAGGTAAATACTAGCAATAAATGGAGCATTGAGTACTAGTTGAACTCAAAATTATATTAATTTTGAGCTTCATTGTATCATAGTCCTTACACATTGGAATAATTGAAGAATTATAGTGTATTTATTCTCTAAAGTAGTATTTGTAAAATACATTTACCCCCCCCCCCCCCCCCACCAAAAGGCAATAGGTAACCACACAATGGGACGCTTCTTTAGTAGGGGACCACATTACTATGCCTTTCTTTTTTCTCCTTCACCCTCTGCTATTCTTCTCTCTCTTTACTTTCCTACTACTGTTGTTCTTCACCCAAATGGATATAAAGGAATAATGATTTATTAACTCTGTATGTTGTTACCAGGTATTCAAACTACTAAGCATAATAATTACCATGATTTATCCAGTTGAAACAAGTTTCAACCAGGAGGGAGGTGTTGTAATGCTTACCACCAGAGCAGTGTAGGAGGCACTCCAGATTTGTTACTTAACTTATGATTACTATAATATTTAAGATAATCCAGGAAACTGCAGAACTGCAGCTACTTAATTTCATGTTATAAAGGCAGCAAAGGGTAACTAACACCCTCACCAGGTTGCAAGATGACATTGATCTGGTGGAAAGCACATATGATAAGAAATTAAGTTACACAAAGCTGTGTTTAACTTCACTTCCTTAGAAAACTCTAGTGGTAGGCTAGACATAACATTATTAGGAGATATGTGACATTTTTGTTGTGATAAGACAAGTAATATACAGATAAATAAATTAGCTCCAACAGATAAGAAAATTATTCCATTCTTATGAAGATTGGAGACTAGTCTCGCAAGATCGTGCCTTGTTTACATCAACGTAGGAGGCTTTATCTTCCTACTGCTCTAGAAAGTAAAAATAGAATATTTCAATGAATTTTTACGATAGATAAATTTCATAAGGCAGTTATTCTATCAGACACAAAAAAGTATAAAATGTGAAACATATTGTGACTTTGTGGGTTCGTAGAATTAAAAGTACAGTCGCAGAAATTCCAAAACGCTCTTTATTTCCGTAGAAACACACTTTGGTCAACCCTACAGTAACAGAATTACATAACATACCCAAATACAACCTGCGAGGTCGTTAACCACAAACAAAGAGTTCACTTTCAAAACACAGCTGTACGAGTCCAATTCAATTACCACTCTCTCATTACGACTGTCCACTCAACTAACCGTGGCTTCCTTTTATAAGACCATTCATATTTCTAAACATTTCTGGAATGTTCTGTAACAAACAACAAATTGAACTTTCCAGTCAGCTATCTGTCTCTATCGGTTTCAGCAAGCTTTTATCTCGGCGCTGCTCTATCTGTCCCTTTGTGCGCCCGGCCGCAACAATGCTCACGACAATATCTTGCAGCATAGTTAGTTACTAACACTCCCCACATGGCAACCTTGGCCTTCGGGGTAACCTCACCCCACCAAGTGATGACCGGACCCATTTCTCAGGTGGAGGCACCCAGAGGGCGGGAGTTGACTTTACCATTCCTGTTGCCCATCACAGAATGTTTTCATCCACTTAATGTTCAGTGCTTCCTTAAGGACACTGATGTACAATGGAATCTTAAATTCATAAACTACACACTTTGATGCAGTCCGTGAATGGGAGACCATGTCTGTGACGAAGGGCACACAGATAAGCTCTGGTCTATCATGACATGGTACATTTATTCTGTAATAGTTATAATATAATACAATCGAATTTAACACTTTTATTGTGTCTGTGATGAAAATCTAACATTTTTTTTTAATCTGCCTAACTTGATGTAAAGTTGTAAAAAAGGCCTCTGCTTGAATACATTTTACAACCAAACCATAAAAACTGACACATGTGTACAGAATTCTAAAAATAATTGGACAATTTCAAAAGGCTCTATTTTCACCAATACGTAACATAGTCATTCCAACATTTGAAGGAGGAAAGTTTTAAGTTTTGTGCTGTATATCTGATTTTCATTTGCAATCAAGTGAGAAACTTGTACACTGTTTTGGAGAAAATGGCTGCTTTACCAACTGATCATAGCTGGTGTGTGCTTGAATTTGTGCAAATAAACAGTGTTTTAGCTGTTTGCAGGGCATTTAGACATACTGCACTACCTGTGTCGATCTGAAGGTGGTACAAACAATTTTATGACAGAGGATTTATCTGTCATCAAGGGAAAGGGCATGCAAGAAGGCCACGTGTAAATAAAGAAACAACTCAAAGAGTCTGTGAAAGCTTTAAACACAGCCCTTAAAAATCAGTATGGAGAACCAATCAACAGTAGCATACACCGACATCAACGATGTGGAAGATTATGCAAAAGTGAATGAGGATATTTCCGTACTAACTGCAGCTGGTACAAAAACTGCAGCTGATGATCATTTTGTGAGAAGAATATGGCCATGATCTAAGAGGATGAGGGTTTGCCGGATTGAATCATTATGAGCGATGAAGTGAAATTTCATGTATCTGGAAGTGTCAACAGACGCAATATTCGGATATGAGGATCTGAGAACCCCCATGGTGTGATCCAGATATAACATGACAGTCCAAAGTAAACATGTATTGTGCTTTTTAATTTCAGAAACTACAAATAGTTTCTGAAATTAATTTTGACGTCACTGTCACTAAATTCCTCCAAACATATATATATATATATATGTATTGTGCTGTTCCTGAAAGATGTGTGATTGCCCCCACCTTTTCCTTTTTTGGCTGAAAACACTTAATTGAAATGCGTACCTGGACATGGGGACATGTTGCAGTATTGGTTAATGCCACAGGGATTAATTTTCCAACAAGACGGGGGCCTTCCACATTGACATAAGAATGTCCATGGGTACCTCATTCGATGCCTCCCAGGTAGATGGATTGGTCATGCAACATCTACAAACAACACCTTCTGCATATGGCCACCCCGTCCACCTGACCTTACAGTTTGTGCTTTCTTCCTGAGGGGTTACATCAAGGATAGGATTATATCCCACCACTTCCAGCGACATTGGAGGAATTGAGAAACAGCATTACTGCAGCCATAGAGCACACCACACAAGACATGCTTGAGAGGGTGTGGCATGAATGGGATCACCAGCTGAATGTCTGCCGTATTACACATGGTGCTCACATCCAGTGCGTCTAAGGTGATAACAAAATTTCAGACTTCCCCCTTTCAAGTGATAGTTTGATGGTGAAAATATAGCCTTATGAAATCGTCCACTAATTTATACAAATAGATATTTAAGTCCTGAGCTTAATTTTGATGCACTAAAAGTACCTGAGTACACATTTATCTACTCCTTTTCCTGAAAATTCCTACTGATTTTAACTTAATCCAATGAGGAGAAAAGCTGATCTTACAATTTCTCAAATGTCTGAAAATCAATTATCAAGCAGAGCTGAGCATTCTGGTAGTGATTAGACAACAAGTTAAGCATACATACGTACTTTAATATAGGGGTGATCTTTATGGCATGTTCCAAACTGTCTGCATACATGTTCCTCTTTGCGATGAGGGTAGAACAGCTTGTGCAGGATGGCTACTTAACGTCCTTCGTGTGATAAAGCAAATGAAGATGTTCCTTCTAGGCTTTCCTTATCCTCTGTGGGTACAGGCAGAACAACAGGAATTGACTGTTTGCACCATTCCCATCCAATAAGCAATTGAAATGTTGTGTCTGAAACAGTATCCAAGTAAGAAATTAAGAAGCACTTATGTTTCACTAAAATCATTTTCTTTGGATGTTCAAACTCTGGCAACGATATGTACATGACATCTTTGCAATAGTACCAAAAAAACATCAGTGATGCACTAAAACTTTTAAATATCCAAGAAAAAACCATCAAGTTCACTGTAGAAATAGAAAAAGACAAGTATTTACCATTTTTTGATCTAAAAATAATGAGAAATAAAAACAGACTAAACTTTGACATTTACAGAAAACCAACACAGACAGACAACTACATAAAAGCTAATGGCTACAACCCAAGATCCCACAAACAGGCAATCTTCAATAGTTTAGCACACAGACTGGTCAACATCCCTCTCACAGCACAAGAATACAAAACAGAATACAACAAAATTATTGAAGTAGCACAACAAATGACTCCCAAATCATTAGACAAAAAAGTGAACTTAGCAAAAAAGAAGCTAATAAAGGAAACCACAACCCTCTCAGCTACAGAAACTAATATGAATTTCAAAAAATTCACTTACCATCCATGGGCCTTTGATAAATTCAAAAAAGTCTTCAAAAAACAAAACATTCAACTAGCACCAGTCAACCATTACTCCTTAAAAAAACCCTATTTTGTTCAAACATCAAAGATGCCATTCCATCTAACAAAAAATCTGGTATATATCAAATTGAATGTTGTGACTGTAGTCAAATTTGTATTGGGAAAACCAAAAGAAATTTAGAAATAAGAGCAAAGGAACACTTTAGGAACATAAAATATAAACAATTAGAAAAATCAGTAGTTGCCACACATTTTTGGAAAAAAAAAACGCAACATAAATCCAGAACCAAAACTACTAAAACATACATCAGGAAAACAAGAACTATCCACATGGGAACAAATCTTCATTTCAAAAAATAGGAACAAAGTATTCAATTTCGACATCCCCCAGAAAGATTTGTTCAGCAAGTTCCTCGAACCACCACCAGAGGAGACCTATGACAAAATATCGTCAACTACACCAATGAGAACAATGGCCAGTTGAGGATGGAGGCAAAGTCTCTGAAATATGTTCTGGAAAAATTTAGAAATGTTGTTTAGTGTCATTAATCAACTCCATTAAAATTTAACTTATTCCTCTATCTACTCCATTTCAACTGAGAAAAACATAATCTTATAAGAATGGAAAAATTTAATATAACAGATGAGATTTAAACCACTGTGACATTGAATTATCCAGTCTACCACTTCATTCCAAATTTGCTCTATACCAGCTGAGTGGGTAACAACAGTTTATTTCCATTATCTTATCGCTACTTTTCCTATAAGTACAAGGGAATATGGGAATACAGTAGGGTTTAAATGATACATCTTTATAGAGGTGGTTGCTAACTGATGCCTTTTAAATTCCACTGTATTTGCATGCCAAGAGATAAGAAAATTAATAACTTCCCATTTGAGAAAAGTATAAGTATTAGAAAATTCACACGGGGTATCTCTGAAATGGTTCACTCCACAAAAAAATATATACATTTTTGTGTATTAAGACCTTGTCTCTCTCTTATGGCTTCCAAGTTATTGAAAACTCATCCATAATTAAAAGCACTTCTAAGGACATTTCCAGAAAATTCCAGATATATATTTCAATTGTTACAAAAATACCTTAAACATATGGTATTTTAATCAAAATCATTAAAAGTAATTTTAAAAAATCAAAATTTACATGCAAAGGTGGGAGGGGGGAGATTTTCTTGAAAATCCTTCTGTCTCATCCTTGGAAGATACTGAATTTAAAATACCAAATTCGGTATTACACAAATATAAATATTTACTACTAAGGCTTCACTTATCTTAAGAAATTGATGTTAATACTTCTTTCTTCTTTCCAATGGAAAGAATGCCTTAGTAGCAAATATTTATATTTGTGTAATATTTATTGCTTCACTGTAACTTGCTTCATTTTCTACATTACCAAATTCAGTATTTAATCAACTTTTCATTTTTGGGTAATCTATTCTCATACACACACACATATGTGCAAATAGGCCTAATAAGTTTTTTAATATTCTGAGTTAAAGGATCCATTCTTGCTATAGATAAACCAGGTATATATAAATTTAACTGCAAAGTTACTAAAATTAGGCAAATGAGTCAACCTTGTATATACTTTTCTCTACTTAAGTAGGTGCAGAAAAGTATATACAAGGTTGACTCATTTGCCTAATTTTAGTAACAATGGCACTCCACTTTCTGAAATACTTCTTTTTATTCCATATATTAACTGCAAAGACTTACAAAAAATGTATACTGGAAAAACAAAAAGGAAATTGAAAACAATGGCAAAAGGAACATTTCAGAAATATAAAATATAAACAAGAAGAAAAACTGGCAGTAGCAGTGCACTTTTGGCTAGAAAACCACAAAATTAATTCTGAGCATATACTTTTAAAACGAATCTCCAACTTGAAACAACTAGCAGTCTGGAAGAACATTTTCATTTTAAAAAACAAAGATCTGGTTTTCAATTTTCAATTATCTCAAAATGACGATCTCAGTGAGAAATTCCTTGAAAAGACAACATAGCAACAGTCTCTAACGCATACCTGCCTGCTGTAGCGTAGGTGGTAGCATGTCTGCCTCACATTCAACAGGTCCTGAGTGCGAATCCTAGTCAGGATGAGTAAGGTTTTCCTGGGGTTTTCCCTTATCCTAAAAGATGAATGTTGGCTAACTCTAAGATCTATGTACCCTGGGCTCATTTGAGCATCATTTCACCCATTTCATCCATCATCCAATATGACTTAACATTGGAGGACATATTCTTTTTTAAAAAAAAGTCTGTAACACAAGGATAACACACTCCAGCAGTAAGCATCAGGTTGACATTGTGAGCAACTGAGATCTTAAAATATGTCGCATTTTACAAAAATGTAAGTGATATAGCATAAATAAAATGATTCACACATAATACCTTTAAATTTTTTGTACATCACTCTATACAAAATTTGCAAAATGTAATGGAATTCTGTACTATGTTTAGCAAAGTATGTTATAAATAATATATTTAACAAAATAAATAATTCAGTATTATAAAAAAAACTAGAATGGAATACACAATTTACTGAGTAAAAACATGTCAAGTGCATATCTTAGAATATTTTGCTTTGGAATAATTATTTTTTACTATCCCTACTATGTACAGTAGAGTAAAGAAGCAAAAACTTTACTCCACCACAAAATTTAACATTGATATTTTACTGGAAATATGTTTTGGGACCCCAAATAAAATAAAAGCATTTTTAGGAAAAGGTCTGTGCATGTTGTGTGCATGTGTGTGTGTGTGTGTGTGTGTGTGTGTGTGTGTGTGTGTGTGTGTGTGTGTGTGTGTGTGTGTGAGAGAGAGAGAGCACAAACTAACTCAAAAACAAAATTACTTATAGTATATTTGCATACTAAGAATTGTAAGTAATATTTATCAGTCAAAACACTTTTTAAACCAATTCTCGAACTGTAAAAGCACTTTAGCTCTACTTACTTTTGAAATTAGGACATGTTTCAAGGACACCGCATCCCCATCATCAGCTGATGTTCTACTGCTTCTTCAGGTGAAGAAGCCTCCCTCTCCTGGCGCTGTTCAATGAGTTGAATGACGTCATCTACTATTGGAATTTCGAAGTTCGTTGCTCTCTTTTTGTTCTTCACAATGTGTATATTTTCCCAAACTGTTAATTCCCAAGACTTTTTTGCTGGTACCAAAAGTTTTATGTCTGGAAATATTATGATTTTTTGACCAGAAGTGATGGGCTATGGCCGATTTATCTGTCTGTTTGTATTTAATACATCGCATGTGTTCTTTCATCCTTCTTTCCAGGTTTCTCTTTGTTTTTCCGATATAAATTTTGTGGCAATCCTCACACCTTACGCTATAAATTCCGGATAGTTTGTTGGTTGGACTTGGGTTTTTTAGCGGGTGATTCGGCATGTTTCTCATGTTTTATTTGTTATGTTGTACTAGTTGTATCTGAAACTGACGGAAAATGTTTTTGAATTTATTAAATGCCTTAGGGTGATACGTAAATTTGCAATATACTTTCTTTGGGTCGTCGGCTTTTAAAGTGCTAACGTCCTTGATGGCTTTCCATCTTTTATGCTTGTTTATCATTTTTTAAATAAATTTTGGATCAAAGCCATTCACAATTGCAACATATTTAATGTGATCTACTTCTTTGGTATATTCTTCTATAGTCAATGGGATGTTCACTAACCTATAGATTAAACTGTGAAATACTGCATATTGTTTTGTTTCAATGGTGAAATTTATAGATTGGTCTTGCAGGTTCAATAATTTTAGCGCATCCTGTGTTAACTTCTTTGGTATTATGGCAAATATGTCAACCACATAACGAAACCAAGCTTTAAAAATATGTGGAAATGCTTCGGTCACCCGTGTTTCCAAATAACTCATATACAAATCCGCTAATAACGGTGAGATGGGGTTGCCCATGGCTAAACCTGAAGCCATAGCCCATCACTTCTGGCCAAAAAATCATAATATTTCCAAAGACATAAAACTTTTGGTACCGGCAAAAAAATATTGGAAATTAACAGTTTGGGAAAATATACACATTGTGAAGAACAAAAAGAGAGCAATGAACTTCGAAATTCCAATAGTAGATGACGTCATTCAACTCATTGAACAGTGCCAGGAGAGGGAGGCGGTCACCTGCAGAACCAGTAGAATATCAGCTGATGATGGGGACGCGGTGTCCTTGAAACATGTCCTAATTTCAAAAGTAAGTGGAGCTTAAGTGTTTTTACAGTTCGAGAATTGGTTTAAAAAGTGTTTTGATTGATGAAGCTCCACTGTTTATAAATACTTCCATTCATAGTTTTATAATATTTATCAGGTTGAGAATACATATTGGAAATATAAGGTCTGCAAGATAGATGATGTAATGAAATGTATTGCTGTTAACTGTAGGTTACAAACTTGCATGTTTGAATGCAGGATAGCCAAGAGAGGAGAAAAGGGAATAATAATATTCATAATGTCCTGCACCGTGGCATAGTGGGCTAAGGCATCATACCTTAGTTCCCTACCACGGAATGCAACCCAGGTTCAATCCCAACCCTGGGGGTGCAGATTTTAAGTCCCAGGTATAGGACCAGCGTCCACTCAGCATCGTGAGGAAATATAGGAGCTTGTGATATGTAAGCGACCCTGGTCGGAAAGCCAACTTTCCGGCTGGGGATATCGAAATGCTGACCACATCTCTTCCCCGTATCAGTTGGATGATCGCTCACCTCTACCTTGCATATGTGGGCGTGAGGCCGGCAGTCAGGTTGACAGGCCTTGGTCCAATATGGACTGTAGTGCCATGGGTTTAACTTTTAATATTCATAATGGAACAAAGAATAATGAACTTCAAACAAAAGAACAAGTCACTCAATAATATTGAGTCAAGAGAATCTTATAATTACAGTTATTTATAATTATTTATGGACATACTTGCCAGTTATTTTGGAATGCTTATTTTTCAAACACACCATTTCTTTTGGAACCAAATGGTTAATGATTCCTGGAAAATAACATTTTCTACCTCTAAAGAATTTTAGGCCATTTCTCAGAAAATTCAAGATATACATTTTATTCATGTCAATATATCAAATATATGTTGTTTTAGTCAAAATCATTAGAGAAAATAAAAACTAATAAAATTATTCTTGAAGGTGATAGTTTAAGGTGAGGCAATTATCATGAAAATTGTATGTTTCAGTTTTGGACAGTGCTGGACTTAAATAGCAAATTTGGTTCTTTAACTTGAGAAAGAACCTATAAAGGGAGCATAAATCGTCAAAATGTCACTACTTTGTTTCACTGTAGCAAAAGCAATTATTTGTGCCGAACGCGCCTAATATTTGAATCATTTTGTTTTGTGTGTATACGAACCAATGTATTGTCACCCAATTAGCGGTAGGCATGAGGGCAACAGCTGAGAGGAAACCAAAGTGCAGCCGTGCCACGCCTCCCATTAGTCTCTGTCACTAACTGAGGGGTCGTTAGGAAAATGTCACTTGACCCTGGGGGTTTCTCTCCCCTTCTCCGGTGGTCTGGAACGTTCGGTGATTAGAGACTTCTAGAAAAACACTCACATTCCTTTAAAAAGGGTTTCAGAGAGACAGTCAGTCAGTGTTTGACGTGCTAGCGAAGGACGTGTTAATGAACGAGAAGACGGTGCGTGCATCGGAGCTTACGTAACCGCGAGTACAGTGAAATTGTAACGGACGAACGGGTGAATCGTAATTGTTGCAGCACGTAATTCTGTGTAATTGGCAAGTGTTTAACTGTAAGTCGGTGGAAATAAAGAACATTGTTGAGTGGTGTAACTGGACTTTTTATTTCACGAACCCACAAAGTCACACTGGTGTCAGGAACATGATGCTGGACCAGAAGACGCCTGTACACGGACTGTGTGTAGCTGGAGAGGGCGGCCGACCACCTGACCGCAGAACAGCTGGAGCAGGTTCGACAACTACTGGGGCGATACGAGCGCGTCTTCAGCCAAGGCGATAGTGACTACGGCCGCACGGACAAAGTGCTTCACCGCATCGACACCGGAGACGCCCGGCCTATTCGGCAACCACATAGACGCGTTCCGCTGGCGAAGCAAGGGGCGGTACGAGACATGCTGGAGGACATGAGATCCAGGGGAGTGATTGAAGAGTCCGACAGCCCTTGGTGTTCCCCTGTAGTCTTGGTGACGAAGAAGAACGGCGAGCTGCGCTTCTGCGTAGACTACAGAAAGCTGAACGCTGTCACCCGGAAGGACTGCTTTCCCTTACCCCGGATTGACGACACCCTGGACACGCTAGCTGGTGCACAGTGGTTCTCGACCCTGGACCTGAAGTCGGGCTACTGGCAGGTAGCTCTAGACCCGAGAGACAAGGAGAAGACCGCATTCTCGACGGGCCAAGGTCTTTGGCAGTTCACGGTTATGCCCTTTGGCCTCTGCAACGCACCAGCTACCTTCCAACGCCTCATGGAGTCAGTGATGAGAGGGCTGACTTACGATGCCTGCCTGCTATACCTGGACGACATCATCATCGTCGGGAAGACTTTTGAAGATCACCTCGAGAATCTGAGTAAGGTGCTACAGAGACTGCAGGCGACCAACTTGAAGCTGAACGCGAAGAAGTGCCAGCTCTTCCGCAAGGAAGTTAACTACTTGGGCCACATAGTCTCAGCAACCGGAGTGGCCACAGACCCGGAGAAGACGCAGGCTGTGAGAGATTGGCCTCGCCCAAAGGATAAGAAAGAATTGCGCAGTTTCCTGGGGCTGTGCAGTTATTACAGGCGCTTCATAAAGGGGTTCTCCAACATCGCAAAACCCCTCACCCGCCTGACAGAAGAACACCGGCCTTATGTGTGGACGGAGGACGCAGAAAACGCTTTCCAGCACCTAAAGGAGACCCTGTGCAGTGCTCCAATTTTGGGTTTCCCACGACCGGGTGGCACCTTCATTGTGGACACCGACGCCAGCGACCATTGCATTGGAGGTGTCCTGTCGCAGATCCAGGACGGCCATGAGCGGGTGATAGCCTATTACAGCAAGACGCTATCCAAGGCAGAGAAGAACTACTGCGTCACCCGACGGGAGTTACTGGCGGTAGTAAAGACATTGGAGCACTTCCACAAGTACCTGTACGGTCAGCCATTCCACCTGAGGACTGACCATTCCGCCCTAACCTGGCTATTGACCTTTAAGAACCTGGAAGGCCAGACAGCACGTTGGGTCCAGAGGTTGCAGGAGTACGACTTCACCTCGGAACATCGTAGAGGGAAGAGCCACGGTAACGCAGACGCCATGTCCCGAAGACCCTGTCCAGAAGAGTGCGGCCAGTGCACAAGAGTGGAAGAGAAGGAGCGTGCCGCAGCAGTCCGAGTAGTTGTGGCAGTGCCTGCTGAAGGCTGGGATAGCGCAGGCCTGAGGAGGGAGCAGCTGGCGGACGCAGACTTGGGGCCACTCTTGAGGGAAGTGGAGGCAGGGATGAGACCAACCTGGGAGGACATCGCACCGAGGAGCGCCACCTACAAGTCGTACTGGGCCCAATGGGACTCGTTGAAGATCAGAGAGGGCGTGCTGTTCCGGGTATGGGAATCACCCGATGGGAAGACGCAGAGAGAGCAGTTGGTACTTCCCCGGAGTAAGGTCCCGGAAGTCCTGGAGGAAGTACACGCCGGTACTTCGGGAGGACACCTGGGAGCGAACCGAACGATTGACAAATTACGGCAGCGCTACTACTGGCTGAGGCTCCGAGCAGATGCTGAGAGATGGTGCCGTCAGTGCCACGTGTGCGCGGCGAGTCGCGGCCCCCAGACTAGGAGCCGGGGTCGCATGCAGCAGTACAACGTCGGAGCGCCATTCGAACGGATCGCCGTTGACATTGCTGGACCGTTCCCAGTTTCCGACCGAGGCAACAAGTACCTAATGGTGGTCGTGGACTACTTCACCAAGTGGCCGGAGGTGTATGCCATCCCAAACCAAGAGGCAAAAACAATCACAGACTGCCTCGTGGAGCAAGTGTTCTGTCGATTTGGGGTGCCGTTAGAGCTACACAGTGACCAGGGTACCAACTTTGAGTCCAACCTAATGAAGGAGGCATTGCAAAGGCTTGGGGTGAACAAGACTCGCACTACGCCTTTACATCCCCAATCGGACGGCATGGTAGAAAGGTACATCAAGACCTTAGAGGAACACCTGAGGAAAGTCGTGGCCAGCCATCAGCGAGACTGGGACGTCAAGGTGCCACTGTTCTTGCTGGCCTATCGCTCGTCTACACACGACACAACTGGCATGACGCCAGCCAGCTTAATGTTCGGCCGAGAGTTACGCCTCCCTTGTGACCTGGCTTTTGGAAGCCCTCCGGAAGCGAAACAGCCAGCGACCGAGTATGTGGAGAACTTGGTGGACCATCTCCACAACATGCACGAGATGGCTCGCCAGAACATCCAGAAGGCGAGCGACCGCATGAAGACCAGGTATGACAGGCAAGCCAACAGCCAAGGGTTCCAGCAAGGTGACCTGGTCTGGTTGTACCGTCCTACCCGGACCAAGGGACGCTGCCCGAAGCTCCAGCAGCCATGGCAAGGACCGTACCGGGTTGTGAAGAGGATCAACGACGTGGTCTACCGCATCCAGAAGGTTCCCCGAGGAAAGATGTTGGTGGTACACCTGGATCGGCTAGCCCGCTACGATGGTGCTGTTCGGGACGACCAGCTTTGAGGAGGGAGCAGTGTCACCCAATTAGCGGTAGGCATGAGGGCAACAGCTGAGAGGAAACCAAAGTGCAGCCGTGCCACGCCTCCCATTAGTCTCTGTCACTAACTGAGGGGTCGTTAGGAAAATGTCACTTGACCCTGGGGGTTTCTCTCCCCTTCTCCGGTGGTCTGGAACGTTCGGTGATTAGAGACTTCTAGAAAAACACTCACATTCCTTTAAAAAGGGTTTCAGAGAGACAGTCAGTCAGTGTTTGACGTGCTAGCGAAGGACGTGTTAATGAACGAGAAGACGGTGCGTGCATCGGAGCTTACGTAACCGCGAGTACAGTGAAATTGTAACGGACGAACGGGTGAATCGTAATTGTTGCAGCACGTAATTCTGTGTAATTGGCAAGTGTTTAACTGTAAGTCGGTGGAAATAAAGAACATTGTTGAGTGGTGTAACTGGACTTTTTATTTCACGAACCCACAAAGTCACAGTATGTATGTATGTATGTATGTTTAGCTATGCAAGCGACTTTTCCGATTCAAGTTTAGATTATTTATGCTATACCAAGCGATAGTCATACGAGAATATGTTGCATTACACTGAAAAGAAAACTGTCAGCATCTTTACTAAAATTAGGCAAGTGAGTCAACCTTGTATATACTTTTCTCCACTTACAAGTTTTTTATGAAGACTAGTTTCTTTTTATTCTATGTCAGCATCTGTTATTACAGTGTTTCTCAACCAAGGTTTCTGGTAGCCTTATGCAGCTGTTTTCGCTCAGTATTTGTTATTTATACTCTCTCTGTGTTCAGAGTGATTTCTTATAGCTATCAAGAGCTAAATGAATGACATATTTGAAATTGTTAAATTTCAATGTTAACCATGGCTTATCCGCGTAATGTAGCAAATAAATTATCTTGCGTATGATGTATACAGGCTTCTGATATTACTGTAGAAAATCTGGAAGATTTGTTGTACGATTATGAAGGAGATGTTTAGGATATAGTTAGCAGTGACATGTACTGGTCTACAGATGGCATGTTAGCTACTCCATTGTTTGGGGGAAGTGGCGGGTCAAATATGGGTGATGTGGATCAGCCATTACTAGCTATCCCTCTTTACGAAAAACAGTTAAATGGTAAAAAAAGTATTTTTATACCACTGGATGTAACCATGCACAATTGTTTAGTAATTTTCAGAGCTGTATATTAATGCAAGACATTCATCTACCTGTACTTACGCGTATAAACAGCTCGTAACCAAATTGAGTATTATAATACTCAGAGGTAAGGGGTAAGAAATTCACCACGACATCACCCCTCATACTTGAGAGAAAACACTTTATTAAATGCATACCACCCACAACCAAAAAAGTTGCAACCGTTTCGAAAATGTCTAGTGTGTTGCGAAAAAGAAGTTCACAAGGAAACCAATATTATTTGGTGTGAATCTGCAGATGTGCTCTTGGGTGTTTATCCAGGTTTGGAGGTGTACAATTCAAAAAGAAACCTTTAAGGGTATGTTTACATCCCCATATAGAACTAATTTAAATTTATTGTAAAACAGGAAGATCAAAATCATTGGTGTTAAATGAGCATTAAATGCATGTATGCGCAGGATGTCTATACACATCCATATCGGTTTGGGGTATTTTAACTTGGACGTTATATGACGTCCATATTGGTGAAAGGGTTAAAGAGCAGGAATATGGTTATTGTTTAGACTGATGCAGAGCATTTGTTTTAGCCGTTTTCCTATTCAAAAGAATAGGTGGTGTTGTACATTTAACCCGATGATTTCAAAGGTTGAATATAGAACATCATGTTATTTTGCTGTCTTATGAAAAACATTTCTGCGGAATCCAGCCCTTTGGTTATCGTCTCTCAATGTGCGTTGGGAATAAGGGCATAACACCGGTCTTTTGGAACAAAAGTAATGTTACTCTCTCTCTCTTTTTTTTCTTCTCATAAGGGAAGTTGAATGCACAAACTAAGAATTACAGTATGTAATTAACACTCAGAGAAACACCTAAGTTCCCATTAGTTGCAAATTTTTATATTGCTGTTTTGTACGAAAGCAGATTTTCGCTAGAATAAAATGCAGCTTCAGTGAACATGAATGAATAGGCCTGACCCATACCATAGGCTTTGCCGCCTCGGTTTCGATGGCAAAGTTCTCGCGCATGCGCATTTGCGCGACCCAAACCGTACACTAGCCGGCCGTCTCGGCTCCGATGGCAAGAAAATGTTGAAGTCCCCATACATAAACACTATTTTTTTTTTTAATCATGAAAGGAAAGTACTTCAGGAATAAAATTTAGCTGTACTGCAGCAACTGCGTTTAGGCAATCGTCTCTTGTGGGTTTGCTTAACGAGGTTGGTGCACAGGCCATAACCTAGCGATGGGTTGTTACTGATTATGTAACCTCACCCTAGTACTGTCTGCCCTCTAAACTTTGGGTATTCACAATTTAAACGAAGTCCATGATTGTCAACCTTTGTCTTGCTATGCAACGCCAAGTGATGGTACTAACCTAGCGATGCATTGTTACTGATTACGTAACCTCAGCCAAACACTGCAACCCCCCCCCCCCAAACATTGAATATAACATCCAACAAAAGATCCATGTTTGTCAACTTTTGTCATGCCATGCAACGTCAGGTGATGGTACTAAGCTAGCGATGCATTGTTACTGATTACGTAACCTCAGCCAAACACTGCAACCCCCCCCACCCAAACATTGAATATAACATCCGACAAAAGATCCATGTTTGTCAACTTTTGTCATGCCATGCAACGTCAGGTGATGGTACTAAGCTAGTGATGCATTGTTACTGTTTGGAGCTGGGCAAGCGGATGGGCCAAGTGGACGAGCGCGTCGAGGACCTGGCGAACTGCTTCAATGACCTAGAGGAAAAGGCCGACAATAACGCCAAGTCCCTGAACGCCATGGTTGAAGACGTCGAAGACCTCGCGAACCGCGTAAACAACCTGGAGGGAAAGGCCGACAGCAGTGTCAAGTCCCTGAACGCCATGGTGGAGGACGTCGTCGGCAGGAGACTGAAGGATTTGAAGGCTGACGCACCGGAACGCGACACATCGGCGCGCGTCAAACCTCCGAAATATGACGGCGCGTCAACATTCGAGGTCTTCCGCCGCCAGTTCGACACAGTGGCCAGGCACAACAGATGGTCACCGGAGGAGGAGGCCACACAGTTAATAGCCAGCCTCCAGGGACAGGCCGCGGAAATCCTAAACGCGGTGCAGACGACGGCGGCGCCCAAGGACATCTGGGAGGCCCTGGAGAATCGCTTCGGGAACCACCGCTTAGCCGCAGCATACCGCAGCCAGCTAAAGGCAAGGTCGCAGCAGCCGGGGGAGACACTGCAGGAGTTCGCCATAGCGATCGAGCAGCTGGCTAGCAAGGCCTTGGTTGACCTGCCACTGGAGTTCGTATCCCGGGAAGCCGCCTACAACTTTGTCGACGGGGTATGGGACACGGAGATTCGTCAGCGCCTAATGCTCGGCGATTATAAAAACATCCACGAGGCGCTGACAGCGGCATTAAGGATGGAGGCGGCCAAGGTAGCATCTATCCCGACGTCGAGAACGAGGATTGTCCGCTACGCCGGAGACAGAAGACCAGCTGTGGGACGCCGGCGAACACCTAGTGGCATGTGTTGGGGGTGTGGACAGCCCGGACACCTGCGGAGAGACTACCCACACCAGGAAGAGCAGCCGGAAAACGAGTAAGGGCGGTCGTGGAGAGGGGCACGTCGGCACCATTACCACCATCCCCTCGAGTGACAATCCGCGCCGTTAGCCGGCGGATGGATGACAACCTCATCGCGGACGGCTGGGTAAGAGTAAAGCCGTGCCGCGTGCTGGTGGACACCGGGGCGGCCGTGACCATCATCAGACCTGACGTGGCGAAGGGTTTGCCGACGAGGAAGCCGAGCCGACCATACGAGCTTGTGATAGCATCGGGCGACACCATGCCTGTGGAGGAGGCCCTACTGGAGCTGAACTTGGGACGGAGTGCCGTGCGTCTCTGGGTGTTCGTCGCGAAGGTGGCTGAGGAGGTGATTCTGGGACTGGATGCCCTCAGGAGCCACGAGGCGACGGTCGACGTCGGCAGGAAAGTCCTGAGGCTCAACGGAGAAGAGGTTATACTCCGTCAACCAGAAGAGCGCCTTGGAATTGGCAGGGTCGTCTTGAGCGAAGACGTGGTTGTCCCCGCGAGGAGCGAGGTGCTAGTGACGGCGAGACCGGAAGGCCAGACAGCAGGTTTGATCCAGAGGCAGCAGGAGTACGACTTCACCTCGGAACATCGCAGAGGGAAGAGTCACGGTAACACGGACGCTATGTCCCGAAAACCCTGTCCAGAAGAGTGCGGCCAATGCACAAGAGTGGAGGGGAAGGAGCGTGCCGCAGCAGTTCGAGTAGTCACGGCAGTGCCTGCGGATGGCTGGGATAGCACAGGCCTGAGGACGGAGCAGCTGGCGGACGCAGACTTGGGGCCACTCTTGAGGGATGTGGAGAACTTGGTGGACCACCTCCACGACATGCACGAGATGGCTCGCCAGAACATCCAGAAGGCGAGCGACCGCATGAAAACCTGATACGACAGGCAAGCCAACAGCCAAGGGTTCCAGCAAGGTGACCTGGTCTGGTTGTACCGCCCGACCCGGACCAAGGGACGCTGCCCGAAGCTTCAGCAGTCTTGGCAAGGACCGTACCGTGTGGTGAAGAGGATTAACGACGTGGTCTACCGCATCCAAAAGGTGCCCCGAGGAAAGATGTTGGTGGTACACCTGGATCGCCTGGCCCGCTACGAAGGCGCTGTTCGGGACGACCAGCCTTGAGGAGGGAGCAGTGTCACCCTGGCGGTAGTCTCGCGAAGCCGATGAAAAATGATGGCCGATCGTTACCGGAAGTGAGAGACAGTTGAATGTAGAGTTGGAAAAATAAACAGTTTTAGGTTAGCTAGCACATTGTGATGTGACGAATGTATTTGCTAGGAAAATAAAGTGGAGTTTTTGTATTTGAAGCCTCGACTTTTGATTTTCACGAACCCACAAAGTCACAATATGTTGCATATATTTATAATAGAATAAATGGTAAATTATCCAGGATAGATAATAACAAAAATGAAAAATGAATTCTTAGCCATGTATTTCTGAAGAAAAAAAAAAACAGAAAATGTGTATTTTTAAGGGAAATAAGACTTCATAATTAAGTCAGTAACCCTTTACTCAGTACTCACCGTTTTTGTACGTATTTATGTGTTTGCAGAAAACATATTTCTTTACCTAAGAATCAGCACCCATACTGATTATGTGTACTTTGAGTTATATATAGTTGGAGGTATTTTTCCATATACTATGTGTTTCATCACAGAAATATGTCCCCTTTAAGTCAGAATTATATAACTGAAGGACTCATTAATGCATTTGAATATAACAAGTAAGAATAGTACTTCAGAAATATTTTTAATGGCCACTCCTAATTATGGAAGACATTTGAGGACTTGAGCATATCAATATCACACACCTCCTTTAAAACCCATGTTACACGATTTTCTAACTCCTACCAACCCCAAGTAAAACGCATATCAATATCACACACATCCTATAAAACCCATGTTACACATTTATCTAACTCCTACCAACCCCAAGTAAAACCCATATCAATATCACACACCCCTATAAAACCCATGTTACACATTATCTAACTCCTACCGACCCCAAGTAAAACCCATATCATTATCACACACCTCCTATAAAACCCATGTTTCACATTTTCCAGCTCCTACCAACCCCAAGTTAGCAGAAAATTAACATCCATAACGTGTGCGTAACGTGAATTTATGGATAGCAGTTTCGTGGTTTTCACCACATTTTTTTACTGTCCGCTTTTTGTTTAAAACGTTACATGTACGTCTTGTGACTAAGATTAAGCACACCTATAAATCGTATTACAACTTAATTTTCTGCTACACCATGCATTAACTATAGCTGTACAAATACACACATTTTAAAACATGGGGCAAAAAGAATACATCAACCACACATAAGTAACATCCACCAATAAGCTAAATTATTAATTTTTAGATGTGTAATAAATACGACTCATCTAAAAATTAATAATTTTTCGCTTCACTGTGGTGTTCCAATACAGTTAAATCTCGATATAAGCTAAATTATATTCCTGAAATATTTTCATGATGAAAAAACAAAATAATGTTTATGTGTGGGGACTAACATTTTCATGCCATCGTAGCTGAGATGGCTGGCTAGCCTATGGTTTGGGTCAAGCAAATGCGCATGCATGAGAACTTTGCTATCGGATCCGAGGCGGCTGGCTAGCCTACCGTATGGCTCAGGCATATGCATCCATGTTCACTTAAAGTGAATTTTATTCTAGCGGAAATATGTTTTCGTACAAAACAGCAATATAAAAATTTGCAACTAATGGGAACTTAGTTTTTTTTTTTTTTCCTGGGTGTTCATTACATACGTAATTCTCAGTTTGTGCACTCAACTTCTCTTATGGAAAGAAGAAGAAGAATACATTAGTTTTGTTCCAAAAGAAAGGTGTGATGCTGTTATCCTCAAAGCACATTGAGAGACGGCAACCAAAGGGATGGATTCCGCAGAAATGTTTTTCATAAGACAGCAAAATAACATGATCTATATTCGACCTTTGAAAGTATAGGGTTAAATATACATGATTTGCTGAATACGGAAATGTTTACAACCCTCACATTAGACATTATTTGCACATGCATTATTGTAAACCAAAAATAATAGTAGATGTCTTAATCCTCATTTCTAGCACATAGGGATGCTTTTTTCAGTTAATGTTTGTATATTTTCGTAAGAAAGCCAAAATTTCTTACAGGCATACTTCTATCACGAATTTAAAAATTACACTGTTTCCCTAGAAGTATTTCTGTCCCCAGATGTACTTATATTTGGCAATGTCCGCAATGTGGAACGTTATTTCTACCATCATTGAGATACAGCATTACAAAGGGTACACCGCCACTGCACAGCATTCCCTCCCTCCGCCCATTCCCAATACCCGCCCTACCAGTTGCCATATGTGTAATGTTGACTTAGCTGAATGACCTAAATGCCCTTCTCCTACCCAGTTTTCTTTTAATAATGCAAATGTTATTAAAATGATTTGTTACTAATACATTGCAGATAAACTCCACGAAAGTGTTGCTACCAGCACCATAAGCCATGACACCATTGCATTTTCTAGTTATAAGACACTCAAATCAGTTAAGATTATTACATACATCTGCTGTTGCTGCCTGCTGGTATGCGGCATCACTACCGAATGTGTTCTGCAGTGGTGTTGCAGATGATCCATGCATCTCTTTTAATTTGGGGTGTACGACATCCATGAATATCCTTTTTCCTCCTCCTGTCTTGTACACCTCCAGTTTCTTTTCTTGGTTTTCTCTTCAAATTATCATCGCAGGTTCTTAATTTCTAAGTTTTTTGTGTTACCCTAAAACAAAAGCAATTTATTAGGACAAAAGCTGCAAAGCATGTCCCTCAATATAATATTAGATCTCAGTTACAAATTGATGTTGAGAAGATGAAGCTGATATATATAAAAGAATTGGTAACCTTTTCTTCCGGTTTTGCAAGAGCAGGTTTGCTTTGCATTAATAATCACAAATACTTCAGTTAAAAATTAAATATTACTTTGTTTATTAACTGTATCAATTGCCACAATGTATCAACGTTGTCGGTGCGATAGAATTTCATTCTACAAGGCTCTTTGTACATGCAATATATCGGTATTATTTTACGAATTGTTGATAAATAGTTATAACTTTAACCAGAGGTTAGTTGCCGAGAATCATCTAAAAACAACAGACTACTAAAATACTTCAGCCAGAATTATAATTTTGGAATAATGTAACATTTCACTTTTACCAGGACTGCTGTTAAATTGTAAGGCCAGCTGCTCCCACGTGGCCTCCTTCTGCTATATAGTAGTTCCATCGGTTCTTTTATTTTCTATTACGTCTTTGTAGTGAGACGACAAGTCTAACAAAATATATACTACGAATGCAGAGAGTCCTCCATGCCATGTGTTGCTGGCTGGCTGTATTTAGCCAGAAGGTCTAGATATAATTATTTTGGCTGCCGTGTTGCTTACTAATGTATAAAATAACTTCTGCTTAGTTCAAAATTTAATAGCTATTGTACTATTTTACTACTTATGAAGTAATTTTCGTAATATTATTGGCCTATTATCGACCTTATTTGTGCTCAATGTACGATATGAATAAGACACTACATTGGCTAACCTGTAAATATTTGAATTAAAGCTTTAACGGCAGGGAGGCCAACCAAATTAAGTTCTGAATACAATTTTCATCGATTTGTGAAATTGTAAAAATTTGAAAGAACTACGAGGACGTATGGGCAGCAGGAAGAACGAGAATAGATTTTCACAAAGACCTATTCGTAAGTAAGATTTAGCATGTAGCTAAATACCGACAATTAATATGACATAACCTGAAATGTGCCTTAATACATATTCATGCATAGTTAAATTCTCTAGATTAATGTAGCACCTTATAATGGAAAAAGTGTGTTGTTGTACACACAAAAGCATTAGTTTCATTAACCTTGTTACTTTATTACTGAAATAATGGGATTTTCTGTTTTTTTGTCTTTCAGGGGTCATCCATCATCTCAGGCTACCAGGAATACGATGGCAGAAATCAGAGTGCAGGATTATTGGATATTGTGTATGTTTCTTGTTTTGGTGATGTGCAGTGATCTTCAGGAACTTTAGTAATGTAGCACAAAGCATTCTTTCCCGCGTATACAGCAATTTAATGTGGCATATCGAATGTTTCTGAAAGTTTGAGTTTCATTTCATATCAGTGGAAAATTTAACAAAAACTTTGAGGAATACTGTGGCCAACAAGGAAAAGTGGAAAGTGAAGTTATTTTAGACAGTTGATTGGGTGTATTAGTTTTTGTGTTTGTATTTGTAGTTTTAAATTTAAAATATATGTCATATATAAGTCCATGTAAGGTAAGTAATATGCAGTTTAAATTACTGAAAAAAAATAGCTGTGAATTTTCAGATATACCAAAATTAGCATCATCTGTGTTTACGTATAATCTAGGTTGCTTAAATTAAAATATTTGGGCGAAATGCTTGATATGAATTTTATAAACTTTTTCTTTAAATTGCAATGATAAGTATTTTGAAGAATTAAGTTCTCTTAACCTTACTCATCAGTGTATATCTACATCATTGATCAAGAATGTCACAGCTTTTAACAGCAATTAAAAGTATGATATGAGATTCCATAAACCTAATTTGTTCTATATTGTTTAATGCAGTAGTCACTATGCAATATTATTGTACACACTACACTAAATTATTTACCTGAATAACCCTCTTTGAAGAGATCTGATGGGATTAGAATTTATTTGAAAAAGCTTTACAAGTTTTTAGGTGTAATTGTGCATTGCAAGAAATGATTAAAATGTCATTGTGTCATCATCATTATATGCCACTTTTAATTTTATTTCTATTATTCTAGTTATTCTTAAAACATGCACAATGTCAGCTAGCTAGGACCTAAACACAGCGTGGCTTGATCTCAAATTAGTAAAGCTTCACAATAAATAATAGGTTATAAATCCTCTTCCTTGTTAACACACACACAAATGGGTTCAGAAAAATAACAAGTTAAAGTGATATTTGCACAGCATTTATGTATTCTGTGGTACATCTGTTCTCAACATGTACTTGCCACCATTTATGAGTAATATTGGTACACAATTTCTGTAATGCTAACCATTTTAAGGGTGATATAAAGTTTCTAGCGTGACCCACAGAAATGTTACATGTCACATGAAATTACACTGTTAAACATCCTCTCATTGTTCTAAGTTGGAATGAAAATCTCAATCTTTGGCATGGGAAAAAGATGTTTAACCTAATGTATGAGCCATTCGTTACATGCAGTGATGCGAAGCCACATAATAATTTTGAAAAGTAGATAAAACTGCACATTATTTTGCTATATAATGCTCTTCTTGTTTCTTTGTAGTGAACACATAAGGGAATTATGGACTGTCAAAAGAAATAATGGTTAGATGTGTGAGCAAATAAATTACATTACTAAATTATTTTCTATTAACTACTCAAACACACAGTTCCATCACTTTCACTTCTTAACTAAAACTACAAACAGCATTAATAGTTCATAGTGTAATCTTTCATTGAGTTATTTATTTGACACACATTCAGTTGTATGTCATGGACTGAGAGGTTTACACTATGCAGAGGGCTCCATTTGCCATCTTAGTCATAAAGTACATTGCCTAAAGTCTTATCAAGTTAAAGCAAGCCATTTATCCAAAAAATTGCTCTGCACATTAAGCAAATTATATTTCACAGTCAGATAACTACATGAAATAATCTCTTATAGGAAGATACACTGTGCATTAAATTTTATTTTTAAAACTGCACATTTTCTTCTTCAGCATTCATTACTGTGCATATGCATGCCATTGAAGCATTTAAAAATTCAACGCTGTAATATTCTTGTGTTGTGAAGACAGAGTTAAGCTTAGGACAATTTTAAATGAATGATACAGCTTTAATGTAATTATTATTTTTCATAATTCTGCACTTGTGAATGTTAATTCAACTAAAGTGATTAGACGTATATAAAATAGTGCCATTTATGAAATTTATGTCACCAGTTGCTAATACTGACTTCTGTATTAATTTGACATTATTAATCTTATATGAATCGATCACAAATTTCAGGTTTTTCTCTGAATATACTTTAGTATACTTGTGCTGAAAATAATGCATGTACTATTGAGCTTTTAAAATTCTTATTAAATATAACCATTAACAGAGCTGCTTTGTTGTCATTTTAAAGAAATAGTGCTATTTTTTTGTACATAGTTGTTATTTCAAATTTATATACATATTTCTTTAGGGTTTTTTTTTCTCACTGTTATTCCAGGGAATTTTTCAACATTCTGTGTACAAAGAAATTGCATTACATATAACGTTATGGTATCTTTACCTGTTTTCCTGTATCTACAGAATCATTATTTTAGTGTTATGTTTATTTTAAGTATTACACTAAGAAGCTTGAGGGAAAGGGTATACAGATGTCTTGTATAATCTCAACAGCATCTTAAGTGATCTCACTCTCTCGTTTTTAAAATTTTAATTGTTTTTAAAGACAAAATTATCAATTTGCAACAGGAATAAAGATATAATGTTTTGTGGAAGTCAATTATTCATATTTAACAGGAAAAGTTCAGGTGGATTCTTCCAATTTTTTTCACAAATTGGAAAACTTCTTTCGAAGTCACATCTCGCACACTGATGAATAGTTTACTGCATATTTCCTCAGTGTATTTGACGAGTATTATGCTAATATGCGATAGCTGAAATGCGCGTAAACTATTCATGTGTGGCCAGATGTGATTTCGAAAGAAGTTGGATTCTATCAGTCAGTGAAAACGGGAGCCGAAGGGAAGGGGAAGCGAATGCACCATAGCTCGGTTGCAATAGAAGCGTACTACATTACCGGCCTTACCAGCTGTAGTTGCCGGGGTCTAAAGGTTCAGGAAAGAGCGACCTATGCGTCTTCAGTTTTTATCACGGTATTAATCTGTGGCCATAGCTGCTTAGCTGTCAGCTCGAGATTATGTTCCAATACCGCATTGCTACAGACGACGCACAAAGATAATTACGTGAGCTCTGAGAGTTGTGACTGCAGTTTCAAAGTTCTTGCATTTTCTAAAAGCTCACTTAATTATCTTATATAATCTGTAGCAATACAGTATTAGAACGTATAATCAGCTGAGTCTTGCAGTGAATTTTTTGAATGGCACCTGTACATTATTTTATGCTTCAGTTACTTTAAAATTTTGTATGAACTTTCAAGGAATGAACAATAGGATGTGGTATTTGACAGGACAATTTTAATAATATTGTTTTGACAGTTACCGCTTCCTTTTATTATTCTGGCTCATTAGCATAACAAATTATTTTGGCATTTACTTAAATAACATGAGTAATTCATGTAAATAAATTACAACAAATCTATACCACAACACTAGTTACAATACTGTAGCTATAGCTCAAAACACTTAAAAGTGATACAACATGGAAATATTCTAGAGTGTTTATGAAATGTGAATGTTGTGTTACATGCTGTGAATTACCGTTAACTTGTGTGTAGAGCAGTCTGTAGTGACAGGCTTAAAGAAATTTTGTTACTTTAAAAAATTAAGTTGCATGGATAACTTTGTGAACCACCAATTTTCAGAGCCACCAGCCACCCCTGAACATGAATCATTTTATAACTAATTGCAGGTCCTGCTGCTGCCTTTTTCATGTATGGTGCATCATCAGTATATATAAAAAAAAAAAAAACACTGTCATACTGTATGACATTTGGCCACTATCTGCATTGTTTCATTAAATGATCTGGCTACAGTCAATGATTTGCAGCAGGCATGTATTGGCAGGTCAGAAAAAATGACTGATGCTTTAGAATCATTTTTCAATACCTCTATCTTAACATTTCCAGTTTTCTTGCCAGTAGAATCTGTAGTTTCATCTATACTATTATTTCATTGGCATAAGTTTTAGTATACACTTTGTAGACCTTAAGAAGGTAATACTTTTGCAAAGTGATATATCAGGTGTGTCAATATTTGAACATTTATTCCAAAATGTTTTAAACAGGGACAAAATCTCCTAGGGCACAACCAAAGTATAATGAATATGCTATTTGAGTAATATTTTTAATTTCAGTTGGTCACACTCATTTAAATGTACACTCTAAAATAAAATTTAATGATAAATCTTACGCGATGGAAAGTTTGTCTACTTATTTTGAATTACACATATTAAAATATTATTTAATAATGTAATGGCTATTATTTTAAATTAAGTTAATATGAGTTGGTACTGCACCCCATTTCTCTTAAGTTTTTTTAAAGGAATAAAAGTATCTCAAAAATGTTACATGATAGAGCGTTTTTGGAATCAGCATTTTGCATATGAATTGGTCTATTTTGTTTCAGGTATAAAAATTGTGTTCCTCAGTGTAATCATTGCAAACAATTATTTACTATACCACAATTCTTAATGGTTACCAAAGCTTGCAACCCACCACAACAGCTCCACTTACTTTGTCGCAAAGGACCAGAATATATGGTTCTGGGGTCATTCCTCTCCCCTCTACATACTTTGCCAGTCAGGTGTCTATAACTCCTTCACTCCCCTACTCTCCTCTCCATACATTGCTCGCAGTAATGTTTGGGGCCAGTTATGGCCTAGTGCATGAAGTTTACCATTTGTGATTATTGTTGGAATCTTAATTGTCAGGTGGACAAAGTAGCACAGCTTTAAAAAGAATAGAGTGAATTATTTATTGAAAAGTCCCTTTCATTCAATAAAAGTGAAGGTGCATATTGTCACCCAAGTAATTGGACTTTTAATTTCACGAACCCACAAAGTGACAATATCAACTGAATAATTTTCCAATTACGAAAACAGAAGGCACAATGACGGAGGACTTTCTGTAATAGTTGATTTATTCATATTCGTATATTCTTATTTATTGCAACTTAATACAGTGTTTGAACACAACTAAGCCATGTCATTTGTAAAACATACTCTCTCTTAAAAGTAAATGATTAGAAATAACAAAATAATGGAGAGATGAAATTAAATGTACAAGCTAGTCATAAATTGCTTAATGGTATAGAATTTAAAAATAAATATAATATGCTAAAATCAGTAATAAAGCCTAGTTATTTTTACACTGATACATAAATTGTTCGATGGTATAAAATACATTATTTATTAGAAAGGCTTTTAAATGTGTTTTAAATGTATTCAAATTATTACAGGTTCTAATTGAAGTGGGAAGCACATTATAGAATTTTATTCCTGTATAACTAGGCATTTTTTCATATAAGTGCATTCTGTGTTCTGGAATAGCGAGATTATTTTTGTCCCTTGTATCATAGTTATGTATATCTGAGTTTGTTTTCATTGGAAACTTATGATTAACGAAGTGAAGAATAGATCTATAAATAAATAAGCTCAGGAGTGTGAGTATCTTTGTTTGCCGAAAGGTATTTTTGCAAGAATCTGTATGTTTTAAATTCCCTATATATCTAATAGAATGTTTTTGGAGTATGAATATCCTACTGAGGTTTGTTTTACTGGTGTTACCCCAAATTTCTATCCCATAGGATAAGACCGAGTGGATAAGGTAATAATATATAATTTTAGTTGTTGTACATGGAATGTAATTTTTAAGAGTTCTCAAAACAAATAAGTTTTTGCTAATTTGTAGTGCCAGTTTCTCAATATGGCTGTTATAAGTTAATGTCGTGTCTATATTTAATCCTATTGCTTATGTTCCTGTAACCAAAGATTATAATTTCACATTTCTTGGACTTTAACTGTAAAGTCCAAGAAATGTGAAATTATAATCTTTGGTTACAGGAACATTAGCAATAGGAATAAGTTTGCAATAGCAATAGCAATAAGTTTGAGTCACTGAAATATTTATTTATGGAATTTACTGTAGCATTCATGTATTTTTCGAGTGCATTTGCATCTTTATCGCTAATTATAATTGTTGTATCATCCACATACTGTATTACATTGGCATTTGGTGTGCTATCTTTTATATCATGCATGTATAAAATAAGATATAGTAAGATATTGTACCTTACTGCAAGTTAGGAGAAACAAAGTGTTTGTTATATTGATGGTGAAGGCCTGTGGACAATGGTTATTTGTAAGGATCAAAAACATTTGAGTGAATGAATTGCATGGCCAAAGCAGGTCATCTTCACTTACAAAATGCCTGAAAATTTAAATTATTGGGAATTGTAAACATAGCTCAGATTGATTCTTAAAATAACAATCCAGAAACACAAAGAACTAACCATAAAAAAGACACATACTGAACAGTATGATAAATAGGGTGTATAATTTTTTGGAACCCATGATCTAGCATTGAGGGGTCACAATGAAACATAAGAATCAGTAGACCATGGCATACTCTGAGATTTGTTATCTCTCCTTGGTAATCTCGACAGTGTATTAGATCAACAATACTAATACTGCAGTATGTAAATATACGTCACATATCATACAGAATTAAGTATTGGTTTATACGTATCACATTCACTTGAGGAACTAATGAAAGATATAAGTGCTGCCGATTATGTTACTGACAAAAAAACAACGGACATAGCTTGCCGCAGTCAATTTGTGATCCAATGGTCTCAGCTCAGTGATGTTTTGATACAGAAGTTGTAACCTTTTAATAATGAAAGAAAATTCATATTTGAAGCAAACGATGGTGCTGCAGTAATGAGTGGAGCCATAAGGGTATTCACATGTTGATTCAGGTCTCTCTCTTCCTTATACCAAGTATGTACACTGGTACACTTGCCAGTTAAATTTGGTTATATGATATACTTGTTCCAAAACATAAAATCAGTTTATAATATTGTTGGATTGACAACATCTTACTTGTCTTCACCTGTTGCGGTCAGATGCTTCAACAATTTGATGGTACTTCCAATCACAGGTTTTGAACAGCTTTCTAAACTTCTTATTTACTACAGCATTTTGAGAAACTTGAGCAGGAAGATCTGTGGGATGCTGTAACAATAAGGGAAACTCTTGGTTTGAAGAATTTACTGAACAATGTTTCTTCTAAATTTTTTCTACAACATCATAAAACGTGTTCACATTCTGTACAACGCAATTCAGATGCAAAGTGCTGATAGTGTTGCTGTAGCTAAACCTTTGCATATACTTAGAATCAGCTGTTACTTAGTTGATGTTTAAACATGTAGTGCAAGGGGGCAAACTCTGTGTAGTTGTAAGGAATGTGCTCAAGTTTACTCTGAATAAGAGGGGGAAGAGGAGTGCTAATGGCAAGATGGACCGTGGCATTTCAGTTTTTTCAATGAATGCATAAAACTGAACAGTGCAAATAAATGTTAAAACCACAGTAACTGGCCTTATTAATGTCATATAGTATGACATTATTTAAGGGAGACCTTTTTACTATAGTGTACATTTAAATTTAGCTTAATTCAAAATTCCTAATATTGGCAAAAAGTAAGAAGAAACATGCAGACTTTCATAGCCATTGTTATGTAGTCACTTTCACATCACAGCAGTCGTGCTCACTATGGTGGACCTATCATCTGTTGCTGTAATCTATAACACCCGACATGATTTCGTCCATACGTCTGTCAATAGCTTCTGTTTCTTCGACTTCCTTACTTTTTTTCTCGGGCGATGGACGAGGAATATATTTCCTTTCCTCATTTCCTCGTTACAATTAACACAAGAAAATGTTTGCAAGAAATTTCTATCTCTTTCTTGATAGGATATTTGGACACTTTTCAGAAAATATTCAATGTTCAAAATTATAACTAAGAAAGGATATTTAAGGAATAATTTTGCCTGGATTCCTTGCGACATTTTTCTATTATATTCCAATTGACGAAATTCACTATAGACCACAAGATTTTTTTGACGAATGGTCTCTAAACACTAATCCACAATAATTTACAGAATAACGAGAATAATATTACAGAAATCCGAGGAATATCTCGCAACTGCCCAATTGTTAATCTTCAAGTAATGAAAGTATAAAAACACAGTGTAATGCCGTCAAATGATCTGTGTTGCTGACTACATTTTACATTTGGCGAAAACATCAAGCAATAAAAGCAATAAAAGATTGATTGTCATTAATCGACTCCCAATTAATTTAATTTAATAAAAGATTGACTTATGTTCAATATCCTCAGAATGACTCCAAGCGACCGCACTCCTTGCAGCTTGTCTCTATAATGAAAGCCCACACAAAGACCGTTAACTCGCGTGGGAGGATGATTCAAATTGGCAATACCAACTCATTGTTGCGTCCTCCCCTTCCTCCAAAAATATCCTGATTCCCAACAATATTTTACAATAATATTTGTCATAAAGCTGACATTTGAGTGTGCTACTAAGAACTTTGTAACAGTGATTTCTTTCATTCGTAAGTTTTAAATAAGGCTCGTATCCGTCACATTGATCAAGTTACCCCAGCCATCCCATACTAGCCTTCTTGAGCAAGTTTTAGCTGACCAGCTTGATGTCATTATGAATATTTTTCGATGCCATTAATTGCACGTCTTGCACAGAACAGCAAATGCCATGTAAGCAGCCATTTGCAACATGACGTACATTGTGAATGAAAGCAAAATGCCAATTCCAAAAATCTCCTGAAATATATACTATTCAATTACACATTGTGTTGGGAGACGTTGAAATCATTGATCTATTGTTGAATGTAAAATGCTTCATATGAAAGTACGGATGAGGCTTATACATTTTCTAGAATGAAAAATTAACAGCGTGAATGGGTGTTGTAGTGTAACAGGGCACATCCAGTTAATATCAATAGTACAAGAACTTGATCATATAATTGTTTTGCTAACCCTACAACCGGCACTCATATAACGAGCTTCTGAGTTGGCAATAAGGAGAAAATTAAAATGTGGAGCTGTGTCCTCAAAAATATTGATAACTGGCACGAAGGTACACGGGATTGTATTCCTGTAATAATATTAATAAAGATGATGATACTAATAATGATAATAATAATAATAATAATAATAATAATAATAAACCGTAGTAGTGGTAGTAGTAGAGGTAGGGGTCCAAGCTCTGTGTGGTTGCAGGGTTTTTTTGTGTTTTTTTTTTTTTTTTTGTAGTTTAAGTCCTCCAACGTTAAGTGATATCGGAGGATGAACGAAATGGGTGAAATGAGCTCAGGTGAGTCCAAGGTCCATGGAGCTTAAGAGTTACCCAACATTCGTCTTCCACGATAAGTGAAAACCCCGGAAGAAATCTTATCCAGATAACTCATCCTGACCAAGATTCGAACTCGGGACTTCTTGAACGTGAGGCAGACACGCTACCATCTACGCTACCGGGGCGGGCCAGGTTGTTGCAAGGAATGTGCGCAAGTTTACGTTAAACGAGAATGACAGTAGAGCGCGGAGGGGATTGCAAACGGCCAGCATTGTAAACACATGTCAAAACCACAGTAACTGGCGCTATTAGTGTCATGTAGTAGGACATTATTTAAGGATGACCTTTTTACTATAGTGTTCATTTAAATTTAACTGAATTCGTGTAGCTCTAAGCTCTATGTACCCTGTACGTTGGAGGTTCTCCCTTATCCTGAAAGATGAATATCTGCTAACTCTAAGGTCTATGTACCCTGTACTCATATGAACATAATTTCATTCATCGTCCGATATGACTTATCGTTGGAGGTTCTCTCTTATCCTGAAAGATGAATGGTAACGCTAAGCTCCTACATACCCTGTACTCATTTGAACATAATTTCATTCATCATCCCATATGATTTAAAGTTGTAGGCTTTCCCTTGTCCTGAAAGATGAATGTTGCAAATCTAAGCTCTACGTAACCTGTACTCATTTGAATATGATTTCATTAATCGTCCGATATGATTTAACGTTGTAGGCTTTCCCTTATCCTGAAAGATGAATGTTGCAAATCTAAGCTCTACGTACCCTGTACTCATTTGAATATGATTTCATTAATCATCCGATATGATTTAACGTTGTAGGCTTTCCCTTGTCTTGAAAGATGAATGTCGCAACTCTAAGCTCTATGTACCCTGTACTCATTTGAATATAATTGCATTATCATCTGATATGCTTTAACGTTGTAGGTTTTCCCTTGTCCTGAAAGATGAATGTCGCAACTCTAAGCTCTATGTACCCTGTACTTATTTGAATATAATTGCATTGTCATCCGATATGCTTTAACGTTGTAGGTTTTCCCTTGTCCTCAAAGATCAATGTCGCAACTTTTAAGTTCTATGTACGCTGTACTCATTTGAATATGATTTCATTCATCGTTCGATATGATTTAATGTTGTAGGCTTTCCCTTGTCCTGAAAGATGAATGTCGCAACTCTAAGCTCTATGTACCCTGTACTCATTTGAATATAATTGCATTATCATCCGATATGCTTTAACGTTGTAGGTTTTCCCTTGTCCTCAAAGATGAATGTCGCAACTCTAAGCTCTATGTACCCTGTACTCATTTGAATATGATGTCATTCATCGTCCGATATGATTTAACGTTGTAGGCTTTCCCTTGTTCTGAAAGATGAATGTCGCAAATCTAAGCTCTATGTACTCTGTACTCATTTGAACATAATTTCATTCATCGTCCGATATGACTTAACGTTTGAGGTTTTCTGTTATCCTCAAAGATAAATGTCTGGTATTAATAACCGTAAGCTCTATGTACCCGGCACTCATTTGAGTATAATTTCATTTATCGTCCGATATGACTTAAACGATTCAGGTTTCCCTTATAACTCTAAGCTCTATGTAACCTGTACTCATTTTCACATAATTTCATTCATCGTTAGATGAAACTTGGGTTCCACGATAGCAACCAAAATTGGAGAGACCATCAAATGAGTGGCTGCACAATGATTAACCACGACCAAAGAATTATGGGCTGAACAGATTAAACATGGGAAGGCAACGTGGAATTAGTGCGAACTCCCGCGTTGAAGAATATCGAGAATTAGGATTTTATGGCGGTGCTATGATGTGAATTCTGTAACACAAGAACTGAATGGAAGAGGCGTGATTCCTGCGAAAAACATAAAAAACCAAGACTAATTTAAAGCGAGTACAAGATGCAGTTAAACAGAGTATCAGTGATTCGCTCCAAGCCCAATAATGCGACAAAGTGGAGTTCATTATGAACATAACGCAAATGCTTATGAAGGTAAGGTCATTGCTATCGTTTTTTTTTTTTTTTTTCCTCTTTCAACCAGGGAGTATCCGAGCTGTCCCAAAGGGCGCTCGGCGTCATCCGTGGGGCTTTCCATAGGGCAAGACCTTGTTTCCTAACAAGCCCCCCTATCTGGTCCTATGGACTCAAGACGGGATGGAAGTGGATACGCCACTTACGCGCGCCAACACCAAAGGTGAAGACTACCGAAAAACCTCGGTGGGGCCGCCTGGTGATCTAGCACACCTTCTACTAGCTTTGCAGGCTAGTGCCCGGGAGAATTAATGGCTTTCCTCAACCCCGTCCGAAGACGTACCCGATTCCCAAGGGTATCGGGAACACACTGCCCCCTCGAAGCCATCCCAATCCGAACAACTCCCGAAGGAGGGGCTCAGATGTTCGGCCCTAGGTTCCTCTAGTAACGTCAGAGGTACCACGAGTACTAAGGGTCCGCAGCGCCCGCACTTTGGCAGCTGAAGGGGACAGATCCCCTCCCCTACGGGAATTGCTATCGTTAATTTCCCAATTACATTATTGTTAGGTAATGTTAGTATGACTGCGTCGGTGCAACCTGTTTAGCGCCTGGGATGTGTTTAATATTCACAGATCATTTTCCAATCGCCTGATTTATTAATTAATAAATATCTAATTATATTACTAAAATTCCTCAAAATGTTTACTTAGCTTATTCAAACTGTTACAAAAAAGAACATAACTCCAGTTTCATACAATAGTTCTAAAATAACAGAATTACAGCAAGTTAACGTTTAAAAGTGGAGGCCATACGTGAGAGCAGCTAAATGCATTTAACCCTTCGTTAGTCGTGCATGTATCTGTGATAGATGGCCTAAGTTGGTTTCATTATTATGACAAATGGAGGTAAGGACTTGCCGAGCCCGGACATCTTCCATCATACCTTTGTTATTGCTTCCTGTAGGTTTCAACCCCCCGTAGGGGAAGGGATCCGTCCCTTTTAGCTGCCAAAGTGCGGGCGCTACGGACCCCTAGCACTCGTGGTACCTCTGACGTTACTAGAGGAACCTCGGGCCGAACGTAACGAGCCCCTCCCGAATGGGAGCTGTTCGGATTGGGTTGGTCTCGAGGGGGCAGGTGGTTCCCGTCACCCACGGGCAATTGGGTACCTCTGGCCAGGCCGCCAAGGGCCGCCCGGAGGGGGTAGAGGGTTGCCTCATAAGTCCCGGGGACTAGCCTGCAGAGCTAGTAGCTGGTGAACTAGACACTGGTGGCCCTACCAAGGTTATTTGGTAGCTGGTTCATTAAGGACTGGCGCGTATGTGGCGTATCCACATCCGTCCCGTCTGCCGTGTGCAGGCGGGGGGGCAGCTTATAAAATAGGTGCTGTCCTAATGGAAATAACAGATGAGGCCCGGGTTCCCAGTCCTACGGGGCTGGGGCTAATGGGAAGTAGACCTCGGTGAGTATGTAGGTTTCAACCATTTCTCCCTAATGCCAAGTTTGTAAACGAGGCAAACGTCATCACGTGTGTGCTGTTACTCTGACATGCCGGTGACGCTAACGTCATTTTGTATTTTAACCGTCATTATAAAACAAAATAATTATTTTATTTATTTCGCTGGTCGTTAAAAGTCTAATATATATGGTGGCTATATTGTAGTATATTCATATAAGCTATTCTTGAGAAAATGAAATGTGTAGTGTTTAACGCCCGCTTTTACTACACACGGCACCGCAGGCGGTATATTCTTGAGAACTGTAACAAAGGAAATAAATAATGTATTTATTTTCAGAACAAGATACAAATTTTAAATACTAAATTTAGATATTAATTTTAAATACCGCGCAGTTTAACATTATAGTATCGCTAACCTATGAAAGGTAGACGTATTTCCTTCCAGATAAAACTACTACTTTGAGTACTGGAAATGTATTTAAAAAGAAGAAATGGAGGTTGCGGTGTGGTGTGCGAGGGAGAGGAAATAGCGTTATTGAAAAAAAGGATTGATAAATACCTAAGTTGATACTGGAGAGTTATATAAAACCATATATTTTCATGTGGCAAAATTGCTTTTATTTGAATTGTGGCTTAAATACCTGTGCGCCAAACTCGCTAGCCAGGTATAAGGAAACTAGTTAGTCTTTGCACAACTAACTGATAAGAAACCCGCCTCCCTCGCGTAGGTCAGTCTTGCTCGCAACGGAATACATTTGCTCCCGTCTGTATCTGTCAGATACATCGCGTCAAATCACATTACGCATTGTTGCCGCTATCGGATCCAGGCGGCGGAAATTTTACTCGACATTCCATAGAGAGCACACCTCTCAAGTACAGAAGAGCCCGACTAGCCGATTAGGCGAGAAGAAGAGATCCGAGCCAGCGCAGCTAAGCCGAAGCAGTCCTTTTCAGGACTTGGTTTCTGCTGCGACAAATCCTCTGAGAAAGTGTCGATGCAAGCAAATTGCTGCACTGCAGGGACAACATCGAGCCTGCAAGCCTGCAAGAGGAAGCCATCGCACACAGCATAGTAAGTGGGTAGAATACCAAGGCCGAAGCCAACAGCCTTTTGGACTGGTTTCTAGGCGCCCTGAAGGGTTGGTCCTCTGGCATTCCGGCATTTTAGCGCCCTGTACTAGATCTCTCTCTCTCTCTCTCTCTCTCTCTCTCTCTCTCTCTCTCTCTCTCTCTCTCTCTCTCTCTCTCTCTCTCTCTCTCTCTCTCTCTCTCTCTCTCTCTCTCACTTACTTATTTCTTCTTTCCTCTTTTCCTGTAAAGCAATAAGATTTGCCTTGCTGTCCCCTTGCTGTATTTTCACCTTGCTTGTACCCCATTGGCTGTTGTATTGAGTCCTGTGATTGGCCCAATACATCACGATGGAGTCCGAAGCTGTAGCTGAAGTTATGGACGTCCAGGTGACCAATAATGAAAACGTAGAGGTGAACCAGCATCTGAAATGCCTCCAATATTACGTTGAGGGAGGTGATCTTCGTGATTTTATGCAACAACCATTAATTTTTGCCCCCCTCACATGCCAATGTCTCGTGGAGACGAGAGAACCCTGTACCTTGAAAAGAGGGCCAGGCTAAGATTCTTGGAAGCTGCTCATCAGCAATTGTTTAATAACTTAGCATCGCGCTAGGGTGGAGCTAATTTCTGGCTATATACTGCAGAATCAGAAAATGAAAGCCAGCAATCATAAGTGGGAAGTAGCCCCTAGTAATGCAAGAGGTAAGGCACACAAACATGCCCTTCCACCAGAATCCTTACCTATTTCAAATAAAATGCAAGGGTTATCAACGGTGCCAGATGATGGTGCATGACAGGCATAGAGCACCAAAAGGAGATGTTCAGATCAGACAGCTCCAACAGTCTGACAAACTCCTGCTCTACAAGCAGGAATTAAGGCCGGCAATGACCTACGCCTGCCATGTCTGGGGTGCAGGAGCCAAAACTCACCTCTCCAAACTCCAAGTCCTTCAAAACCGCTATCTTCGGACTGCAGTTGCAGCCGAATGTTATATCCCAAACCACAATATCCATCTAGACCTATCCTTTCCAAATATTTTTGACTACATCCTACAAACTTCCCACTGTTTCTACTCAAAATTACCAAGCAGTTTGAAGCTGATATTGCATATTGGTCCGTAAATATATTTTAAAGTTCCATATATGGACATACCTATAAAGTAAACATGGCCATCTGAAATTCAATGTAAATCAATAACCAAGCAGGCCATGTAGATGATGCAACGAATGCTTCGGTTTATTAAAATCCAAAATTCAGAAAATTCCGGAAACTAAATCTACACAAATTGTGACGTCAGAGCAATTAAAATTTAGTATTTCGGTAACTTAGCAACGAAACAGAGAAAACAACCAATAATTTTATACTTAATTTTTTTTCTTCTTACTTGTACTCTCGAAGCGTATAGACGTGTTTTTGGTAAAGGCTCAGGAAAACTACTGGAAGTTAGTGGAGTTCACCGTTCATTAACGTGATGATGATGATGATGATGATGATGTGTATAGGGGCGCTCAACTACGGTGGTCATCAGCGCCCTTTAAAAAACAAGTCATGGCAAAAGCCAGATATAAAAATTTCTAAAAATATATTATTATATATAAACCTATTAAAACTGCACACACACATATATACTAAAAAAAATACCTGAGGTTAAATTCTAAAATCCACAGCTGAAACAAACGCTAAAACTTTGCCCACCGCCGTTTCGTCATCCGCGAGGATCTCCGCCAAGCTGGCCGGCAGCTGGAGAGACCTGCGGAGACGTGCCAAGCTAAAACAATCTAAAAGCAAGTGACGAACAGTCAGGTCAGCACTGCACAGTGGGCAAACGGGAACCGGGGTCCTATTCAATAAAAAGCTGTGGCTAAAATAACAATGCCCAATGCGCAACCGAGCCAAAGTCACCTCCTCGCGACGAGATGACCGACAGGAGGTAACCCAGGGAATCGGAAGTTCCTTAATAGATCTAAGTTTATTATTGCGGCGAGCGGACCACTCTTCCTGCCAGCAGGTTTGCACAGCTCTCCGTAATACGGCCCTAAAATCTTCCGATGTCACACATGGTACTCGAACCCTGGGCTTCATGGTAGCCGTCTTGGCTGCCGAATCCGCCATTTCATTCCCCCGCAAGACCACGTGACCAGGAATCCATGCACACACCACGCTTACGCCAGAAAGGTGTAAAACGTGGAGGGCATCCTGTATCCGCTGCACAATAGGGTGGTAGTTGTACAGCTGCCGTAGGCTTTGAAGTGCACTGAGGGAATCACTCAGGATTAAGCAGTCCCCCAACTGTCGTCGACGTAGTGTAAAATGGCCCGGTATATTGCATAGAGCTCTGCGGTAAAAATGGAAGTGCTAGTGTGGAATCCGAATGTATAGGGTTCAGTTCCACACACGTAAGCACAACCAACACCATCGGAATTCTTGGACCCATCAGTGTAAATTTTAACATGGTCCTGGTATCGCGATAAAAATTCTAAAAAGCATGTGCGGATACTAGACATAGACATGGTAGATTTATCATGTGTGGTCATGCCCAGATCAACCGGGGACGCTCTGCACAACCAAGGAGGGTATGTCCTCTCCCCCCTAGGATACATCTTGGGCATTTCAGTATTAAAATGTCTAAGGAGCTCCCGAAAACGAAAACCAGGTGGCTTTGGTTTAATAGAAGTGTTCCTATAACGCACGTCCATGAAGGTGTTAAAGAACGGCGTAAACGTTGGACGTGTGGGCATGCAATTAAGTCCACAGCCATAATTTGCTAATAGCATGTTGCGCCTGTACTGCAGAGGAGGTTCTGCAGACTCAGCATACAGGCTTATAACTCGGCTCGTTGCAAATGCCCCAACTGCTATACGTATGCCACAATTATGGACTGTGTCTATTCTCTTCAGCACAGATGGTCGTGCTGAGCCATAAACGATACTACCATAATCTAATTTGGAACAGATGAGTGTGCGATACAGTCGCAATAACACTGTACGATCCGCTCCCCACGATTTTCCACTTAGTACCCGCAAGATATTTAAAGATCGGTCACATCGTGCTTTCAGTTGTGCTATATGCGACGACCAGCTAAGTTTTCTATCAAATATCAATCCAAGGAACCTCGTCTCATCTGCAAAATGTAGATCAGCGCCTAGCCGGAGCCCTGGAGGTAGTCGACTCTGCTGACACCAGAAGTTCACACAGATGGTTTTCTCAGCAGAGAATCGGAAGCCGTTCTTTAAACTCCAAACCTTAAGGATGTCCAAGGTGGTTTGAAGACGGCGCTCTATAAACGAACTGCGCTGAGATGTACAGTAGACGGCAAAGTCATCTACGAATAGGCATGACGAGAGCCCCGGAGGTACACAGTTCGAGATAGAATTAATCGCAATAGCAAACAATGTAACACTTAGCACCGATCCCTGTGGTACACCGTTCTCTTGAACGAAAAGGTTCGAAAGAACCGAGCCAACCCTTACTCGGAATACGCGGTCTTTCAAGAATTCCCGAAGGAAGAGTGGTAGGCGTCCACGTATATTCCAGGTGTGCAGAGTACGTAGCAACCCTGCACGCCAACACGTATCATAAGCCTTTTCGAGGTCAAAAAATATTCCGACAGTTTGACAGTTTTTAAGAACGCCGTTCATAATCTGTGTCGACATGGACACAAGATGATCCACTGTTGAACGGCGTCGTCGAAAACTGCATTGGATGTTATTCAGTAGGTTGTGCGTTTCCAGCCACCATACCAACCGCCAATTTATCATGCGTTCCATCACCTTGCATAGGTAACTGGTGAGGGAAATAGGGCGGTAGCTAGAAGGGAGGTGACGGTCCTTGCCAGCTTTCAAGATAGGTATAATGGTGGCTTCTCGCCACTTGTCCGGAAACGTGGCATCAACCCAAACACGGTTATAGACCTCGAGCAGGAATGCCTTACCTTCAGGTGAGAGATGTTGTAACATTTGAACGTGGATTCCGTCCGGTCCTGGTGCTGTCAGTCGCGATGATGAAAGAGCGTGTTCTAACTCCGCCAAGGTGAAGAGGCGGTTATAATCTTCAAGGTTTCCGGAACTAAACACGAAACCATGAGATTCTACCTGAGTCTTAATTGAGATAAACTCAGGAGCATAATTACTTGAGCTGGACACCTGAGCGAAAGCACAGCCGAAGGTGTTAGCCACGACAAACGGATCAACAACAACTCCTGCAAGTGTTTTCAGACCAGCGATTGGCAAGTGGGTTGATTTTCCGGCCACGCGTCTTAACCTATCCCATACAACAGATGATGGTGTCCATTTGTTAAAAGATGAGACAAATTTGTTCCATGAGATCTTTTTGCTATCCTTAATTATATGCCTAGACTGTGCACGCGCTTTCTTGTACTCAATTAGATTACTTTGGGTAGGGTGTCGTTGAAATACCCGTAGAGCACGTCTACGAGCACGAATAGCATTCCGGCAGTCGTTGTTCCACCATGGGACAGGAAGTCGACCGGGTTGGGTAGCCGAACGTGGAATAGACTGTTCTGCAGCGGGAAGAATTTTCGCTGTGAGATGATCGACTAGATCATTCACAGAATCGGGCTCGTTGTAATCAAAGACAGCCAACTGGGTGTAAAGGTTCAGTTGGCACGATCAAAGCGCCATCTAGGGATACGTGAGGTAGACACGTCGTGTACTAAGAGACTAAGAAGACATGGGAAGTGGTCGCTGGAATGTAAATCAGAGATGACATTCCACTGCAATGAAACTGCTAACTGGGATGAACATACTGCCAAATCGATGTGCGAATAGGTGTTATAGGCGTCTGAAAGGAACGTTGGCTCTCCGGAATTCAGGAGAACCAAGTTATTGCTCTCCAAAAATTTTGAAATGAGGTAGCCTCTCGAACATGCCCGAGTTGAGCCCCATAGTGGGTGATGTGCATTAAAGTCTCCAACTATTAGAAATGGTGTTGAAAGTTGGGAAACCAGATCTTCAAGGTCAATTAACGAGAGGTCATCTGATGGCGGGAGATATACAGTGCAAATGCAAAATTCGATTGATGACAGCTTAATCCTTACCGCTACAGATTGTATATCAGATTGCAGCTGTAACGGATCTACAAATAAGCCATCCCTGAGGAGCATCATAGTGCCCCCGTGAGCAGGAATGCCCTCTTCTGGGTCAATATCACACCGCAGTGGTGTGTAGCGTCGGATTTTAAACTTGTCTTGCGGTCTTAGCTTAGTCTCTTGTAAGCATACCACCAAGGGGTTATGCTTACTGAGCAAAAGTTCCAGTTCTGGTCTATGTGTTCTTAAACCCCGCATGTTCCATTGGAGGATAGCCATTGGAACTATGGAGATAGGTTGTAAAGATTGGTCTACATTAAGAGGACTTTAACGGTGGCCGAATCAGCTTACCCTTTTTCTTAGGCGTAGGGCTAACACCTTTTTCTGCCGGTTTATCCTGGCGCTTTTTTGTTGCCGTCCTGGGGTCGGTATCCTCTAGGTCCACCTCTTCGGCGGAGGAAGCCCCTTTCCCTAAAGATAACTTAGGTTCGAGGGCTTCAAACTTATTGGACACAGAGATCGATGAAGATGACAGTCGTCGATCCGATTCATCACCAGAAAGCTCTTCAGAAGAAGAGCTTCGGGATGCTCTAGAGGTTTTCTTCTTCCTGGGGTACGGGTCGAATCTTTCAGGAAATCTGTCCTCTGGTAACTGGCTTGGGACGGGGCTGAGGTTTTAGTTTCCTTCGTCCGTTTAGGCGATGTATTTGCCGACGCTGGTGATGGAGTTGTGGACTTCCCTACTTGTGTCGGGACAAGAACTCTATCGGAGATGGCAGCCTCCCTTGCACCGCAGGTTTGCGTTGCTATTTCTTTCCTAGGAACGGGTTTAGCCATGACAGAGCTATAAGTACCGAGCCTAGGGACGGAGGGCAAGCGAGTTCGCAGGAGTTTCCGGGCGTCCGAGAAGGAAACCTTCTCCTTAACCCGGATCTCCTGTATTGCCTTTTCTTCCACAAAACGTGGGCAGTCTTTGGAGCTAGATGGATGCTCCCCGGCACAGTTTATACATTTAATGGGCGAGGAGCACACACCCTCGTGTAAAGCCAAACCACAGTTCACGCATGCTGGAGATCCGTTACACAGTTGACTAGCGTGACCATAACGTTGTCATTTGTAGCACCGCAGGGGGTTTGGTATATAGGGCCTAACTTCAATACTCTCATATCCTGCCTTAATCTTTTGGGGCAGATCTACCCTATCAAAAGTAAGGAACAGGGTACGAGTAGGCAACAATTCCCCACGTTCTCTGCGCTGCACTCGGTACACGCATGTGACTCCCTGATCTCTCAGGTTCTCCTGAATCTCCTCGTTGGACATACCGTCCAACGCACGGGTGGTTACCACCCCGCGCGAGGAGTTCAGGGTCTTATGTACCGTAACGAATATAGGGTAACTTCCTAGCATACTTGCCTTCAGTAACGATGCCGCCTGGGCGTTAGAATGCGCCTCAACCAGGAGCGTGCCATTTCTCGATCGTATACAAGATTTGACCGGACCTGCAATTTTGTCTGATCCCCTCTGGATGGTAAAGGGGTTAACGGTAGTAAACTTTTGGCCTTCTTCAGTGCGACTGATTACCAAGTAGCGAGGACCACAAGACTCGGCTACTTCTTTTCCATTGCTGCAAGTTTTGGAATTATTTTTTTGGGTAAGGTTTGACATGAAAGTTGGCGAAGAAATTCATCCCCCAGTGCTCCCCACCCACCACGGAGCCCAACAAGGGGTCATCCCACTGGGATGACAGGGCTACACAGGGGATATAGCGAGCTCGCCGTCCCACTCACCCTGGAGTTCGGTACAATACCTAATCCTGGCCGATTGATTAGGGGTGGGTTAGTCCCTAACCTCCCGTTTAGGCGAAGCAGAAGCCAAAGTAGTGTATTAGTAATGCGTACCCTCCCCGAATTCAGAAAAACACTGTTACGAGCTCAAATACGCATCCCTCAACCACCAGGACTAACCTTTCCACCGACACGGGTCTCCACGCACGGCCTACACGTGGGTGGGCCTGTTGACCGTCTCCCTCAACCACGAAGAGGAGCCCACACGAGGGAGATTGTTGGCTCGGGACCCCGGGTTCGCCAAACCCGTACCTACCGAAGTAGGCCCCTGGGGAGTTCATTAACGTGTAATAAACGATTAAAATATCCGCTGAATACGCGACGCGACGAGAAATAACATAAATGGAAACCCGTTGCATCATTCACAAAGCGAAGGAGAAAATTAAAAGTTAGTAAAGTGCTATACCAGAGAAAAAGTCGCTTGTAAAGCAAAAGATGTCGAGAAATAAATACATGTAAAGTGAAGCGGTGTTCATAATTTTATTTCATAGTTGCCCAAACGCAAAATCCTTTTGAATCGATACCACGACATTGAAGTTTCACATCTCATCGCTCGCCTTAGCTACCGAATGGAAAATTTACAGAAATCTTCGAGACCATCATCTTCGCGGCCTCGAGACAGGAGAGTTCATTGCTTCTAAATTGAGGTAAGGTTTCGCTTCTACACGCGTCGCCACACCGAGGGAAACGAGAAAACGGTCGCGCGTGTGGGGCGTGGACCTCACGAGAACGAATCCTACTTCAAATATGTCGCCGCATCGTGTGGCATAAATCTACCTTCACCAATATAACCACTTCAAGTTTCAACAGCCTCATCCAGGGATTTGGGGAATACGACCTGGACCCAGGAGAGACATATAAGAGGTCAAGACTTGTCCTATGTCCTCCTTAAGCAACCAAAATACATCTACAGTATCTACACCATCGCTGACCAATTATCTTCTACACCTAAATTAAACCACCACCATTAACCCACCATCCATACTTAATAACCCCTCACGATGCCAGTAATGGACCTAGTTCCGCTATGGAAAGAGTCGAAGGACCCTCCTTTGCGGAGGAGGACTCCCTTCAGTGACACCTCTATGCTGTGTGTATCGGATCCAACCACACCATTGATAGAGAATGCTGATGTATGTGGTTGCGTTGTTGTAAAGTAAATGAGAGTGCCTTTTTTATTACTGTGTATTGTAAATTTGAAAATGAGTCAAGTACATGAGGATTTGGCGGACGTACATCGCCTTTTTTCGACGATGATGCGCTGCCGATTGAGGGTAATTTTGTAGAAATTGATTCCGAATATGAAGACATAACTGAAACACGATCTGTGGGCAGCGATACAGATCATGATGTTGATGAAGAGGAAAGTAACGAAGTGCTAGAAAATGATGAAAATTACTATTTTGGCGAGTAAAAAAGACACAAGGTGATAAAGATGAAGATATAACAGTGACAGTGACAGTAGTGATGATGATGATTTTTTTTAATTTACGTCCGCCCAAAGTTAGGTTATATCGAACGGTGAATGAATTGGGTGAAATGATGCTCAAATGAGCCCGGGGTCCATGGAGCTTAGAGTTACCCGACATTCGTCTTGAAGGATAAGGAAAAACCCCGGAAAACCCTTATCTAGGTAACTCACCCTGACCGAGATTCGAACTCGGGACCTCTTGAACGTGAGGCAGACATGTTACCATGATGATGATGATAAAATGGAGAAACAGTCTGCATCTAACTGTGCAACACACCAGCAGAAGCATAGATGATTTCAAAGTGAAATATGAATGTGAGAGTGATTGCAGAAACAGACATAAAAGAAATGAAAGCCTTTATTGCCTTATTATAGCTTGCTGGTGTGTTCCGCAGAGAACGGCATAATGTTCACGACTTCTGGAGAACAGATGGCCTTGGTGGCAATACTTTCAGGATGACTATGTCCGAGAAACACTTCTAATTCATAATAAGATGCATTCGTTTTAAAACAATTGAGAACAGATACTAAAACGCAATTAACGTCATATGTATCCAAAAGGTACATCGCGACTAACGGCGTCATGAAAGATGACGTGCCCAACGGAAAGTTAAAACCAGTGGAATTCCAAGTGACACTGATTTTCGTCTTTGTTACAAAGAGCTTTGTGACATTGTTGAACCGCAAAGTCATAATGGCAAGGATAAAAGATTAGACGTGATAACAGCACTCTTGACATTGAAGACAAAAGCTCATTCTTACAGTACAGGGGCCGCGCCGTGGCTCAGTGGTTAGACCGCTTGGCTCTCACCAAGGCGGCCAGGGTTCGATCCCAGGCGACCGCAAAGTGAGATTTGTGGTGGACAACACGGCGCTGGGCGGGTTTTCTCCGGGATCTCCGGTTTCCCCCGCCATCTCATTCCACATCTTCATCTCATGTACCATCAGTGTCATCGCCTGCGGTGCCGTATGTAGTAAAAGCGGGCGTTAAACACTACACATTTCATTCTTACAGTAATTTCTGTGAAAAGTCCCTTCAATATCTTTGGTTGCCGATGTCAAACGCTGACAGTGAGCTTTTTCTACATATTGTGACTTTTTAGGTTCCTAGAATTAAAAGTGCAGTTGCAGAAATTCCAATATCTTCTTTATTTCCGTAGAGACACGCTTTCATCAACTCTTACCGTAGCAGAATTACATAACATACACAAATGAAATGCTCAAGGTCATTGACCACAAACAAAATAGTTCACTCTCAAAACACAGCTGTACGCGAACGATTCTAAACTTCCAATTTGCCTCCTGTCCCTCACTGGCGAACGCGACTCCGGTTTATACGTCCATTGATATATCTGGAATGTTCTGTAACAAACAAGAAAGCGCTAGACGAAAGACGAACTTTCCAGTCATGTGTCTGTCTCTTTATCTGTTTACAACACTCCTGTTACGTCTGCCCTTACAGCTGTTTACTACTCTACCCTGTTTACGACTGCCTCTAGACGGGTCGTCCCTTCCTTAAATATCACATTGATAATTTGAGACTGTTCTGTAAAAATCAAGAAATCGAATCTTCAATCACCTTCCAGAAGCGTAACTTAATCTGTGCCGCCAAGTCCTTTATCTGCGCTATCTTTATTTGCCGGCTCATTGTGTACACAAGCCGCGCTATCGTAGATAACGGGTTCGCGACACAATATATTGGAAACAGCATATAAACAATAACAGTAATGCGATAATTACAATACTGTATGGTAAATAATTTATAAATCAGTGGTAAAAGTAGGGTATCCTGGGTTGGAGAACTATATATATATACTGTAAAAGCCACGATGACATTGGTAGTTTAAAGGCATGTATAAATTAACTATATTAAATAGATATTCCGGGCTTTTGGGCCGTGGTCGAGTTGGTTTAACTTCCTCCAACGTTTCGCCGAAAACTGCGTCCGGCATCTTCAGGGTGATCAGACTAAACTTTGGCGAAACGTCGGAGGAAGTTATGCCAACTCGACCACGGCCCAAAAGCCCGGATGATTTACTTAATATAGTTGACAACGCCGACCGTGAAAGCCTCAGAACTTATGTTTCATGTATAAATTTAATAATGTTGTAAACAGATGTAGAATTGTTCACAGCTTCCTTTTGTTGTGAAGAAACTTTCCATTTTTGTGTGTAAAGTTGTAAATGAAGTGATTCTTTTCGTGACCTAAAACCATTTATGTTCCACTGAACCAATCTACTAGATGTATATGTTGCGCAAAAAGGATTGATCGCTTCCATCCGTTTGTGTAGTAGAAGTGCAAGCATTTTCACTGTTCGTTTGTGATTTTCTTTTCAAGGCAGAAAAACGTCGCTTAATGCCATTGTCTTTTAGGAGGCAATAATGCGTATCTAAGAGATCAATTAGGGGTTGAACATCTATATTTTCCAAATTCACAAATTCTGTAGCAATATTCTACAACAAATATATTTTGAGTCCTAGTGAACACAGAAAACACGTTTAGAAACTGATCCCTGTGAGTTTGTGTATTTTTGGGCGTCTTTGTGTTGAAGTAGGCTTATGAAGCTGGGTAAGGAAAATTATGCGAACCCTGCACATTTTGTGCTTTGTTTTAAAGAACTAAATGTGTAGTTCAGTGATAAGAGCTATATATGCTGTAATTGGATTGTGCCATATTGCATGAAATATTTAAGTATTTGTTTCAAATGGAAATTTTAAATTAATATATTAACGGTATTCTTTTATAAAGTTCTGTTCTTTACTTGACGATGTTGAGGTGTGAAAAGGACATATTTAAAAGCAAGATACAAAGGTTATAGATATTTCATATAATGAAAGGCATCAGCACCAAGTATCTACAGTAAACCGTTGACTACAAACCAAATTATCCAATCAAATGTAGAAACAAAAACTACGCCGTGACAACAAAACATACAAATCAAATTTGTATAGTTGCACTGACACACAGAACAAAACAATTTAAAAATCAAGTGTTATATTCACATTTGTGTTTCTCTACCATTATATATTAAAGTATTATTTAAAAACAGTTACGTAATGGTACGAACACTCAGAGGTGCAACTTGGCAGATGGAGAAAACGTTGTCTTAGAACTTAACTACAAAACTAAACACCACTTTCTGTATATTCAGTTATTAACTATAAAATATAAAATAGACTTTCATTTACCTTTAAACATGAACTGGTGCGAGCTGTGACAACTGACGAATACACAGTACAAATTGCTCTAAAGCTATTGGTTGGCGTCTCTCATCAATAACTTAAAGGTTTAAGTTACCAGTACATAGCCAATTATATGGGGAAGATGTACAATTTGGGTAAATATCCAATTGTGGCGAGTCACTTCCAATTTGGTCATTAAACACAGGATAACTGTTACATGTGCTGTTTAAACAAAAGAAGGAGAATTTATTTTATTGTTACCCATATACTTTAGCATTGTTGAGTCGCTATAGTTATATTCAGTAATACCAACGTAAGTGTAATGTACGGAAGATGGAAAGGGTTCTTTTATGGACCACATACAACAGGTAGAGGAAGTATTGTCTTCTACCGAAAAATATAACGAGATTTCACAGGAAATACATATTTTGAGGCCCTCCGAATGTCGGTACATATGCACGTCCGTCTGTTTGAGCCCAAAAGGCCTTTAAGTAACAAACTTATCTACTTTCAGGTTCTTCCAAGCAAGCACCTCAGATTTTTAAATAAAAACTACCATTTCAAGTTTGCATTTATGGGCAAAAATTATAAAATTTTGTTTTTCTCAAAAATGACAAACGATTTTCCTATTTAACATCTTTTGATGACAAAATATATATGTTTTGTCTTTCCTTGGAACATTATCGAAAGTTTTCCTGATTCTGATGTCTATAATTGGTAGATATATTTGATATCTGTATAAAAATGCAGACTTCGTAAAGGCACACACCGTAGAAAATCACTTCTCAAATCTTCCGTGTTATTAGTTTGAATTTTGAAATACTTAAGATTTTCTCATGGTAAGTTACCATTTTGCACGTGGTCAGGAATTTTAAATTGTGCCATTTCGTCCGCTCCCCCTCGAAAGTATTCTAGTTGGGGTTGTCACCATTTCTATGGAAATAACCCGGACTGTGACGTCATCCCTGACAAGTGGACCTGGCACATTTCTAGCGCTCCTAGCGGCGAAAACAGGAGAACCCCGAGCCAGCTGGTAGCTGCTGTCCAGGTCTAGACGTTCTGCTCATCTAATTGGGGCGACAGATTGCAGTGTTAGGAATAATTAATTTTAGCCCTATTTGAAGTTTCTTCATTTCCAGATCTTTTTGGTGTGCATTAAACAAAATTATTATGAAGTCTCTTTTGTATGAAAACACACAATGGGAGAAAGTGCAGAGAAACTTCTTAATGTATTTTCGGTCAAATGGGGAATGTCTAGAAGGGTGAACGTTGTAACTAAAGGACATATATGTGTTTATGTAACTTACTTATTTTTTGGAAGAGAATTAAAAGTTTGTTTAAATTATCTTCTTCTGTTTAATGAATCCCTGCTCATTTTCTTGGCATAAGGATTTTCCTTTTGAGTAGCCCAACACGCTACAAAATCTGTCTGAGAGCAAGTGCGTCGTTATGTCAAGGTTACTGTACTGCACCATTGTCATTGTACCTAAGTTACAAGAATTTCAAAAAATAAAATGAATATTAAATGATCGCAGGTAAGAATGTTTTCTTGACGAATGGATAGAGTAATATATTACATAAAATTTATTTCTCTAACAAGTAATTGTTACCTGGAATATACATGTTAATATATTTACTGTTTCAAAGTCTTTCTTTAACGTGAACAAAACTTCTTTTCCAAAATAGGTAAATGTGTGTGAACAGAACAGCTGTTTGTTCGTTAACGACAATGCCAGTTGGCAGGATCATATGTGCGCCGCCAGTGTGCCGGAATTTAGCCCCACGGCAGTTATTTTACATATCATTAAATCTAATGTCGCTTTTAAGTACACTTAAAAACCATAGGTCTGACCTGGGTTTGAACCTGCGGCCTAGGGATCGGAAGATCAGCTCCTAACCATGCTAACCACACCAAACGTTGCTGAAACACTTAACCTGACTTTTAAATTAAAATTTTTTGAATAGTAGGTGTTCAATAAATTTTTTAGAATTTTTTATTTTTCCAAAATGGCCTCTAACAAATTTGAAAATGCGAGACGTAGGCTTAAAATATTTTGATGCCAAATGAAATGCATATCGAATTTTGTGGGAATAGACTTTGAAATCGCCTTCATTTCGCAAGAGTTTGATCAAAAGGATCTGTAGTCCTTGGCGTAACTTATCCTCTTCTTTCAAACTGTTCCAAGAGTAAAACAAACTCAAGTTTAAGCGGCCTTATTGCATTCAATATTAAAATGCATACATGTTTTTGTTATACACTTTATTTGTTTGTTCTGTTTCCTTCTATTTATGGAATTACAGAACGTTTAATTTTTAAAACATTTGACTGTCGCTTAAGTCTGGGACATTCTCCTATTTCAATTGTCATGTGAGAGTAACACATTTTCAAAAAACTCTCCGACACCAAATTAACATTTACAGAGAATATAATTCTAAAGTTTTAATTTTCACAAAAATGACTCCAATAATGACCCTTATCATTTAGTAACCTACAGTCCATGACCTATTGTTGCAGCCTTTAGATGATGATCTGGCTAAAATATTCTCATCTTAACTGAATGTATGTTGGTCTGGTTGGCCACTGGCTTAGAAACCAGTCTACTAATCCCAAGGTCCCAGGTTCAAACCTGGCACACACTGATGGTCTTTCAAGTGTAGCTAGATCAATGCCAGTAGTTTTATTAACAAACAAAATAGCTCCTGGAGCATAAGATTCCCCTCTGATATGAAATGCACAATGGACAACTCGCTAAGAAACAAAATATTTATCTTAAAATAAATGGAAGTATCCCCGGAAAACTCCTTGGATGATATTTGTATAACAGAGAGGCTGTAGGACATGGAATATCACCTCCTCCCACAAATAAAGTAGATCTCCTTAAAAAAAATTGGTGTTTGCCATTCACCAGAAATTACCTTTTATTGGAAATAATTATTTCTTCCAGACTAGCCGTGGAAGTAGTAAGGTTTGAATGAGTAGAGCCAGACTGAAAAATTCAGTGCCATAGCCGGGACTTGAACCACGGATCTCCCGCTCTCCGTTCGGTTGCTCTAAACCACTGAGCTACTATGGCCAACTTTTTTTTTAATTCTCCAACTGACTTGTATGTGGCTGGTGTGGAAGAAGTAATTATTTGTATCAATTTACCTGCATAACATAGCCTGGGACTTAGTACTTACAACATAGAATATGAGAACCTCTAGTGGTCTACCGGGAAACATATGAGTCAATTGGAGAATTTAGTGTCATGTCGGTATGTTGGCCATAGTAGCTCAGTTGGTTAGAGCAACCGCAGGGAGAGCGGGAGATCGGTGGTTCAAATCCTGGCTATGGAATTCTTTTTTATTTGCAAAGTTCTAATAATTATACTTTTTTCAAAGTCGTTGTTCATGGTGTTTTTTACTGGTCATGAAAAGAGATCGCAAATTCAAAGCGATCACTTCTTATAACATTTGACTATCGGGAAAAGTCTACCTATTTCCCTATTAATATATCTGCAAGGAAAACCCATTTCTATAAATACCTATTTATCTCTATTAGCGTGAAGTATAAACAAGAATATGCTTACCTAACAATAATTTGAAGTTTGAGAGGGAAATTAATGTGAATGTACCACTTAGTGCTGTTTTGTTTTGAAGAACTAAATGTGTTGTGTAGCGATAGGAATGGAATACGTTGTGACTTTACAATACTAAGCTGCTTTTATATACTTCATTTAACTGTAATGGAATTTTTAAACTAAAATATTGCTAATATCGTTGTTGTTTACCTGAAGTTATACAACTCAGTGCATAATTAATATAAAGGTCCCAACATTATAATTATTTGAGAAGATAAAATTAAGTTAAACAGTTCACTAACTAAACTTTACTGCCCGGTCTTAAACAAAAATTATGCCACGCCAACCAAGACTAGTTAGAGATTAAATGAATATCAACGCAAAAGTACACAAGGCAATAATACACCGTCTACAAGTCCAAAATGGTGGCAGTAAGACGTTAGCAAACAAAAGGTTATGATGGATCAACACTAAAAATTAATAGTTAATAAAACGCGCTTAAAAATATAATGTAAACTTTCATTTACTTACAGCTCTGTCAAATGAAATGAAATGTGTAGTGTTTAACGCCCGCTTTTACTACATACGGCACCGCAGGCGGTGACACTGATGATACATGAGATGAAAATGGAGCACCGGTGGAATGAGATGGCGGGGGAAACCGGAGGTCCCGGAGAAAACCCGCCCCAGCGCCATGTTTTCCACCACAAATCTCACTTTGCGGTCGCCTGGGATCGAACCCGGGCCGCCTTGGTGAGAGCCAAGCGGACAGCTCTGTCCTATAACCTTTAAACGCAATCAATAATTATTAAAAAATCACGTTGGCACTACTTGACATCCTTCTTCTCCAGCTGACCAAACATAAATGTTACTATAATCTGTTTGCTCAGACGATATATCACTTCGCGTTCGTTTCGGTGCTCCGTCTCTTGCACGTGACTCGTTAACCAACAATGAACGTCTACACGTAATTAACAATGCCGTCTTGCGAGTAAATTTATATCATTGTTGCTATATATGCCAGTGCATTGTAGAACTTCTCAGAGCTATTGTTGTTTTTTTCCACTAAGGAGGTTCATCACATTGTAAGAAAAAATACTTAGTTTTTAAATAAAGTAGAGTCGAACTTGATAAGTCTAACTTTTTAAAATCGAAATTGTGAATAAATCCAGCTTTTAGCGTAGACCCTTGCAATTCCCATACAACGCAATGTTAAAGTCTTCTGTACATCAATACATATTTTTTGGATAATTCGTTATAATATTCAGGCATTGGGTTTTCATAATAAAATCAATAAGGCAGTTAATTTACCTGAAATTATAATGTATGAAAATGAAATTAAATATACAGGAAAGACAAAATTTTAGGAGTTTGGATGAACGACAGTCTAAATTGGAATATACATATTGAAAGTATAATGAAGAAATTAAGCAGCATTTGTTTCCAAATGATCAATTTTGAAGCACAGTGTAAATTTGAATACATTAAGAATAGCCTATTTTGCAAATTTTCAGTCATTAATTTCTTATGGTATAACAGTATGGGGAAATAGTAGTAGCATTATCAAAGTATTTAGAATCCAAAAAAGGGTAATTAGAATTATGATGACTTTAAAGAGAACAGATAGTTGTAAGCGATGGTTCAAAAAATTAGGCATATTGTCATTACCAAGCATTTACCTTTTAGAAATAATAGTACAGGTTAAAACCAACTTGGATAAATTTCAAAAAAGCAATGATATTCATGACTATAACACGAGAAATAGTTCAAACTTACATGTCACCTATCATAAAAAGAAAATGTATGAGCACAGTTTTAAATTCAACGGAATTCATATCTGCAATAAACTGCCAACTGAAATAAAAAACCTTGAGTCCTTCACAAAATTTAAAAACACATCAAAGAGGTATTTGTTACAAAAGTGTTACTACTCAGTAGAAGAGTATTTAAATGACAAAGGGTAGGAATAAAAGGAATGTAAATTTTAATTATTAATTTGGTTATTATGCTTAACAACTTATTGTAATGCTTGTTTTTTGTTACTATTTTTTGTGTAGTTAGTAATTTGACAATTCCACATCATGAGTTGTATGATTTACGGATGCAATAAATGAACATGAATATGAATATTCTTCAAAAGTGAGTGAAAACATTATAGGTTAGTCTAACTTGCTGGATAAGTTCCAGGATTTGTGCCGTACTGTGGTCCTAATTCCAACCCTTGCTAAAATTACAGGAATTACATCTTATTGTAGTTCCAATTCCCTCAGGTGCTGGAAAGGTGTAAAATTCTAGGAGCTACTTCCTTAAAGTTGCGCCGCTTTATGTCTCTGGTCCTCCCTGTCATGCTCTATGCGCGCGAAGTCTGGGGTATGGCCGCAGGCTCAAACCTGGCACTGCTCCAACGTGCACAGAATAAGTGTCTTCGGATTGTTTATTCTGTATGCACAAGGTTCCCCGTGAGACTACTTCACGAGGCTTCATCCCTCCGCTATGTGGAGGATGAAATTAGGCGCCGGGCCACCAAATTTTTCGAGAGTTTGCCTCATCATCAGAGCGCCCTAGTCAGATCCCTCGGGGACTATGTATCTCGGGAGCGTCGCATAAAGCGATACCGGTTACCCCGCATGTCTTGCGGTCATTACCGGTAACCACATGATCTCCATTCCTGCCTAAACTAAATTACAGCTACCCAATATTTAATCTGGAAAACTCAAAATTCGACCATCTTCTTCCAAGTTTATTAACTAATCCACCAGCGGTGCACGCTGACTGTAGCACCCGATTCATCATTCTTCGAGGAGTAACAAGCTCCCTCCCTTCTCTACACCCACTTAATTTTCACCCGCCATCCTACAACTTCCACATCCCGACACTACGTGGTAAAGCTCTTTCCAGAGCAGGTACACGACTTGACCACCCTTTGGGCTGTTCCAAACAGCCTGCCAGCCTGCAATGAATGAATGAATGAATGTCAACCAAGCACTCGTCATTGTGAACAGCAACTTTCGTAATTCCAAATCTTGAATGATTCGATTTTTTTCCTTCGTCCCTTCAACTTCGACTTAGCCAAGTAACTTCGACTGTAACATTATAAAATCCTCAGCTCTAGTAAAGTTAATTACGTCATTGCAGGATTGCGTCCGATATTACTCCTGGAAGTTTTACTTCATCCTCAATGATTAATGTCTAGTAATTCAAAGCACCACAGACCTGGACTCATTCATTCATCGTCCGATATCACAACGTTGGAGATCTTCCCCCACCTGAAAGATAAATGTCTAGAAACTCTAAGCTCCATGGACCTTTGACTTACTTGAGCATCATATCACTTATCTCCCGATATGACAATGTTTGGTATTTCCCCTTATCCCGAAATATGAATAATTGATAACTAGCTCTACGTACCCTGTACCCATTTGAACATAATTTCATTCATAGTCCGTTATGCCTTAACGTTGGAGGTTTTACCTTATACTGAAAGATGAAAATGTGGCAACTCCAAACCTTATGCACCCTTGACTCATTTGCAAATCACATCATTTTTCCTAAAATATGACGTAACGTTTGTCGTTTTCGCTTATTCTGAAAGACAAAATTATGTTATCCCTAAGGTCAATCGACACTGCACTCATTTGAACATATATTCATTAATTATCCGATATGACTTCACATTCGAGCTATTTCCTTATTCTAAAAGATGAATGTCTGGTAACTCTAAGCTCTATGAACAGTGGACTCATTTTAAATTTGTTATTCATCGTCTGATATGACTTAACGTTGGAGACCTTACCTTGCACTGAAAGATAAATACTTATAACGAATTTAACCGTGGCCGTCGTTCAGTCAACGTTGAAGTTCGTGAAGGTCGTACAAAATAAGTTGCTGTGCCAGAAAACACTGATGCAGTGCAAAAACTAGTAATACAAGATTGTCATGCGACATATTGTGAAATTAAGGCAACCCTAGGCATTAGTTCCACCAGCATATATAAAATATTGCATGATTAGTTATCCGTGATAAAGGTTTGCTCTCGTTGCATACTACATATTTTGACGCACTCTCAAAAAGATGCTCGTGTCGATTGGCATACAATAATACAATGGCGGTGCCTTAAAAGACGTATGATATTGCAACAGGTGACGAATAATGGATCTATGCGTATGAGCCGGAACGTAAATAGCAGTCGACTGTATGGGTGTTTCAAAATGAAGCAAATCCAACAAAATTTGTTCGCACTTGAGGTACTTGGAAGCAATTGGTCGCGTACTTTTTCAACAAAACTGGTCATGTGGCAACACTGCCTTTAGAGGAACGTAAAACGGCCAATGCCGAATGGTACACAACCATTTGTTTGTCGGAAGTTTTCGGGAAAATAGGGAAATCTAACAAGGATCGTTCTTCATGCGAGTGCACACACATATCGTCTAACAGAGTATTTGAACGTTCAAAAAATCGAATTGATGGGTCATCGACCATACCATCCTGATTTGGCACCCAATGTCTTCATTCTATTCCGGAACATCAAGAATACGTGGTTAAGCCCTAACAAAGCTAGATAGACGACTGACATACCTCGGGCTGTCATCAGCCTGCCAGTTTGTCCAGGTTAGGACACTGAAGTGATATTCAAGTGTTTATAAAATGCATGAATACAGTTCCCCAAGTTCCATGGTGTTCTTATAATTTTTGAGAAAAAGAAAAACAAGCAACGGGTATCTCAAAATGGTAAATGTCACAAGCTAGGTTGACAAATTATTTATTTTAATGAGATATTTACTTTTGTGCAATAAGTCTTTATGTTATGATTCATGAACTACAGGAAATTATAAAAAACGCCATCGTTAATGAAGAGGAACAGGCTATTTGCTGAAAATTAACAATAATCATTTTATTATTCGCGCCAAACTTGTAAAATAATTTCTTTATGTGTTGAGCCACATCAAAACTATATTTCCGGTAAAATGTTGATATTATATGCTTGGTGAAAGATTTGCACAAAATATCTTTTTCTTGGACATACTTTGGTTTCTTTTTCTGTTTCATTACTGACATTACAAATAGGCTTTGAGTGTTAACTCTTTTGTAAACATTTATATAGCAGTATGTCTCACCCGGCGCTACATTGGCATGTTCTGTTGGTATGGGACTGAAAGTCAGGTAAGGGTGATGTTTGAAAGTGGTAAAATGACTGTAATTTGTTACTTTTATCTGCCTAAAACATAACTGTCTAAAGTATTGTCCCAGTGGATCAGTGAGTGTCAATTTGTACATGAGAGGTTGAGAGATATGAGTGTCCTGGCCGTATAGAGAGAATGGAATTCCGAAGACGTAACATAGCGACCAGCACTTAAAGATTTACTATTGTTTAAGCATGTTTTCATTGTATCTATAAGTAAATATGCAATAAAATGATTTCTGCAATCTAGATTAATACGAATTTAAGCGAAGTAAAGGTTTTTTTCGTAATAGTTTAGGCAGGAGTGAATTCAGTGCACATATTTGTATTTTCCCTTTTAATTTCTGTACCAGTACAGAGAAGCTAGAGAAGGTATTGTCGCGAAGCCGTTATCTATGGTAGCGCGGCTTGTGTACACAAAGAGCCGGAAAATAAAAATAGCTGAGATAAAGGACTTGCCGGCATAGATTAGGTTACGCTTCTGCAAGGTGATAGTATATTCGGCTTCTTTATTGTTCTGGAACAGTCTCGAATTTATCAATGAGGTATTTAAGAAGGCAATGACTCGCCAACAGTCAGTCTTGAACAGATTTTGTAACAGGAGAGTTGTAAACTGATGTAATCATAACGCTGTTTGTTATTGTCATTGACCTTGGTGTTGTAGATTGTGATATGTGATATAATTCTGCTGCAACGAAGTGTGTTTCTACGCAAATAAAGAACATTTAGAATTTCGGCAAATTGGACTTTTAATTATCCGAACCCACAAAATCACAATTGGTGTCAGAAGTGAAACATTCAGCAATGGACGCGGCATGGGAAAAGATTTTGGAGAAGATGATGGAAATGAAGGCCGAACTGACCTCGGAAATGAAAGCGATAAATAATAGCCTGGCCGCGGAACTAACAGAAATGAAGACGGATAACGACAACATCGCCGAGAATATGGAAGAAATGAAGGCCGAATTAACAGCGAAGACGGACACCGCAAACAACAACCTGGCTGCGACGATGACTGCGATGAAGTCCGAATTAACCACTGAAATGAAGGGTGCGAATGAAGCCCTCGCCGAAAAATTTGAAGAACAGTTGGCCGGCATAAGGGATGACGTCACGGGGCTGCGCAAGCGGATGGGCCAAGTGGACGAGCGCGTCGAAGTCCTGGCGAATCGCTTTAATGACCTAGAAGGAAATGCCGACAATAACACCAAATCCCTGGAAGACCTGGCGATCCGCGTTAACGACCTGGAGAAAAAAGTTGACAGCAACACAAAGTCCCTGAACGCCATGGTGGAGCACGTCGTCGACAGGAGGTTGAAGGATTTAAAGGTCGGCGCGCCGGGTCGCGACGCAACATCTGCGCGCGTCAAACCTCTTAAATACGACGGCGTGACACTTTCGAAGACTTACGCCGCCAGTTCGACATAGGGGCCGAGCACAACAAGTGCTCACTGGAGGAAGAGGCCACACAGCTAATAGCCAGCCTGCAAGGACGGGCCGCAGAAGTCCTGAACTTGGTCCAGACAGCGGCGACATCTGAGAGGCCCAAGGACATCTGAGAGGCCCTGGAGAATCGCTTTGGAAACCACCGCTTAGCCGCAGCGTACCGCAGCCAGCTAAAGTGAAGGTCACAGCAGACAGTGGAGACGCTGCAGGAGTTCGCCCTTGCAATTGAGCAGCTGGATAGTAAGGCCTTAGTCGACGTCCCACCAGAGTTCGTATCCCGGGAAGCCGCCTACAAATTCGTTGACAGGGTACGAGACACGAAGATTCGTCAGCCCCTAATACTCGGCGATTAAAATGCCATCCACGAGGCGCTAACGGCAGTATTAAGGATGGAGGCGGCCAAGGTGAGGCTACCCCGACGTCGCGAACCAGAAGTATCCGCTACACGGGAGACCGAAGATCAGTCGAGGGACACCGGCGAAGACCTAGTGGCCTGTGTTGGGGGTGTGGAGAGCCGCGACACCTAGAGAGAGACTGCCCACACCAGGGAGAGCAGCCGGAAGACGAGTAAGGGCCGCGGTGGAGAGGGGCACGTCAGTGCCGTCAGCACCATCCCTTCGAGTGACACTGCGCCTCGTCAGCCGGCGTATGGATGGCCGCCTCATCGCGGACGGTTGGGCGAGAGGGAAGACGTGCCGCTCGTAGACACCGGGGGAGCCGTGAACATCATCAGACCTGATGTGGGCAAGGGTTTGCCGACGAGGAAGCCGAGCCGACCATACCAGCTTGTGACGGCATCGGGCGACACCTTGTCTATGGAGGAGGCCCTCCGAAGTTGACCTTGGGGCGAATTGCCGTACGTCTGTGGTTGTTCGTCTCGAAGGTGGCTGAGGATGTGATACTAGGGCTGGATGCACTCAGGAGCCACGAGGCGACGGTCGACGTCGGAGGGACGGTCCTGCGGCTCAATGGAGAAGAGGTCATGCTCAGGCAACCCGAAGAGCGCCATGGAATCTGCAGGGTCATCCTGAAGGAAGACGTGGTGATCCCCGCGAGAAGCGAGGTGGTGGTGATGGCGCGACTGGAAAGTCAGCGGACGAAGAACATGATGCTGGACCAGAAGATGCCTGTGCACGGACTCTCTGTAGCCAGGGCATTGTTGCCGTGCCGAGAGGAGGTGCCAGTGAAGCTGATTAACCTGGCAGATACCAGAAACTGCTATTATGTGTACGAACAGCACTAACTTAAAAACGAAATGCTACTTAAATACCAAATGGGATATTTAAGTACAAGTATAAAGAACGAAGATTTTGTAGTAGATCTGCTGGTCCCAAACTATCGTTCACAAGGAACATTTTTCGGCAGTTTAATTTTTTTTTCGAATATGGCTCTGACAATCTTGAGTAATGTACGATTTGTTTGAGATATTTGTATGACAAATGAAATTTAATTTGTATCTTGAGTTTTCTGGGAATGGCGGCTGAATCCTCTTCTTTGAGTTGACATGCAGAACTGGTAAACCAAGTTCCTTGTACAGTTTACCAACGCTAAGAAAGTCCCTGATAGGTAGGTTCCACCCTTACACAGTGCGACAAGGACAGAACGCATGCTACACAAGGAGTAGAGCAGTCAAAAACAGTAGAAGGCGTCAGAATGTTTTTGAATGGTCTAGCTAAACTGACTTTGGTGTCGTAAACATGTCGAGGCAGGGTGTTAAGTGTTCTCCGAACCCCGCCCCACACCGCGTGTCATACCTCTGGGACTTTCTTTGCTGTTGTAAACTATGCATAATGAATGTAAATCTTCTTAAAATAACATTTATATCCCACATAGTTCATTTCTAGAAATATCTATTTCCGACAAATCCTTTTCAATAGGTTGAATTTGAAAATCTTGTATTTTACACAGTAAGGAAACTGTTATTCTTATATTTGTGCCTCTGATATGCAAAGAAAACAATTTCAAAGCCGTAACATAGTAACCACCTCTTAGAGCCTGTATTAGGATCTCCGGTTAAGGTGTTGGTTAACAGTTAACTTGATGTTACACGCAGATTTCGGTATTACGACCTTCGGTTAAAGGCTAACTGAGAGTTACTTCTGGAGGTAAACTAACCCTCACCTCGAGTAGCGGTTAGTGAGATAACTTGGAGTTTACCTTCACACACAAAAAAGAAAATGGCCAGATTGAATGTTGACAGCGATTCTGAGGATGACATTTTGGCACAGTATTTATTTAATAGAAGAAGAGCTAAAAGAATTAGAATGCGAAAAGATAATTTCATATATATTTCATATATATATATATATATATATATATATATATATATATATGCATGCGACTTGTTGAAAATGAAATAAAATAAACCACAGGAGTATTAGGTAACTTGATGTAATAGGTTATGGAATTATAATTTCTAGTGTCCCATGTTGTCAATGACTTGTTGCAAGCATTGCAGTATTTTATGCGGCCATATTGCAACGTGTTTTGACGAACATATATGTAATAAACAAAGCATGTTAAACCTGTACCGGAAAGAACACGCAATACTATATGCGTAGGTGGGTAGGTATAAAAGTTCAGAAACATACTGAAGAAGTAAACATTCGACTTTGCTAATAGTTGGTGCAATGTTTAATTTCCGTTTCGTTAAAGCATTACCAGAGGAAAGTAACAAGCTGTAAAGCAAACAGCAAATAAAACAATTTTTTTAGGTTATGCAATTTGTATGCAGTACATAAATATATTTGCTGCGAATTGCACACGTAAAAATGTTAAAACCTGCCCATCTTGTATCCTGTGGTATTTAAATGAAGCCATTTATTTGTTCATTACTTGTTCAATCAAGGACACAATGCTGTGACTGAAATGTGGCGTTTGATTATGAAGTGCCAAGAAGAAATATAAGTTTGATACAACCTGTTTCCTTAAAAGAAAAGCATAGTTATTGCTTCATAACTAACCAAATATATTACGTTTAAAAACAAAAACATTTCAGGTATCAAGTTACCCTTGCCAGAATGCATATTTTATAATTTTGCTTTTATTTATGGATGACTCGTAATTTATGGACCTTCCCTCTTTGCATATACCTTTGTGAAATGATAATTTATATGAGAAGAGGAAAAATAAAAGAGGAATATATATATATATATATATATATATATATATATATATATATATATATATATATATATATGTGTGTGTGTGTGTGCGTGCGTGTGTGTGTGTTTGTTTGTTTGTTGTGTGTGTGTATGTATAAATATAAAAAGAGGAAAAACATATAAAAATATATAAAAATAGGAAATATATAAAGAAATCTGTAACTAAGTCTTTCCACACCGAGCGGAATGGCTCAGGCGGTTTGTCTGTTACCCACATTCGGGAGACCCGGGTTCGATTCTCGTGGCAGACATGGGTTTTGGCGGGAGTTTTCTCGTGTCGCTGGATAGGTTAATTACATCCCCGGAATGTCCTGTAGCTCCATTATCATTTGAGATCATCTCTCATCTGGTGGTCTCTTACAGGGTAGAAGTGTCGGTCAGAGTCTCGGCGCTGTCATGCCGATGCCCCACTTTGGACTTGAGTACAATAAACCACAGGTTTCGGTACCGAATCCCCTCCACTGTAATCCTTTCCACAAACGTTTATTTTGATTAACATGGCAAATTACAGTTTTTTAAGAATATTTTGTTGAAGATTGAGGAGAGCAAGTCACATGAGTGTACAATTTCCACGTTCATAATAGATAACAAGATATTGCGTTGCACACAAAGATTCGATAGCCAGGTTTCTTTGGTGTTACTGTTTTGAGAATCCCAAATTCCCCTTCCCACCCAAGCAAGAGATTAAAAGATATGTGTGGTCTGGTTAATACAAAAATAAAAATTCGATTAAATACATTAAATACATTATGAATACGTTTCCGAAAAATTTAATTTTCTCCAAAATGTTGTAAATATTTTGGTGATATTTTGTTGAATATTTTTTAATAAGAAATTATGGCTACTTCTTTAGCTATCTGAAAATAAGTTTCATTCATTCTGTTGACTTTCGCATATCTTTTAAAGCGTAAGAAGTGTTAGTGCACACACACACTGGAGCTCATTAGAAGTAAGCAATTTATGTCAATGTTTGTGTAGATAACCATTTCGAGATATTTGTTTGAAATGTCAAATACGAACTACGGGTAATATCGAATATTTCAGCTAATTACTAACAAAACCATTTCTGCAAATCTTTGTCTCGATTAACAATGTAATAAATATTAGGATGTGCATTTTGAAGAAGAGCTTGTGCAAGAGTAGAGATGTCATCGTAACCAGCCATTGTTTCCCGGTTATATCAAGAGAAAGGAATGTCAAAGCTACCTCATAGTAGCCAGGTGTTAAAATATTTCTGAGTAATGACAATTATATAGTGAAGCACAAAATTAATATAATTATGAGTCATAATAGTACTCCATGCTCCATATACAGGGCTGTTAAAGACGAAAATACAGATTTCAAACATTTATTACTTCTATGCTCACTTTCTTCTCGGGCAGCAAGCTAGGTGAAAAGACGATTAGAAACCGACGTTTCGGGAGTGTGCATCTCTCCCATCATCTGAATATTTATTAAATGTTATAGCCACAAATGAAACACTGGATATAACAAATGTAAACAAAGATAAGACACTATCAAAATTCGCATTACTGAACAACAGACTGTTTTCAGTAAATTAAATGCCAGGTCAGGAGATGGCGTGAGTATAGAAAATTAATTGGGTCAAAGAAACGTAACTACTTAACTTGATTATCAAGCTGTATTGATCTTTGCTTCTTAATTCGACGGATTTCCATTTTAAGGCCAGTTTCCAAGAGGAGCCGAACTGAACTCCAGAATCACGATTAAGCGTGCTCCTTTCTGAGGAAATGGCCAAATCCTCCTTAATTCTCAGCTTCCAGTAACTATTGCATTTTGCCAAGATGGTCGTCTCCCGAATGTTTCCTCTATGGTCGTTATCAAAACAATGCTCTGCCAGCCCAGACTTCTCAGGTTGCATTAAACGAATGCTCCGTTCATGTTCGATTATTTTGGTAGCGATGGTTCTTCGGATTTGTCCTATATAAGAAGCCCACATTCACAGGGAATGCGGTACAATACCGGAACTTGGAAGTCCAGTTTCTCGTTCAGACGTTTGAACATATGTGTAATCTTCTGAGGTAACTTGTGGATGGTCCTGATGTTGTATTTGGCGAGAATTCGGCTGATTCTGCTGGATAGATTGTCAGTAAATGGGATGTAGGCTGTAGCGATAGGCTTATCTGACGCTTGCTGTATTACAGGTTTCCCTTTCCTAGCTTTAGTGATCGAGGCTTCAACGTCATATTCGGAGTAGCCATTTTGACGGACAGTGAGTCTCAGGTGCTGTAATTCTTGTTTTAAGTGGCTGGGATCCGAGATAGACAAAGCTCTGTGGGCCAGTGTATTGAGAACTCCCAGTCGTTGAGACTTATGATGGAAACTATGAGCGTTCAGACAGAGATCGGTGTGTGTAGGCTTGCGATATACAGCATGCCCCAGTGTACCGTTGCTGTTTTTTGAAACAAGAATGTCCAGGAATGGAAGAGCTCCATCCTTCTCCACTTCCATGGTAAACTGTATTTGAGATCGAAGGCTGTTGAGATGCGCAACAAAGCTAAGCAAAGTGTCTGATACATGTGACCAAATTACAAATGTGTCGTCCACGTATCTATAGACATGAGGTGGTTTAAGTGGAGCTGTGGCAAGTATTTCATTAATACCAATTAATTTTCTATACTCACGCCATCTCCTGACCTAGCATTTATTTACTGAAAACAGTCGTTTGTTCAGTAATGCGAATTTTGTTAGTCTTTTGTCTTTGTAATTGTTTGTGTTATATCCAGTGTTTCATTTGTGGTTATAACATTTTATAAATATCCTGATGATGGGAGAGATGCACACTCCCGAAATGTTGAATTTTAGTCGTCTTTTCACCTTGCTTGCTGCCCGAGAACAACTTGAGCATATTCGTCGCCAGGAAAGCTTCAGATCCTTTTTATTACCTCGAAACTTCAAAAGATACCAACGTTCATGGAGAGAGAAAAGTTTACAATTTTGTGTTATGCATTCAATATGATCACCGAGTGTTACACGATAAATGTCAAAACGATGACTCATTTCTTGCCATACACGAATCAGCTGGTCACAGCTTATCGTAGATCTTCAAGGGTACGTACGCCATACGTCTTTTACGTAACGCCATAGATAACAATCACACGCAGTGAGATCTGGAGACCTGGGAGAGGTATCGGCGATAAAAGTTGATCTTCTGCTCATCCTCTTCCAATCCAACATTCCAGAAATGTGTTATTCAAGTAGAGTCGGACGTGGTAAGAGAAATGAGCGGGACATCATCTTGCATGAAGATGGTCATCTGAATTTTCAGGTTGTGGAAATGACTAGTTTTCAAGCGTGTCTAGATAGAATAGTCCTGTTACAGTTTTCTCCACGAAGAAGAAAGGCACATAAACATCGGTTGCAAATATTCCACAGAAGATGTTCACCTTTGGTGAATCTCTTTCATGTTGAATAACTGCACAAGGATTTTCACTTGCCCAAATTCGAACGTTATGGTGATCAACTTCACCAGAAAGATGAAGAGTGCATTCATCGGACAAAAATTAATGGTCAAAATTTTCTTCCATATAATCTAACATGTCAATGCATAATTCGTACCTTTAGTTGTGGTCGTCAGGATACAATACTTGCAATAACTGCTTTAGGTGCAGACGATACTCGCCATACCGTTAGTTGAGGAATACTCAGTTGCACATTTGCTCGTGATGTGGATTTCTTTGGGCTCCTTTCGTATAGTGTACGAATACGCTCGACATTCTCGTCCCGTGTTTTACCTCTTGGAGATACAATCATCTTCTACGAATTTTCGAGCCACTCATAAATTTGCTTATGAGGCCGCGGTTGTTTATTAAATTAACTGTCAAATGCTCTAGTTTTGGACAATGGACTAGTTTTGCTAATTGCAGCATACAAAATAATTTATCTTGCGGTGTCGCCGACATTTCACTACAAACAACAAACAACGGGCCCGCCTGGGTAGCGTAGATGGTAGCATGTGTGCCTCACGTTCAAGAGGTCCCGATTTCGAATCTGGGTCAGGGTAAGTTACCTGGATAAGGTTTTCCCTTATCCTAAAAGACGAATGCCGGGCGACTCTGCCCCTCAAAGCCCAACCTCTGTGTTCCCCGTCCCGAGGGGTGGGCAATAGGAAGTAGGGGACTGACTGATGGGGTAATGTACGGCGGGGACTTGGTACGCCCCAGGATCGCTGCGGCTGCCGAGAAGGCCCATCAGTAACATTTTTTCCTCTCTCCCTGTTCCAAAAAGGTGCTATATATAGCAGTCCTTATTGATGAAGAAAGAGTGTAAAATGTTGAAAGGGAATACCAAAGAAAACAAAATATTGATTTTTAAAAAAAAACGTTGAAGCAAAGCATAGAAATATTGTAATGATTAGCACTAGAGTTTATACCAAAAAAACCATAGTTTAGAAGTGTATAAGTGCTAATGTTCTTAGGTTATGTTCAATTTATTTATATTTATTTATGAAGGAAAGGCCTAACCGGCTACTGTTGTAATGTAAAAAAGTGGCACGATACTAAAAGTTATTTATTTTCACATATGAGAGTAATCCCAAGAGTGGGCTCTCCAGTTTTGTTTAAACTACAAAGTAGTTCATCACTCCTCTACAACATATCACCGCAACAGCCAACCAAAACAGGACATTCCTAATGAGCCAGACAGCTGCTTCTGAGGATAGGAGCAAGAGGTCTCAAAACCAGTTAAATCAGAATAAAGTAAAATTAAGAATAAATGAAAGTTAATCTGACTCAATAAACACGTGATAGTCACAGGCTGCTAAGTCTGCATTATGGGGTGGGTAGTTGATGTCTTATCCAAACAACCAATCTATTGCAGAATATTCACAGTTTGATGGGCACTGTGTGGCAAACATTGTTGTGAAGAAGGCTGACACCCTTACTCAGTATTATTCTACGTTCTGAATTACCAATTTTAGTTTTCTAAAATTTCATAATACTTGTCAGCATTTATTGTTGTCTAAGAGCCATGGAGTTGACCAACAATATCTCTCTTCGGTCTAAAAACATGTTTAGTGATGGGTATATTCCAATTTTGTGAAAATGTTTTCTCAAACATGTTTGGTAATTAGTGTAAGTATAAATAATTGAAAAAAGCCATTTTAGTCTGTTTTTCGCACTACATCACTTATATTTCGATATTTTGACGTACTTGCTTTGGGAGCTGCTGCTTCCATTTTCAACCTCGAAGGCCTGGCAGTTATCAGTTGCCTTGCGGCCTTCCCTCTGGTGATGGAACTATGAACTTCTTTATACAATTATCGACTGTTGGAATTTCAGAGTTTATTACTTGTCTTTGTATTTTCATATGAAGATGTTATCCCACATTGTTAGTTTTTTTGCGGTTTATCACATCTTTTAATAATTTTTAAATTGGGTGAAAGTTATGGTTTTCGTTCCAAAAGTGAAATGCTACTACTGACTTGTCTGTTTCAATTTTATGTTTCTGAAGTGTTCTTTGACTCTGGTTTCTAGGTTTCTTTTAGTTTGCCCTATGTAAACATTTTTACAATCCTTAAGTAAGAGTTTAGGATGATTCTACATTGGAAACTATTTTTAGAAGAATTTTGGTGTTCCACATTGGAGCAAAATTTCCAAAGTGCAGGATAAAAGTCTTGATTTTTATTAGAGATAAGATTGGTGTATCTCGAATTCGAGAGCCCCTAGTGGTCTGCCAGGGAGATATACGAGTCAAATGGAGAATTCAATGTCATTATTACCAGTTGGCCATGGTAGCTCAATGGGTTAGAGCGTCTATAAGGAAAGCAGGAGATCCACGGTTCAAATCCCGGCCGTGGTATTGAATTTTTCATGTTGACTCTATCCATCAAACGCCTTAGCCTATATACGGCTAGTGTGAGGAAATGATTACTTTCCATCAATTAATTAAAATTGTTTTATACTTTTAGATAATTTTATAACTATATATTTTTTATATAAATTTTGCCTCGTCTAGCTTGCAGTCGAAATATGAGTTCTCCTATCTCAAAGTCGTGGTCTTGAATTTTAGCGAGTTTAAAGTAGGAATTTTATAAATTTTATAAATAATCTTTGCTGCTGAATCCGTCATTGAATTCCCCGGCAAGTCAACGCCACCAGGAAACCATGCACATACTACCCTAAGGCCAGAGGCGTCTTAAATGTGGAGGGCACTCTGCACAATATGGTGGTAGTTGTACAGCTGCGGAAGGCTCTGCAGTGCACTAAGGCAATCACGATTAGGCAGTTTCCGATCTTACGTGCGTTCACTGATGTATAATTCCTCCCATTTGCTGCTTTTTTCTCATTAGGTAGCCAAGAACTCACTCAACTACTTCCTTTACGCTATTCTTAACTATTTTGTTGTAGACATCCAGTAGACGCTTTGTGCAGAAAGATTGGGTGTCCATGCAAGGGTGGCAATTGAGAAGTAATTGTGAGTAAATGTATTGTTTCGATCTATAATTTTTGTTGGTGGTTGAAATAAGCATCTGCAAAGTAGCACAAGTATCATTATTTCAATAATTTGGAAATAATAAAATACGTCGATGTGTGTGTGTGTGTGTGTGTGTGTGTGTGTGTGTGTGTGTGTGTGTGTGTGTAGTGCTTAACGCCCGCTTTTACTGCATACGGCACCGCAGGCGATGACACTGATGATACATGAGATGAAGCACCGGTGGAATGAGATGGCGGGGGAAACCGGAGATCCCGGAGAAAACCCGCCCCAGCGCCGTGTTGTCCACCACAAATCTCAATTTGCGGTCACCTGGGATCGAACCGGGGCCGCCCGCCTTGGTGAGAGCCAAACGGTCTAACCACTGAGCCACGGCGCGGCCCAAATACATCGATGCAAGGCCACATCCCGGAAATGAAGTTTCATGTTCGCCGACTGAACTGAAGCTGAAGAAACAGAGCTAAATTGTTTATTAAACTATTAAACATTCACAAGAAATCACAACACAAACGTAAGCAAAATATCAAGCAAAAGTAATGATATAAAGGGGAAGTAATTACTTCAATTTAACGTCCCATCATACGTCAAATAATAAAACGCAACTTTAAACTTTAATGCAAACTGCCATCCCGCCTTGGACCAATAATTTAAAGCTCACGACACGGAAAACGTGATTACAAGTATTAATTTTTGTTTTTGATGTATAGTAATATATGCACAAGGATCCTTACTTAAACGTTTTTAGGGGGCTCAAAACAAATATTAGTAGTGAAATCTAATTATCGAGTTTGTGGGTGAAAAACAAAACAAAAAACTCACTAGTTTCACTCACAATGAACAATAAGCAGTTTATAAGTAAAAATTAGTGTAATAACACTTGACGAAATTTCAGTCTTGATGGTCCTTCACAAGCCACAAATGTACGACACGGCACTACCGGGCTTTCCTGCCTAGGAAGGAGGCATGCCAAGTATTGTTACGTCCGATAAAATTCTTCTCCATCCGCGGGGATTAAACCCTCGTTTAATATGACCGGAGTCTAGCATAGATTACTGTGATAATTATGATTATGTGCATATAAGGGCGGTAAACTGCATCGGTAGGTCCACGCACTTTAAAAAACGTTTTGCAAAAGCCAGATATAAGTATTCCTAAAACAACTATTAAATCTCGAAATAAAAGCACAAATAAAGTAAATGTACGCAGTTAAGGCAAGCCCTAAAGAAAACAATAAATAAAAGTATAGAGCCAAAAGCACAATGAAACCATTCTTCACTAACTTCTAAAATCGAAATTTGAAAAATATTTAAAATCTTCTCCACCGCTTTGTTGTCAAACGCCAGCATCTCTGCAAAGCTTCTCACTGTCCCTGAACGACAGTGTCTCATCGTTGAATAACTCCGTTTGTCATTCGAGAACGAATCGTAGAACAACACCTAAAACTTTATCCTTTTATTCGAGAACATCTTCTTCTGCGATGAGCTGCACTGACAAATTTCATACCCTCCCGTCTTTGAAGGTCTTCAGCTACTCGTTAGTTCTGTATCTCCTTTATATTCCTAAGGTGAATAAAACTATCTATCTATCTATTTAACCGTAGATATTTGGTAAAGGATATGATAAGTTGCTCGGCATATTTCATAAGGACACCAACATATTTCTATTTGAAGGGCACTGACGTTTCATACTTCCTTTAAGTGGTGTTGTGTCTTCGTCCATATTTTTAATATTTCATTGCATTTACTGAATTATCGTGATATAGTTTTAAATCGCAACGAGAATTTTCAGATGAGGAAGCTTATTTGCTCTCTTTAGTGGCCAAAGGATGGGATTATAGTACAGCATATACTTCAAATAATTTCTTTATATTTTCAACAGGGCAAGGTGACTGTGAGCAATTTTGGCAAGTAGTCTCCCCCTATACCTCTGCGCAGGAAGCAAAGCGAGAAAATGTTAAAGTGAAGGCTGGCGTTGACATTTATATCCTAATTCATAAATTATGTAATGAACACACTATAACACCTATCTGATATATTAATTGACTGATTTTAAATATACTGCCAAAATATCCTAGAAATGGTTGAATAATTGTAAAAATTGCCTCATTTTCTGTTTCATTCCGGAAAGTGATTCCAAATTGTTTTAGTGGCTTCCTGGGCCAATTATTTACCAAGGTGCCCAAAATTTCCCGATAACCATGGAATAACAGCCTCGCAATTTTCCTGGTACTGCAAACAATTACTATTTCTGTCACCAATTCAAGCGGAATAAGCGCACGTATAATCATAATCGCAACCATGAATTTCTTCTGTTTAGATTAGATGGGAAATAATTGTAAGGCAGCAAGTTCAAATCAAAGTGCCTCGTATATGTACGTCCATATACATCTTACGATTAGTAGGTATGTATTTTTCTTACATGTTCCTTGACAGACAGCGAGAGCTCATCTTAACAATTAGTTCACTCATCATGGCAGAATCTCAAATAAAATTATGCTATTGGGGCTAGAATTTGGAACGAGAGGTTGCTAAACACCCTGGATTTCAGCATATAAGGAATTATGATTTAATAATGTTATATATTACTTTAAACATGCTATTTTGGCCCATCAAAGAGCTTCATTGGCAAGACTGCTCCTGGAGCCTTTCTCTACTTCGTAGTCATGAAATGGAAAGCCAAAGGAAAAACCGATTTACGAAATGCATATTTATTTCAGCTACTTCAGGTGGGGCGGTGACGCACAATCCTGCTTACACCTGTGGAACGGTCTTCCCTAGTCCAGGCTAAATACATTTGATATTGGAATTCCTGTTCAGTAAAATTCAAGATGATGATGATAATGATGATGATAATGATCATTTGTATATAAGGGCACTCAAATGCTTGGTCATCAGCGCCCTTACAAAAACTAATTCATGGCAATAGCCAGATATAAATTACTCAAAATTTAAAAAACAGATGAAAAAATGACAATAAAATAAACCCAACTGGGTAAAAAAGAATAAAAAGCTATAATTACCAATAAAATACCAAAAAAGCATAAAAATTACTGCTTTCAATATCAATTTGCCATGACAAAAGCTACCTGCCCAGTGGTGGACGATTCAATTTGTTCATTTACTTTGGGGCTGGGCTAGCATTTTCAGCAGGTTTTTCCTGCCTTTTCCTCACTGTCGTTTAGGCAGTGAGGACAGAATATACCCACTCCACATCTTCAATGGAGGAGGACGGCTTCCGTACTGGTAACTTCGAATCGAATCTCTCGAAACGATCGGAAACTGCGACCGGCGAAAATGAAAGTCATCTTGTAAGGTTGTATCATCTTGAAAGGTAGTATCAGCAGTGGGAAATTTTAAACAAGAAAGTCCAGTGAAGGCTTCATCTTTTTGCTATTCCAGAAAATTGTTATCTGATCAGATGGAGCTTGCTAGAAAACTACGACATTTGACATCAAAACATCTTAAGGACTGTGCTATGCTGAAAGAGGAAAACAGTTTGGCAGAGTTGGAAGCAAGGTGTAACATGTATGTTGGAAATGATGGGTTGGTGAAGGGAGTACTACTTTCTGCTTTTGGTACCCTTGTACTCGTCCAGGACTATGATTGGCGCAATGGCAGACTTCTTAGGCAGAAGGTTTTAGTATCCGATACTGGTAACCGAGTGTTGCTTAGGTCAGAAAGTGTAAATCATAGGCGCACAAACTTCATGAGCAAGTTTCTCACACATTTCCAGCAAACAAGTCTAACAGAAAGGACGAGAATAATGGTCAGAGTGACAACTTGGTTTCTCCACTGACAGTATTGCTCTTTGTTCCTGGAACGTTTTAAATAAAAGAGATTCATCCCAAAAATAAGAAATGGGATGGCTGTGTACTTCTTCATTGGAATACCTACTTTAAATTTATCTTAGGATGCCATAAAGCCAAATACCAAATACTGAAATATGAACAACTATGTTCAGTTGTCACTTTGGCAAAACAAAAACCTACTGGACTCATACGATTCCTAGCAGTAGATTCTAGGGCCCAGGATAAATTGCACTATAATCAATCAATTCTAATTGTACTATATATTGTGACTTTGTGGGTTCGTGAAATTAAAAGTCCAATTGCACAAATTTAAAATGTATTTCCACCGAATTACAGTTGGAACACTTGCCGATTACATAAAATTACGTAGCGCACACAATTACAATTCACCAGTTCGCCAGTTACAGTTCCACTTGCACTCGCAATTACGTACACTCCTCCGATGCACGCACGCAGTCCGTCCCCTCACTGGGCGCTCCTCACAGCTGCTCGCCAAGAACTGAACTTTCCTCCAGCACGCGTTGCTTATATAGCACCAACTGGCCAATCTAGAAGGTTCCGGATTAGATGAAATATCCTGTATGTTCCAGAACTCAGGGGAAGGGGAAAGAGACGGCACAGTGGCCCGCAATCCCTCTCCTAATCATCCCTTCAGTTAGTGACAGGAGACAAATGGGTAGGCGTGGCCAGAATGGTTCACGTCTGTCCCTGCTGCCGGCCAGTTCTATAGGGAGTTCCGACGTTCGGTTGACAATATCAACCCTGCCACTGTCTTCAATTATGAAATGGAATTTGAGCTTTCAACCTTCTGATTGTAAGTCATGTGCTGGTCTCAGAACACAATCACTTGGTAGATAGATTTCCTAGGCAGGCTTCTCTTTGGAATCACGACAATGAAAAGTTTGTCATCTTATTATGTTTGATTAGGACTCAGAACATATTCACATTACCTGGGACTGCTGTTAGGACAATTCAAGAAGTAATTTCTTCTCCTTTTTCTATAAATGCCGTTTTATTTTTGGAATGTTTATTACAAACACTGAAAAGAGCTGTTAAGTTATTTTTCAATAACATTTCATTAAGGCATTTCTTTTACAGCTTCAAAATCTTTGAAATCCTCTCTCCAAAAAATTGGCCACCTGCAGTTGTATCCAAACTTTGGGACACTCCTTAATTAAGCTCCTCGTCTATTTTAAATCAACATGTTGCAAACCATTTCTTCATGTTTGAGAAAAGGTAATGGTTACTCAGAGCCAAGCCACAACCATGTCCCAAATGACCAGAAACCTCCAATTGGACTCTTAAAGAAGATTCTTGAATGTATGCAGCTATATACAGTCGATCATTATTATGGAAGGAGATGCCTTCAGTGTTCAACATGCCTCATGAATTGCTCCTCTAAATTTGGTAGTCTGAGTGTGAATGTCAGAGTATTGTTGTGCCTTGGTCATTGAAGTCTACCTACAGTGAACATTGTTTATCCCAAAAATAGTTATACGTAAGCTTCTTTATAAAGTTGTTTTTGACAGCTTTTCTATAAGAAAATTTGTATAGGATCACACCATTATCTGTCGTTTTGTTTTCAGTTCATGTTCTGAACCCATGTCACATCTCTCATGACAATCTGATCAAAAACGGCTTCACTTTTATTCTCATTGCATTAAAGGATTGTAAATATGCTCCCATCCTAACAGCATTTTAGACTTCAAACAGTTTTTGGTAGCCATCATATCCAAACATTGCTAATAGCCTATCCTTTCTGTCAACACTTCATATAAAATATTTGTTAATTCACAAGTGTTCGTGGGGTCTTGAAACTTGAAATAGTAATTTTGTCAGACCACATGGTTTAATTTGTAGAACTGTGTCATTCAGAACAGATAGTAGCCTACAGCTCCATGTCCCTCTTGAAAACGATGACCCCAGCATCAGACACTATTCACTCACATTGCTTCCATACACCTTTTCTTAATAGACTGTTTTTTTAACTGCTTTGTTTCCCTTATCCCATTCTATACTGGGCATGAAGGAACCTTTAATTTTACTCAAATTCCTCTTTATTAAGCTTCAGTTTCTTTCACTTGCCATAAATCTATGACACTGTCATTTCAAACAACGCATTGGAGTACGATGGATATACATATATATACATATATATCTGTATATATTGTTACCCTGGCGGTAGACTCGCGAAGCCGATGAATAAATGATGGCCGGTGGAGATTCGGGAAACTTCGGGGCCGATCGTTACCGGAAGCGACAGGCAGTTGAGCGTAGTGTTTGAAAAATAAAGTTTTTTTGAGGTGGTCTAGCAAATTGAATTTGTGAAGAGTGTATTTGCTACGAGAATAAAGTACAGTTTTTGTGTTTGTAACCTCGACCTTTATTTCACGAACCCACAAAGTCACAACTGGTGTCAGAAGTGGGATATACGACAGTGGAAGCTGCATTGGCAAATATTTTAGAGAAAATAGAAGTATGAAGATGACTTCATGGATTGCTTCCAATTGCATGAGCGTCGTTCTGGAGAGATCTGCAATGCATGTATGCTGCTAGTGAAGAGATGGAAGAAACTTCCTGCAGGGAGCGAGAGAAACTGGCGCCATGTAGTGGATGCTCGAGCTGGCCCAGGAACTAAATCTCTTACAAAATTCAAATCAAAAAACAAGAAGAAACTGAAGGATTTGAAGGCCGACGCGCCGGGACGCGACACAACATCTGCGCGCGTCAAACCGCCAAAATATGACGGCGCGTCAACATTTGAGGTCTTCCGCCGCCAGTTCGACACAGTGGCCAAGCACAACAGATGGTCACCGGAGGAGGAGGCCACACAGTTAATAGCCAGCCTCCAGGGACAGGCCGCGGAAGGCCTAAACGCGGTGCAGACAACGGCGGCGCCCAAGGACATCTGGGAGGCCCTGGAGAATCGTTTCGGGAACCACCGCTTAGCCGCAGTGTACCGCAGCCAACTAAAGGCAAGGTCACAACAGCCGGGGGAGGCGCTGCAGGAGTTAGCCATAGCGATTGAGCAGCTAGCTAGCAAGGCCTTGGTTGACCTGCCACTGGAGTTCGTATCCCGGGAAGCCGCCTACAACTTTGACGACGGGGTACGGGACACGGAGATTCGTCAGCGCCTAATGCTCGGCGATTATAAAACCATCCACGAGGCGCTGACAGCGGCATTAAGGATGGAGGCGGCCAAGGTAGCATCTATCCCGACGTCGAGAACGAGGAGTGTCCGCTACGCCGGAGACAGAAGACCAGCTGAGGGACGCCGGCGAACACCTAGTGGCCTGTGTTGGGGGTGTGGACAGCCCGGGCATCTGCAGAGAGACTGCCCACACCAAGAAGGGCAGCGGGAAGAACGAGTAAGGCCCGGCGTGGAGAGGGACACGTCGGCGCCATCACCACCATCCCCTCGAGTGACGCTGCGCGCCGTCAGCCGGCGTATGGATGACAGCCTCATCATGGACGGCTGGGTAGGAGGAAAGCCGTGCCGCGTGCTAGTGGACACTGGGGCAGCCGTGACCATCATCAGACCTGACGTGGCGAATGGTTTGCCAACGAGGAAGCCGAGCCGACCATACCAGCTTGTGTTGGCATCGGGCGACACCTTGCCTGTGGAGAAGGAGGCCCTGCTGGAGCTGACCTTGGGACGGAGTGCCGTGCGTCTGTGGGTGTTCGTCGCGAAGGTGGCTGAGGAGGTGATTCTGGGACTGGATGCCCTGAGGAGCCACGAGGCGACGGTCGACGTCGGCAGCTCCTGCGGCTCAACGGAGAAGAGGTTATATTCCGTCAACCAGAAGAGCACCTTGGAATCTGCAGGGTCGTCTTGAACGAAGACGTGGTTGTCCCCGCGAGGAGCGAGGTGATGGTGACGGCGCGACCGGAAGGCCAGACAGCACGTTGGGTCCAGAGGCAGCAGGAGTACGACTTCACCTCGGAACATCGCAGAGGGAAGAGTCACGGTAACGCGGAAGCTATGTCCCAAAGACCCTGTCCAGAAGAGTGCGGCCAATGCAAAAGAGTGGAGGAGAAAGAGCGTGCCGGAGCAGTTCGAGTAGTCACGGCAATGCCTGCGGATGGCTGGGATAGTGCAGGTCTGAGGAGGGAGCAGCTGGCGGACGCAGACTTGGGGCCACTCTTGAGGGATGTGGAGACCTGGTGGACCACCTCCACGACATGCACGAGATGGCTCGCCAGAACATCCAGAAGGCGAGCGACCGCATGAAAACCCGATAGGACAGGCAAGCCAACAGCCAAGGGTTCCAGCAAGGTGACCTGGTCTGGTTTTACCGCCCGACCCGGACCAAGGGACGCTGCCCGAAGCTTCAGCAGCCATGGCAAGGACCGTACCGTGTGGTGAAGAGGATTAACGACGTGGTCTACCGCATCCAAAAGGTGCCCCGAGGAAAGATGTTGGTGGTACACCTGGATCGCCTGGCCAGCTACGAAGGCGCTGTTCGGGACGACCAGCCTTGAGGAGGGAGCAGTGTTACCCTGGCGGTAGACTCGCGAAGCCGATGAATAAATGATGGCCGGTGGAGATTCGGGAAACTTCGGGGCCGATCGTTACAAGTAGTAGTATCGTTAGAAGTAACAGACAGTTGAGCGTAGTGTCTGAAAAATAAACAGTTTTTTTGAGGTGATCTAGCAAATTGAATTTGTGAAGAGTGTATTTGCTACGAGAATAAAGTACAGTTTTTGTGTTTGTAACCTCGACCTTTATTTCACGAACCCACAAAGTCACAATATACATCCATCCATCCATCCATCCATCCATCCATCCATCCATCCATCCATCCATCCATCCATCCATCCATCCATCCATCCATCCATCCATCCATCCATCCATCCATCCGTCCGTCCGTCCATCCGTCCGTCGGTCGATAAATACAAGGTTGATAGTAGAGAGTTATATAAAACCACCTACGTTTCATGTGGAAAAATTGTGTTTATTTTCCATTGAGGGTTAAATACCTGTGCGCCGAACTCGCTGGTCAGGTATAAGTAAACTGAATCGTCCTGGCGCAACTAATTGATAAGAAACCCGCCTCCCTCACGTAAGCCAGTCTTGCTCGCATCGGAAAACGTTTGCTCGCGTCTATACAACTTGCAATTCCAAAGCTTCTTACAATAATGACTACACTGAATGTAACTTCCCATTTTGTTGGTAGAAGAAAACAGGAAAGGATACCAAACGATTGTGTATAATTAGGATGGCCATACATACAGATTTTCACAGGACGGTACCTTTTATTTAAAGGACTGTCCTGCCGCTTGTGATGACACGCAGCAATAATAAATATTCCTTCTGTTTAAGAAATGTCCTGCGAAATATCCTGCTTTAATTACAAGTTGTAAGTTTAAGCTTTAAATCACCAGATCTAGATATTTTTTGTATAATTTTATTGTAAGAATGATATACTTATGGCATCCGATAATCAAGTTTAACTGTCATTGTTACGAAAATGCGACATCGTCTACGTTTGGACTCATATACAAACTGTTTTCGTACACTAAAACTAGATGACTTTCTTTGTTGCCAGCTGTAGAACGTATACTTAAACTTTATCCACCTTTGAAATCTTTGAATCACAGGAAAAGTGTCCCACAATCAGATTGTAGTTTTTATTATCCTCTCTCTGAAATATGGCTCTAGTTTGTGCAGTCAGACAACTGTATTTAATAATTTGTTCATTTACTTGAAAGTCAACATGTTTCTATGGCAGAAGGTTCAGCATTAAATACATAGCCGAAACAGAAACTGAATGAGTGAAAGAAATGTGCCTCTTTACCTGTCTTAGTTCACTCAAAACTAAAAGATCTTGAGGAGAGTGGATTAGTAGTCCATGTGTTTCCAATTTTTAGAAAAATATATGTTCACTTTATTCAACTTGCATTGAGTAATCAGTGTTTTGGACTGGACCAGACTTAATTCAGTAATTGACTGGAATCAAGTTCAGAATTGTTTAAAAACTATCAGAAAACTTATAGGAAAGCAAATAGATGATTCCTTTCTCTTTGATGAGATTGTAAATCAGAACACGTATGCTACAACTGAAAAGTTGATGGAATGTAACACTGCTCATTTGAGGGTTAATTTAAAATGGCTTGAAGTATTCGAATATTCTCATACAAAGTTCACCTACTTTTCTCCAGTATGCGTTATTGTTTATTTTGGAATGTGTCTTGCAGCCGCAAATCCACCCACTGAGAGTGTGTCTTCCATAATGAATAGCTTGTGGACAGCTGAAAATCTCAGATAAGGACTGAAACTTCGAAACATCTAGTGATAACCAAATTCATTTTAACTGCATATATAGTTCATTCCTCACTATGATTTTGTAAAGGAGTAAGTTAATGCATGCTGTATATTCAAACAAAAGTTTGTAAACTGATCAATGACTTAAAATACGTATAGTGAAAATATTACTATAAAGTATCAGAAAAACACATTAAATGGTGTTTCAGTATTTTTTTTATCTGTACGATTTGCATTAGAATAAAGGAGTGTAAGAAGGAGTTTGGTCTCTGTGTGATAGCACTGTAAGTCATCTACTTAAGTATAACGTCAAATATTTTGAAAAACCTTATCTTAATATAAATAATTGTTTGCTTATAAATCTTTGAGCATCAGATATGTTCTTCCGATATTTAGCCCTAAATTTTTAGAAATGCATTATCACCATAAAGCTAATGAAAATTGGATCCTGAAATATACTTAATATGTATATTTCTACTATTTCCCCAATTAATTCTAAGACAGTTATGGTTACGGTTAAATCCTTCACACAGTGTCATACATTCTGTTTATCAAGATCTAGTCATCCTGTGGTAATCACATCTCGCTACTCAGTAATAGTTTACAACAAATTGGCATAATACCGTTATGTACACTGGAGAAAGGTACGGTAAAATATTTATGCATGGGATGTGACTTTGAAAGAAGCTGACCAACTAATTTCTGAAAAAAAGATAGCAAGAAGCCATTTGTAAATCTCCTCATTTTCTTGCTATATGAATACTTATGTTGTAGTAGCAGTAGTGTTCATTAGTTCTGTCTGATCATGTTTTACATTTGTACATCCAATTTAGAACACATAAACTATAATATACGAAACATTTACATTTTCTGTCAAAAACAATACAATATAGAAATATTTTTATCAATTAATGTATTCACTTACACTATTACTCTAATAAAAATTGCTTTGATTTTTTCTTAAAATGATTTATCTTCTAATTCTAAGTCATTTGGCAATGCATTAAACATTTTTATGTCTGCATGAAGTACTCCATATTCCAATAGTTTTGTATTAGCAGAGAGTGTGTGCATATTTTTTTAAGAATCTGATGTTATGATTGTGTATTTATTCAACTATTAAAAAGTGTCAGCTATTTATTTCTGCAAATAATAGCAGTTCCAATATATAGATACAAGCTAATGTTAAAATCATTTGTTGTTTGAAAAGAGCTACAAGAATCCCCGCTCTTCTCTTTATTTCTGACACTGCTCTCATTCGTGTTTGAATAACAAATAGTTGTTTTGCTGGTGGTGAATTTGACACCAGAATATAATACCATAACGAAACAGAGATTGTAGATTTGCAAAATATGCTGTTCTGATAATCTTATCGGCAGTATATTTGGTGAGAGTTCTTATTATATATATATTTGAATTTAATTTATTTGCTAGGTAATTTATATGCGTTTCCCATTTTAGGTTATTTTGAATCCCCAGAAAGAAAAACGTTGCCTCATCCTTATAATGCAACTAGTTGTTATTAGCATTAACAAGACCTGTGATTTTCAAATAAATATTACAGCTTTAATATTCCTGTTACACAAGAATAATTTTATATTTAAAAGACAATTATAAATTGAATAAAGTTATAAGAGCGACATCAAACTGCTGCTAAGGTTACGTATGCAGGAATGTCAAAGCCTCTTATTGTAAAGGCTACAGTAAAGGCAAATCCATTATAAATTAATGCATTCTGTCGGTAGAGAAAAACAGGAAAGGTTAACACAAGGTTATGGTAACGAAATGGCTTTGTATACAGCAAATTAGAAATAATGTTTCAAAGTTGACTGGAAGGAATGTGTACGAAAGAAAAAAGAACAAAGAAGCACCACTATAAGATATGTATATATAAACTTTAAATGAAGATACCAATATCCATGTACAAACAAATAATGCTGTATGCCTAAAAAGAAAATAAAGGAGCTCTGTTACTGCTTCTATTTAATTAGAACTGAAGAGCTCTACAGTACTGACATTATTTTCACTACAAGTTTACAAATGGATATTCAGAAAAACACCTGAAATCTGCGATTGTTTCATATGACATTAATAATGTAGTAAAATCTTACAAACTGATACATCAGGCAGTGTTAGCAATTGCGGGCATATATTTAATAAATGACACCATTGTATATACCTTTATTTACTTTGTTCTTCATTTACAAGTTGGTAATAAATTATGACTACAATAAAACACACAATTCAATGAATCTGAGAAAAATTTCAAGTAAGTAAATAGAAGCTTATTCATTTAACACTGTCATAAGCTTAACATCGTCTTTGCAACACAAGAATATTCATACCCTGAAGTTTTAAACGACTTAATGAGACATCATAAGCATGGTAATGAATGCTGACAAAGCCTAAATCCAGTTTTCAAACTAAAATTAATGTATAGTGAATCTTCCTTAGGACAAAATTTCATGTAGTTATGTGACTGTGAGGTATGAATGCTTAATGTGCAAAGCAGCTTTTTCAGTAAACATCCTTTTCTGTAAATCGCTTACTGTAGCTTGTTAAGACTTTAATCACTGTACTTTCTGACTAAGATGGCAGCTGGTCCACCCTACACAGTATAAACCTCTTAGGCTATGACATACAAGTAACTGAAAGAAAGGTTCCACTTGAACTATTACTGTACTTTGCGGATTTAATTATGCACTGAAAGAGATGGAACTCTGTGATTAAACTGGTAATACAAATAATTCAATAACTCTAATTTAATTGCCTATACATCTAAGCATTACTTCTTTGACAATCCATAGTTCCTAATCTGTTCACATGAAAGAAACAACAACTGTATTATATAACAAAATGATGGACAGTTATATCTACTTTTCAAAATCATTATGTGGCTTTGCATTTGTAATGAATGGCTAATGTATTGGATCGATCTCTCTTTTTGTGTACTGAATACAGAAGTCTTCATCCAAACTCACAAATATGACTCCATGCGTAATAATTTCATATCTATACATTGATAAGTACAACTCCTATTGGTCATACCGTTGAAGGTATATCACCTTAAAATTGTTATTATTATAGAAATTATGGTTTAATATTGATCATCAACAGTGTGAGGTACATGTTGGGAACAGATGGACCACAGAGTAATACATTAATACAGTGTAAATGTCACATTATATGCCATTTTATAATAAGCTGAAGATAAGAAATGAAAATAAAACTACCGTATGACAATGATAATGATGACACTGCGACACTTGAATAATTTCCTACAAAAAATATACTCAAAACATGGGGAAGGTTTTTCAACAGCAGCTCTAGCTCCTCAGGTTTTTAACATGATTATTCAGGTATGTCATTTGGTGTAGTGAATACTGTGACTTTGTGGCTTCGTAGAATGTAAAGTCTTGTTTACAGAAATTTAAAATGCTTTTTATTTCAGTAAAAAGACGCTTTGTGCACCCTTGCAGCAGCAAAACTACATATCATTCACAAACGCAATCATTTAGGTCGTCTCTTTATTCCCGCCACATGTAAGCAAATGAAAGAATTCACTGCGGTACCCTTCAAAATATTACACAGCTGCACACACAATTAACAGCTCACTAGCAACTGTCTAGCAACACGCGCACAAGGTACTGACAAGCTGTTAACATCCAGAAGAATTTTGCTCCGTGCCCACCCAGGTTTGGTTTTACCGCAGGTTGAATATTTTGGTGAACACAGGATGTGGTGAGATTATCTGAATGAAGAACTGTCAGGTAGCGTGATTGCTCCTCCAATTTTGATCAGAATGCATTATTATTTTTATACACCCTGTTTTTTGTAAGTTTAAAGGTGAGATAATTTTCAAGCCAAACAGCTCATTGGATGATTATGGGATTCAGCTTTTGTTGCTGCTCGGACTAACTCCATCGTTACCTCGGGTACCCACATGCCATGCGGGGTACCCGGAAAAGCCTGAGGTGGCGTCTTGTTCAGTCGTTAACTCCTGGAGACCGAACCAGAGCGCTTCTGTGGGTTGGCAGTTGAGCGTAGAATTGCTTAACCCGGCGCCTAATTAGTTCCTCCACATTAGGCAGAAGAGAGGCTTGGTGAAGCAACCTCACGGGGAAGGAACGACCTTCAGAATAGATGGATCGGAGTCCTCTATTCTACGCACGCTGAAGATATGCGAGCCTTCTATCTGTGGCCATACCCCAGATCTCCGCAGGCGTATAGCATGAGAGGGATTACGAGCGCTCGAAAGAGGTGTACCTTTAAGCGGACTGGCATCGAGACTGAACCCAGCATTGGGTACAAGGAGACAATTAGGCCCTGAACCCGTGACGTGGAATAGCGAATGTATCCGCTAAAAGTAAGACCTCTATCAATTTGGACACCCAAGTACTTGTTGGAATTAATCCATTCTATCCTACGGCATTTAAAGTGGAAGTTGGAACGGTCAGCGGGGCCGTGACGCTTTGTGAGAAGAATGGCGTGGCTTTTGTCCGTATTTATGGACATCCGCCAACGCCCGCACCACTCTTGTGTGAGACGGAGGTGTATTGGGTTGAAGGCTCTGATCATATGTCTGTTTTTGCAGAACAACACGTCGTCAGCATACTCTGCAATTTCGACCTGCGGTTGTGTTGGGAAGTCTGCCATGAACACACTAAAGAGTGTGGGGGATAGTACACAGACTTCGGGGACTCTGCCTCTCACAGGTCTTAGTGTGGATGTGACCTTAAATTTGCGATGTCTTAGGAAGTTATTAAAGATGTTCATTAATTGAGTGTGAAGCCCCAGGTGAATTAGTTTGTGGAGGAGTCCGGCATACCATGTCGTGGAGAAGGCCTTTTCGACGTCCAAAGACACCACTGCCATGAAGGCGCGTTCCTGGAAACCCAGGGCGGCGGTCTCCACCATACGTAACAGCTGTTGGACAGTCGAGTGCCAGGACGCAATCCTAACTGATGGTCAGGGATAGCTTGAATGTCTCCCAATATTGGGGACAGTCGGGTTAGGATTAACCTCCCGAGTACCTTCGAGATGGTAGAAAGGAGGCTGATGCATCGACAGCTGGAAGGGTGTACCGGATTCTTTCCAGGCTTCAATATGCATATCCCCCGGGCCTTTGTCCACTGGCGTGGAAAGTATCCGAAGGCGGAGCACATATTGAAGATCCTGGCTAGAAATAGCACGGCGTTGAAGGGAAGATGACGGAGAATGAGAGGTGTCAGCCCATACGGCCCCGCCGCCTTTTTTGGATTGAGACGTTGGAGTACCCCTTGACTTCACTAGGGCGAGTGACGGGAAGTCGCTCCGTATCCGCGGGAGAGCGTCGAAAAAATCAGCGTACCTCCCTCTGAACACGTTCGGAAAAGATGTCGTCTTGGGGGTCATCTGTTGGACATAGAGTACGTTCAATATAGTCAGCGAACGCATTTGCTTTGGCTTGAAATGAAATGTGTATTGTTTAACGCCCGCCTGTACTACATACGGCACCGCAGGCGGTGCTTTGGCTTGAGGTTCATAGGCCAGACCTTGCGTGCCATGGATCGCTGAGGTATGTTGAGCCTTGCGTTCCCTTAGGGCTTTAGCGATGCGCCACACGTCTCCATTCTCAACGTGCAGTCTGGTCATTTTGTCCTCCCACGCTTACACTTTGTGCTCACGCAGTCGGGACCTGACCAGTCGACGGAAAAGTCGCAAGAGCGCGCGATTATGCGGCGTGCGATGACGCTGGTGTAGTCTCCGAGTCACCCAGGAGCGGCGTACAAGGAGAGTGATGTCCAGTGGAAGGACGTCTGGGTGAAGAAGTGCAGGGGCTGGACGGTAAGGTTTTTGGCAGTTCGCGTCAGGTTGGAAGTGAAAGATGATACTGCATTCTCTAGGTCTGGGATGTTGGTTTTTTTGGGTTCGGTGGAATGGAAGTGTGGAAGCAGTTCCTTACGCCTTCCCACTGACTGGCAACTAACAGTTTGCCGGCTTTTATGCCGCCAGTCATTGTTCTAGTAAGCCGGCGACCATTCCATCACAATCACGATGGCAGTGGGAAATCCAGACTATCTCCTTCTCTCTCTCGGTAAACGTCCAACTCGCGCACCCCTATCTTTCTCTTTCTTTCCTGCCCACGCATGCCCCGCGCTGGCTTTGCGGCGGCTCCAACCAACAATGCGATCGGCGACAATACTATATAATGTGCATAGTCATTACTACATTAAACAAAATAGAACAAATTAGATTTAGGAATCTGTGGTAATACTTTGTTTAATTTAATTAAAACTGTGACAATCTTTACCACTGATAGAACTATACAATGACGAATACGGCTGAAAGAACCTAATGCTTCACAATATCTATTATTGTAAGAAAAAGAAAAAGTTTGTAAACGTTCAAATCCAGGCAACTCATCCATAGATTTTAATTTGAACTTCCCGGATTACTATGACACACAAATACCACCCATTATAAGCAAATCTAACCTATTGAGAGCAAAGGGAATTGAATTCTATGCAAAACTACACCCTGAACTTTGTTATGTCTTAAAGTTCAACTACTTGAGGTAGATTTACATAAATGAATAATTAATACACAAAATAGACAAAATATGTAGCATTACCTAAAATATTTTCTGGCGTCTTCAATTAGGTTCCCGTAACAATAGGAAACAATGCAGACACATGTTTATAGCAATTTATTGTTTTTATATTTGACTACCTAATCTAGCAAAGGTATTATAAAGTAATAAGTTCTATATAAAATAGTGTGGATGAAATACACGTTTGTGTAAGTTTGTTGTATCCTTACATGGACTACTATATATGACTCAAACATCTTAAATTCAAAGCTACTAGCACAAAACCAACCGAGCAGGTTGGCTCAGGCTGTTCCGTCTGTGGACCGCATTTGGGAGGTCCGAGTTCGATTCCCATGGTCTACCTAACTGATTCATGAATCCCGGTTGGCCAGGTGAATGCTGGGTAGGTTAATTAAATCTTCCAAAATCGCTGTCTCTCCATTCCATCCCCATTATCATTTCACATCTTCTCTCACCTGCTGGTCTTTTTCAGGATAGAACTGTGATAAGTATCTCGGCGCTATATGGCAGGATCATACCCTTATGGTAAACACTTCCACCTTCGTTAAGACGGTTTCCAGTATCCATGTCGAACTGGTAAGACATTTCCAGATCACTGCAGGTGGGATGCCGGTTGTCGTGGCCTGTCGAGGGAGTTTCCACTGGTAAACAGTAAGGACCCTTCCTTCTACAATGTCATGACTTCTTGAGTCACCCGCCCTCTGTCTCCTCTCACCTTATTATTCCTCCCGTGGACTACACACTTGGGGCATAGGTACAATAAACTACAGATTTCAGTGACGAGACCCTCCGTAGCATAATCCAATCCAAACAAAACCAACTAATATACTCAATCAGCTACCTAAGATAGCTTCAACTTCCTCGAAGATTTAGAACATGCTTATCACGATTGTTCTCATAGTTTTGGTTAGTTATTACACTGATATTGAAATGAAACTTCAAACTGTAAGAAACATTTGATATGTCACAGTAAATTGCTGTATAGTTGAGAAAGAGAGCTTCATATTACATTGTTGATGTTGCTGGACGTCATCATTGAAAAAAAAACACACACACACATACACACACAGATAAATTTCCACCAATTTTGCACTTTTGATTTCTGCCATCGTATTTCTGGTAACTTGAGCTGACGACTGCTTAAAAAAAGAAAAAGGAACTTCTTACTGCAACAATAATAATTAAGTAGTAAGGATAATGAAAATAATGCAAGGTGAGTGTTTTTGCATGTATAATTTATTTGACAGATGATAAACTGCCACATTAGTTTAAATAACTTAATTATAGATGAATATGTAATGAATATACAATTCAGGTTATGTCATGTTATTGACTTTCACTATTTAGTTGCATACTAACATCTTCTTACTGACAAGTCTTTGTCAAACTATATTCGCTTTTCTCTTTTCGCTAGTTATCTTTTTCCAATAAACATCACGCCATCCCCCTTTTTAATTTTACGTTTGCCATTATCAGTTAACACTTTAAATTATTCCCCACCAACATATAATATGTAATCAATTGACAAACCAAATTGTCCCTTAAGGAAACATTCTTAAGTACTATTTTCCTAACTTAACCATTTACAAAGTAGGAGCAATAACATCACCAATTTCCCTAGAAACCATACAAATTTCAGATTTAGGAACACCAATTCTAATAGGATTTGACAAATTTCTCTTATTAATGACAGTACATCTGATATCATACATTTTAACAAAATAATATGATGCTCCTGTACCCAAGAACTAGGAAGCAAAACACTCGGCTATTGTAAAAGACTTCCTCTTTGCACTGTAGTAACATCATTGTATACTGGGGTTTCACAATTATCAACCTTGGAACATACATGGGACATAATCGACATGAGTGTTTCCTTGTAGATACAACTCTATCACATTCATCTGGCATTGTCATTGGCACATGTTTCCTTTATTATCCATTTCTTCCCCAACATATGCCAGCTCAAGAATCATATTTCAAAAACAATTTATCAAATTTTTCTTACAATCGTTTGAACTTAAAATTGGCAAGCTTCTTCTTCAAAGCCATTTGAGTTACTGGAGTATTCTTCTCAAAACTAACTTCCAAACATGCCCATATTTTATTGGCAGTCGGTTTATACCTGACTAAAGGAATCTGGTATTTTTCAGGACAAAAGTGCACCTTAAAATGCTCGCATTTCTTCTCCATTTCTCACACATCAGGCTTTTTGGCTTCCTTCATTGCTGAATGGCACCAGTATTTTTGTCGCCAGCTTCAAAGGACTGCAATAAATTTATTGTTTCCACTGAGGTACGAAAAACTGGAAAGGCATCTGCTGATGTCATAGGCCATAAGTACCCTCTTTGTGCCCGCCTCGGTAGCGTTCAAGAGGTCCCGAGTTCTAATCTCGGTCAGGGTGAGTTACCTGGATAAGGTCTGTTCCGGGGTTTTCCCTTATCCTGAAAGACGAATGTCAGGTAACTCTAAGCTCCATGGACCCCGGACGCATTGTACATATTTCACCCATTTCATTCACCGTCCGATATGACTAAATGCTGGAGGACGTAAATTAAAGGAATACCCCCTTTGTTGTACAGCAGTATTGTGTTCCAGACTGCTTTCAACCAGGAAGATTCAATTTTGACAGTGTTCTATTCCCTCAAACCAAGAGGTTTCAGCGCCCTGAACATTTCTTCTGTGATCAGCAGGGTAATAAGTGAAGCCCAAAAGCCTAGCCTTAAAGAGGTACCTACTTCATGGGAAATACAAGTAGGTACAAATCTCATTGGACTGTACACTTTTGTTAACATTGTCTCATTATAACCATTTTCAAGGTGTTTGCTGTAATTGGTGTGCAGTATCTTCTGCTTACTACACGTTCTATGACGTGCTAACTCCCCATTCTTTGTTTTGTGTTTTTTTTGTAACGTTATGAAAATATTATGAAATTTTAACGTTACCACAATACCCACATTTTAAAGATTTGATTATCGTATCAGATTCCTGTATTCCCCTTCGCACTATGACGAAATGTGTAGCGAAAGCACTTCTGTTAATATTTATGTCTTTTAAATAAAACTAAATGAAAAAACAAGCCCCTGTAACATGTGCAGAAGCGACATTAAAGGAAACGGTGGAAACTCATGTGTACATAACTCATTGTATTATACTTTGTACCTACACATAGGTAGCACGCCAGGCTGTCGGTGACTTCTGCGCATCCATAGGTACCACGTTAGTCTCTCGGCACCTACTGTGCATCCATAGGTAACATGCCAGGCCGTCGGCACCTACTGCGCATTCATAGGTATCCGGCCCGTCTGTTGGTACCTACTGCTCATCCATAGGTACCACGCCAGGCTGTCGGTACCTACTGCGCATCCACAGGTACCGCGCCATTCTGTCGGTACCTACTGCGCATCCGTTGGTACCCGGCCAGTCTGTCGGTGTCTACCGGGAAAAATATTACTCAGTAGGAGAATTAATGTAATGCTGGCATATTGGCCATAGTATCTCAATGGTTAAGAGCAACTGAATGGGGATTGGAAGATCTGTGGTTAAAATCCCAGCTATGGCATTGAATTTTTCAGTGTGACTCAATATTCTGTAACCTAGAACAGGCATTTGATTATGCTTACAATGAGATTCGAAAAGCAAAATTCTAAATTTATGGACAAACAAATGAACTGCTGCGTGTTTGGAGCAATTTATTAACAGTGACTTAAAATTAATTGAAAAAATTATTTATAGTTGACTATTTGATACATTGTCACTTACATTTTATATATTTGAGGGACTAATATCGGAAGATATTGCTTCCATTATCAACCTCTTTGCAACTATCTGTTTCCAGCTGCTCTCCTCTCTCTGGTGGTGGAACTAGAAGCTTATTTGTCGAAGTATCTACCGGCCCGATTTGGAAGTTTTTTATTCCGTCCTTATTTTCCCATATCAATATGTTCTCCCACATTGTCAGTTCATTTTGGTTCATCGCCCCTTTAAATAATTTTGGATTTCAATTAATGTCATAGTTTTCATTCCAAAAGTGAAATGCTACTGCTGAATTATCATCTAATTTCATTTTGATGTTTCTAAACTGCTCATTTCCTCAGGTTTCTAGGTTTCTTTTAGTTTGACTTATGTTTACAATTCTTAAAAATTATTTGGTATATTCCAGATTTGTTAATTAGTGGGATTTCATGTTTTGTTTGTTAATTTATTAATTTTAAAACTGAGTATCTAACAGTAGGTGCCAAGTTGATGTTTTCTTGCTTAAAGATCGTTTTGAATTTATTAATTTTCTTAGGGTGGTATGTGAAAGCACTGAAAATGCTGTTTTGTTTTCCTTTTTGCTTCCTTTATGGTTTAGTGTATTTTGGTCCTTTTAACTTTCTCCAACATGAGACCTTTGTTGTATCCATTTTCTTCTGCTTGTATGGCTTTTTGTTCCTTTTACTATTCTGCTTTCTCCATAGGTATGACGACCAGTCTATGTCCAATACTGTTTATTATGGCATGTTTATATATAATTGGGCTATAGATATAATTTCTAATGTATTTTCCTGACGGTGTTAGCTTCCTGTAAATTCAAAATTTTATTTACGTTAATTGATGGAAGTTAATCATTTCTTTACGCTAGCCGTAAACACTCGCAGCTTTTAGATATTCTTTCCAGGAGATCCGTGGTTCAAATCCCGGCCAAGGCATTGAATTTTTCATATTGACTCTATCAACATGTAATATTTGAGCCATTCCTGATGATATTTAGGCCCAAGAAAGAAACAAATAATTATTACAAAAATGGCTAACTACAATGAAAATGGAAACAACAGAAGCAGAAGAATACATTTCGTTAACAAAATTATGCATTGAACAAAATTTCGTTAGCTTAAATAAAAAATACTACAAGCAAAAATCAGGGTTATCAATGGGCAACCCATTTTAACACTTTTCGGCAAATTTATTTGAGTGTGGTTGAAACACAAATTAAAAAGTCCTTCCCGTGAACCTTTAAGGTTTGGTACAGATCTGCTGACATCTTTCCAGCAGTTCCTAATAGACATTTAGATGATGCAATAAAATTAATCAATCTGCAAGAAAAGACTATCAAATGCACAATAGTAAAGGAAATCAATGGACAACTCTCTTTCTTGTATCTATATATCATCAGGTACTTACCCAGAGAGAGATAATCCAGAATTTTCCGCTGCATCATGATCATTATCGAATAATCAGCCGAATTCTAGAACAATGGCAGGAGGTATAAAAGCCAGCAAAGTGTGAGAACGGTTGCACTTGTTAATTGAGTGTGAGAACAAGTTGCACTTGTTAATTGAGTGTGCAGCTGTGAGGATATTTGAAGGCGATATTTATTTGTGATATTTGTTATTCTTACAGTTTCCATTACAATTTCAGTACAATAAAATTTAACATTGCTCATGCTGTATTATACCTCCTGTTGTGCCGTTTGTTTTCTCTCCGGCACCTTTTTACTTGCCCTTCCGGTTCGAGGGCGCTGCTGTCACGTTGCTTTGGCTTTCCGCCGTTCCTCTTTGGGGGCGCTGCGGTGCCCGAGGCTTCTTGGGTGGCTCCCTCAAACCAGCAGGGTAGTGTGTGCCTGGCTCGCGTCGCGTCTGTGTCTGTGTCTGAGGGTAAGTGCTCCATGTTCGGGTTTCCCGACACTCTCTTTGGGTTTTCATGCGTTGCCTTTTGGTGAGCCGTGTTGTTCTATGGGGCTCTTTCCTCTCAGTTCGGGACCAGAAGTTGATTGTTACTTTTATGTGTCTGGGTTGATCAATACAAAATGTAGCTGGAAGTAAATACTATATGAAGATAGGACAGAAGTATTGTTATAGTATGTTTATGTACTGGTGAGCGCAAAGTGTAGCAAGAAAATAAGTTCAAATTAAGGTTTGATAAAAGCTTTATGGTTTTAATTTAATTCCATGACCCTGGGTTGGCCCGCACAAATTGGTAGCAGAGCGTGGTTCATTTGACGCTTGGCTCTCGGCTTGGTTTCCGCGCGTTCATGTTTGTTGCTTTTGGAGTTCTTTGTGCCTACTACTGTATCCTGTGGCAGCTAGGAATGGCGTCTTCCTTAGCAAATGTTGACCGCTTGCGTAAAGGTGAGCTGCTTTTTGAGTTGTTAATTCGTGGTGGGCAGGTCTCTCCTGAGGCCGACTGGGCGGCCATATTAGACGCATTGCGTCTTGTTAAGGACCAACCGTTCATTGATTTACCTGATAAGCATGATTTAGTTGCCCAATACCCTCAAGTGTGTTCTGAAGCGCTTTTAGAGTTGGGTGAGGTTATCCAAGATTTGGAGCACGAGAAGTCCCCTTCAAGAGGACAGCAGGTCCGTTTATTAGCGCGGATCCAGCATTATATCAACAGGTTAGATTATCTCATTACCTATTTTTCGCGCTCCGAGGTTTTGCCTCGTGTTAAGACACTCAAAATTTTGAGGCGCTCCTCGAGAAATGTAACGCCATGGCTCGTCAAGGGGCAGAAGGCGCTAAGCTGTATTTTCCAGAGACCTCGTCTTCCTCGGCTGTGAGTCCCGTAGCGTCTCTTTCGACGCCATATCGTGCCTTAAAATCATACACCCTTTACAACAGTTGGTGGAGGCAGTGGATATGTTCGAGGTGTCGGATGTGCTGTCGGCTTTCACGTTTTTGAAATTCCTAGTAAAGCTTAACAAGGTAGTCATGGTGCACTCGGTTTCTTCCGATTTAATAATGCAGGCAGTTGCGACCAAGGTCAAAGGTGTAGTTTCGAATATTTTGCTTAGAGCAAGGCAATCAGCTGACCCTTTAAGTACTTTTCATGCTTTGGTTTTGGAATTCTTTATCCCGCGTCGTGAATCGTTAAAATTATTGCAAGACCATTATTTACGACCTCAAGGTCTGGCCGAACCGTTTGTCCAGTATATGGAACGGATCAGAGACGGGACCTTGGCCTTACGTCTTCCAGATACGGAGGAGGCAGTTTGTGATGTCATCATTTCGGGTTTGAATCCCGAAGCTCGCTCCAGTCTTGTTTTCGCGACACGCCCTAATACGTTCACAGCATTCGAATCTTTAGTGCCACTTCTTAATGAGTGTTCCGGAGATAGATCTCGCTTAGGTGAAGTGTTGAATTCACCTCCCCCACCACGAGTGAATCGTGGAGATGGTTTAACACCCGGCGTCCGACCTGGTTCATCACCTCAGGGGCTCCGGTTAAGATGCTACCGTTGTCAGGAGGTAGGACATATGGATAAGAACTATAGTTTCCTTCGCCCAACGGGCATGGACCTTTCGAAATATGGACGTGATAGTCGTTTCCGACAGCGCCCCATTTGAGGCCAGAAGTTGCCTGCCATGAGCACGAGTTTGGCCTCATCGCGGCGGATTTTGGCTCTACCCCATTCTATTAAACCTCTTGTGCAGGTTGTTGTCGGTAAGGTGAGCGTTTTAGCTCTCCTTGATTCCGGTAGCTCATTTTCTCTCATTAATCAAGTATATTTTCGCAATACATTGGCGCCTTCGTGTCCCAAGGAGATGAGATGTCAGGTGCAATGTTTGGCAGTTAATGGTCAGTTCTTTAACGTGTCTAGCAGGGTTAGGTGTACTATCCGCTTTCCTAAATTCACTTGGAAACATGAGAGCTATTTGGTCCCTGATCTGCTCTATTCTGTAATCTTGGGGGCCAATTTTATATCACGCTCCCGTTTGTGTTTAGATTTTGCGAAGAAACAAGCCACTTTTGGGTTCGTGACTGGAAGTAGTGTACCTTTTCAGGAGAAACTATACGACGTTCCACCTCGTCCTCGTCTAGGTAACGTCACGCTATTAGACGAGCGTGAGGCAGGTATTTCCTTGTCTCATTTAACTCACCAACAAGCCGCAGTGGTGGAAGGTTTTGTTCAGGAATTTTCCTCCTTGTTTTCCGACCGACTGGGTGTTACTCATCTTATTACCTACGATATTCAGCTGACTGACCCGTCCCCTGTTAAGCTTTCTCCGTACCGTCTGACAAAACCCGAAATGGCCATTTTGAAGGCTAAAATCAATATGTTGGATAAGGGTATCATTAGACCTTCCACTTCGTCTTATAGTAGCCCAGTTTTCTTAGTTCCTAAGGATGACAATGATTTCCGTCCTGTCGTGGATTATCGCCAACTCAATAAAAAATACTTATTGAATCTACTCCCATGCCAGACCTCCATAGTGTCGCCCATTACTTTGCTGGAGCACGCGTCCGCTGTTACGCTTTCTCCGTACCGTCTGACAAAACCCAAAATGGCCATTTTGAAGGCTAAAATTAATATGTTGGATAAGGGTATCATTAGACCTTCCACTTCGTCTTATAGTAGCCCAGTTTTCTTAGTTCCTAAGGATGACAATGATTTCCGTCCTGTCGTGGATTATCGCCAACTCAATAAAAAATACTTATTGAATCTACTCCCATGCCAGACCTCCATAGTGTCGCCCATCACTTTGCTGGAGCACGCGTGTTTACGACTCTGGATTTAAACAGTGCCTAACATCAGATTCCATTGTCGGATGAATGTAAACACGTGACTGCTTTTTCATCTCCATGGAGATTGTATGAGTTTAATAGGATTCCCTTTGGGATTGCTACCGGTGCGCAGGTACTTTCCCGTCTGTTGGACAATTTGTTTTATGACATTAAATTTAAATTTCTTTACCACTATTTAGACGACCTAGTAGTGTACTCTCCTGATTTTGATTCCCATATCTTACATTTACGTGAGGTTTTTGTTGGCTTACAGAAGGCTGGCCTCACGGTTAAAAGGTCTAAAGTGAAGTTTGTTACCGCAGAGATCTCTTTCTTGGGTCATTGGGTGTCGCCCGCCGGCATTACTATTGATTTAGAACGCACCAAAGCCATGCGCAATTTTCCACCCCCTAAGAACTTACGTGCATTGGCTAGTTTTGTTGGTATGGCGAATTTCTTCTCCAAGTTCATTCCTTCCTTCGCTGCCCGGGTTGAACCTTTGAATCGCCTTCGGCGTAAGGGTAATAAGTACGTTTGGGGTGACGAACAACAGCGTGCGTTCGAAGACCTTAAGTCCGCCATCTCCTCTCCTCCTGTTTTGGCGTTTCCAGATTTCAATAGAACTTTTATTCTTCAGACTGACGCTTCTAGTTATTCCCTGGCGGCGGTTCTTCTCCAGGATTTTCCGGAGGGGCGCCGTCCCATTTGGTATGCTTCGCGAACTCTATCTGAAGCTGAACGCAAGTTTTCCATCTATGAGCTCGAAACCTTGGCAGTTTTGTTTGGTCTCGAGAAGTATAAACCCTACCTGGAATATGTATCTTTCATATTGGAGTGTGATAACCAGGCTCTCACGTGGGCGTTAGGGACACCACGTAAAACCGGTAGGCTCGCCCGCTGGGGCGTGCGGATTGCTGCATTTAAGTTTACACCGAGGCACATTCGTGGTTCTGATAATGTAGTTTCAGACGCCCTTACACGCATGTTTTCTGAGGAACCGCCCCCGTTTCCATCTTCGGGGAGAGTTTCTGGTTCTAACACCTGTCTGTCTTTCCCTGAAATGTTTACCAGCATCGCTGAGCATCAGCGCAGGGACGCTTGCACTAATCAGATTATACAGCAGTTCGAGGACGGCCATCCTCTCCCGCCGTATTGCTTACGTGATGGTGTTCTTATGGCGAGTGATAATTTTGACGGCAAATTTAAGATCGTTTTGCCCGATAGTATCATTCCCATGGTGTGTGCTTACTTTCATCTTTCACCCTTTGGTGGGCACCTTGGAATAAACAAGACTCGCGATAAAATACACGAGCGCTTTATATGGAAAGGCATGGATCGCGATATTGCGACCCGTGTTAAAGCTTGTAATATTTGTTCCATGGCTAAGCCGGCGCAGCGAACCACGTGGGGTGGTCTCGCGTCTGATGTGGCATCTAAGCCGCTGGAAAAATTATTTGTAGATTTTATAGGCCCATTTCCCCAGTCGATTCAAAGTAATACTTATGCTCTTGTGGTTGTTGACGCCTTTTCTAAGTTCTTGTGGATTTCGGCAGTGCCACGTGCCACGGCTCGTACTGCTACGAAGGTCCTGAATAACATCTTTGCTGCTTTTGGTGCTCCACGTTACGTTGTGTCTGACAATGGCTCACAGTTCACTTCCAATTGGTTTAAACAATTCTGTTTTCAGTGGGAGATAAGACATATCACTACCACCCCGTATTACCCTAATCCTTCCCAAGACGAGAGGGTTAATAGAAATTTGCAATCCGCTTTGATTGCTTTCCATCATGAGCACCACAATCAGTGGGATACCAACTTGGGCAAATTGTAATTTGCTTTTAATTCTGCTCGTCATGAAGCTCACCAGAGCAACCCTTCAGTTTAATGTTTGCTTTTGTACCCAGTTCCCCCTTGGCGAATATGTGGTCCTTAAATGATCTACTTCCTCAGACCTTTTCTCCCGAAATTATTAGACAGAACTGGAGGAGAGCTTTTAATAATTTAAATCGTTCGCATGAGCTCACCAAAAGGCGTTATGATGAAAATAGAAAACCTTCTCCTTTCGCGGTAGGTCAACTGGTTATATGTAAATCTTTCCCTATAAGTTCGCGTAAGGACGCTTTTGCTGCTAAATTAGCTCTGCGTTACTCTGGCCCCTATAAGATCATTAACATTTTAAGGGCGTGTCCGTTACTCTGGAGCACTGTAAAACCCATGAAATACGTCGAGCCCACATCACTCAGTTGAAACCGTGCCCTGACGCTAGGAATTAATGTTTGTTTTTTTATTTCAGTGTTTGTTTTCGTTCCCGTGTTTGTTTTGCTTATGCGTCCTTGACCTCGGGGCACGGTTGTGTTGTCTTGCGTGTCGCTCGCGTGCCGTGCCGCTAGGCATGTATTCACTTTCACTTTCCTCTCTCTTTCTATGCCGGCATATCTCTCTTTCTTTCTGTGTGTTTCTCTGGCTGTGAGTGTTATTTAAAAAATTGAGTGCCCATGTTATAGTGTGTTATTTACTTGTTTATATATGTGTCCAATTATGTTGATGTGCCTAATACTGTCTAAAGGTATTTTATCTTTATTGTTAAAATTTGGATTATTGTCATGCTGTTAAAGAAATTTATTAATGTTACTCTTGAAAGTGTTTATTACTATTGGTCAATTCAATGGTATTTATCCTTATTGTTATTTATTTAAAGAGATTTATTACTGTTACTCGTTTGAAAATATTTATTACTTGGAAAGTGTTTATTAGTATTGGTCACTTCAATGGTATTTATCCTTAATGTATTTATTTAAATAGATTTATTACTGTTACTCAATTTGAAAATATTTATTACTTGTCCTTCAAAGATATTTCTGCCCCTTATGACCTAAAAATATTCTACAAATTTTGCTGGTTAATATTCTTAGGTTACCACTTCTGCTTCTGGTTCCGTTTCTGGCTTTTGTTTTATGTTTCAGCCTCCTCATCTCCTTCCGTGGTCCTTGCCTGTTCTGCCATCCTTGATTTTTCGGCTTCGCGCCAGACCCACCCAGCGGACCCGGTGTGACAGTGTCCTTCACGTTTGCCGCACTTCGTCTTCACAACCTCGGGAGAGTCGCCACGTAGGAGTTAGCTTCGCTTCTGCTTCTTCGACTACAACCCACGTCACCCGTCTATTGCTTTGGTCACCCTTTCGTGACCTGCCTGGCTGTTGTAAGGCATTTCAGAGGACTAGTCTGCTGTCCTTTGGTAACGTTTTGCCTCTGTTCACTTCTGCCCCTGAAAGACTTGCCGCCAGTGTTCAGGCGACCTGCTCTCTACGTCACGGCTGTGCGTGTGTAAAATGAGACTGTGTTCTCAGGGTATGAGTGACGTATGGTATGTCACGGCTGTGAGGGTGAAAAAAGGGAAACTCAGTTTCATACCTGCTCTCTACGTCACGACTGTGTGTGTAAAAAGAGTGTTCTCAGTGTAAGTGTGACGTATGGTATGTCACGGCTGTGAGGGTGAAAAAAAGGGAAACTCAGTTTCACATCTGCTCTCTACGTCCCGACTGTGTGTGTAAAAGGAGACAGTGTTCTCAGTGTAAGAGTGACGTATGGTATGTCACAGCTGTGAAGGTGGAAAGACTCAACTAGTGTACGCAGTACACATACTTATTGCTACCCGGGGCAGACTTTCAATGATGTTTGGTGCTCGTCCGACTCTCCTAGGGTTTCCTTCTCCGCGCTTAATCCTTCCGGGGTCTGGGGGGCCTTTTTCCTTTCCTTTGTTTCTTTCAGCCTTTCCTTTCTTTCCGTTTAGCTTCTCCACCCTGTGTTTCCCATGGGGAGGGGGTGTTTGTGCGGTTTGTTTTCTCTCCGGCACCTTTTTACTTGCCCTTCCAGTTCGAGGGCGCTGCTGTCACGTTGCTTTGGTTTTCCGCCGTTCCTCTTTGGGGGCGCTGCGGTGCCCGAGGCTTCTTGGGTGGCTCCCTCAAACCGGCAGGGTAGTGTGTGCCTGGCTCTCGTCGCGTCTGTCTGAGGGTAAGTGCTCCATATTCGGGTTTCCCGATACTCTCTTTGGGTTTTCATGCGTTGCCTTTTGGCGAGCCGTGTTGTTTTATGGGGCTCTTTCCTCTCAGTTCGGGACCAGAAGTTGATTGTTACTTTTATGTGTCTGGGTTGATCAATACAAAATGCAGCTGGAAGTAAATACTATATGAAGATAGGACAGAAGTATTGTTGTTGTATGTTTATGTACTGGTGAGCGCAAAGTGTAGCAAGAAAATAAATTCAAATTAAGGTTTGATAAAAGCTTTATGGTTTTAATTTAATTCCATGACCCTGGGTTGGCCCGCACACTGTACAAATATATGAAATAGCTGACCCTAAGATATACTCGCTGACTCAGGTCCCCTAGCTAAAAGCCTTTGGTTTTCCTGTACAGGTTGGTGTCATTTCTTCTTGACTTTTGCTTCTTTTATCCTAATCCATTTTTCTCTTATCCTATATTAGAAATCTCCTATGCGTATATTTTTCTTTTCTCCCATCCCTGTTAGTACGTGTACCGCCAATATCTCTTTACTTACACTGTCCCATTGCTTATCCCAAATTTTCCTCCTGTAATTGGTTAACTCCTTACATTCTATAAGGTAATGAACAGTGCTCTATTCGTCTTTACAACATTCACATATCCCTGCCTCATTACTTCTCAACCCCTTTTAGATATAATATTCCTACTCTCGTCCATGCTGTGCTTTCTCTTCCAGTTCTTCAATACCATTCTTTCCAATTCTGACCACTATTTGTATTTTTAATGCTTTTCTGTTGCTCCATGCAGATTCAATAATTTCCCTTTCTGCCCTTAAATACACTTATACCAGAATTTCAAAATTCTATTATTATTCCCCTCCTTTTTGTATTACCTAGCTCTAGTAATGCCACCCCTCTTGGTGCCGATTTTGGCAGCCGTATATTTGGTCTAATTTTGTACCTATCTCTGATGTGTCCTATACCTCCACTACATACATTGTTCTGACTTCAACGACCGCTTCATACATTCTAACCATCTAACTGACATCTCCAGTTTATGATAATATATTCTTACCCCTGACATTGCCGCCTTACCATTAGCTATCACCTTTCTGGCTTGTGCAGCCCATTCTCCACTGCTACACATCCTTACACCTAAATAGTCGTACTCGTTAACCACTTCTACCTTTTGATCTGCTATGAACCATTCCTCTCCCTTCCTAAGTATCGATCCTCTTTTAAATAACACTATCTTTTATGTTTTGCTGTTTATTCTTAGTCCCGTCATCGCAATGCCTATGAATTGCCTCAATTGATCTTGTAGAACTATTGCGGAAATTGCTCCTTCCGTTAAATCATCCGCGTACAATAAACCAGGGATCTCTTTGTTCATTATTGGGCAATGGGCAACCATAAACCCTCTCCATGAGACATATGAAGGTACCACAGTGATTTTTTTTGTTTACGTGTAGCAGATGACCTTGAGGACTCTGTGTATGTGTGTGTGTGTGTCTGTGTGTGTTACATTTCGCTGCTGTAAAGGGTGTACAAAGCGTCTTTTTACTGAAATAAAAACATTTTAAATTTCTGGAAACTTAACTTTTATCTTTACGAACCCACTAAGTCCAATTTGGTATCAGAAGTGGGATGCGACCATGGAAGCTGCATTGGCCAAAATCTTAGAAAAGATGGAAGAAATGAGGAGAGCGAATGACATCCTCGCTGCGAAGACAGAAGTGGCAAATAACCTGGCCACTGAGATAAAAGAAATGAGAACAGCGTATGACACCCTCGCTACGAAGACGGAAACCGCAAGAAACAAGCTGGCTGCGGAGCCAAAAAAATGAGAACAGCGAATGACACCGTCGCTGCGAAGACGGGCACGGCAATTAACAACCTAGCCGCGACGATGACTGCAATGAAGGCCGAATTAACCACGTATATAAAAGCGGTAAACGACATCCTGGCTACAGAAATGAAGGCCGACTTAACCCAAATGAAGGCTGTGAACCAGGTCTATGCCACCAAATTTGAAGAGCAGTTGGCCGGTGATAGGGATGTCGTCGGGGAGCTGGGCAATCTCTGGGGTCAAGTTGACGAGGGCATCGAAGACCTGGCGAACCGCGTTAAGCAACTAGAAGAAAAGGCCGTAAGCAACATCAAGTCCCTGAATGCCATGGTGGAGGACATTGTCGGCGAAAAGCTGTAGGATTTGAAGGCCAACAAGCCGGGACGGGACACACCAGCTGCGAGCGTCAAACCAACTAAGTACGACGGCACGTCAACTTTCGAAGTCTTCCGCCGCCAATTCGACAGTGACCTAGCACAAGTGGTCGCCAAAAGAAAAGGACGCTAAGCGTTCAGACGGTTTCCAAGGACGTGCCGAAAAGGTGCTGAATGCGATCCAGACAGCGGTGGCACCCAAGTTTATCTGTGAGGCCCTGGAGAACCGGTTCAGAAAGCACCGTTTGGCCACAGTCTGTCGCAGCCAGTAGGGACGCTAAAGGAGTTTGACCTGGCAATCAAGCAGCTGGCCAGCAAAGCTTTGGTCGACCTCTCACCCGAGTTCGTATCTGGAATTTTTTCCCAAAAAGCCCCATACACCTTCATCGACGGGTACGAGACGCCGAGTTACGTCAACACCTAATGCTCGGCGACTACAAGACAATCCACGAGGCGCTAACGGCCGCATTATGGATGGAAGCGGCCAAGGTGACGGCTACCGCAACTTTGAGAACAAGGAGTATCCGCTACAATGGAGATCGAAGACCAGCCGCGGGACGCCGGCGACGAACAAGTGGCGTGTGTTTGGGGTGTGGCCAGCGGGACACCTGTAGAGAGACTGCCCACACCAAAAAAGAACAGCCGAAAGTACGAGTATGCGCCGGCGTGGCGAGGGGCACGTCGGCACCGACACCACCATTCCCTCGAGTTACACTCCGCAACGCCAGGCGACGCATGGATACAGCCTTAGTTTTCATATTGTCTATATCCAACGAATGAATAATTCATTAGTGTGAACTCATAAAATGAGATTTTGTATAATCAGCTAAGTGCATGATGAAGCGCAACATAATGGATTCAAGGTCGGCTATGTGCGAGAGATTCACATAGCTGATTTGGTAAGAACAGTATCTAGTTAAAGCACAAAGCCGAATTTGAATTTTCACCCGTAAAAGAGCAACCATAGGAGATACCCATAGACGGTTTTCAGGATCAATTCTGCTTGCTCTTGCCCCTTGCGGTACACATAACTCATTTTCATAAAAAGTGCACACAGCTGCTTTTGCAAGCGCTACAACGATATGCTAGCCTTGTAACTGGAGGGAAATATTTGATTTGTATCTGCGCATTGTTATCCTTGGATAATTACACTGGGCAACAAAAAATTATTTTTGAACGTTTCGAGCACTTCATGAGGCAATTTCTACTATTTTTGGGTTGAGAAAAACAAATATGACACTGAAAAATTTTCCCACCTCGGTAGCGTGGTGGTAGCATGTCTGCCTCACGTTCAAGAGGTCCCGAGTTCAAATCTCGGTCAGGGTGGGTTACCTGGATAAGGTTTTTCCGGGGTTTTCCCTTATCCTGAAAGACGAATATTGGGTAACTCTAAGCTCCAAGGACCCCGGGCTCATTTGAGCATCGTTTCACCCATTCCATTCATCGTCCGATATGACTTAACGCTGGAGGACGTAAATTACAACAAAAACTGAACAATTTTTATTACCTCTAGTTTCTAGGATATACACAAGGTGGAAGTATTACATATTACCGAATTCAGAGAAAAGGATACAATTTAATTACATGCATGCTAAGAACAATGAGAGTGCATTTGATTTTTTCAACTGGCAATTTCATGCTAAGAGTTCTAAATAGCTGGAAAAATACTTAGCATATAGTCGTGTCTGAAGAGAATCATGTGGTGGCCTATTGACTTCGTCGTGTTTTAGCTTGTCTCTTGTGATGGATTTCCGCATAATCCCTATACAAAGACCAATAATATCCCGCAAGCATTACTTCATTCCAACGGCCCTGATATCCTTGTTCCATAAGAGAAATGTCCTGATGGAATCTCTCCCCATGTTCATCACTAACAGCTCCACAACTAGGAGGGAAAAGTCTAGGTGGGAGTGGAGAAAATAAATCTTAAGGGACATGTTGCATCCAAATGCTTGTAGTTCTCATCTACGGTGTTTTGACAGGTGTGCCAACTACCCATAAAAATTCCCCAAAATTTAAAATCTTCACTCTAAAAATGAAATGTCACTTGATCTTCGAAACAAAAAATGTGTAGTGTTAACGCCCGCTTTTACTACATACGGCACCTCAGGCGGTGACACTGATGGTACATGAGATGAAGATGGAGCACCGGTGGAATGAGATGGCGGGGAAAACCGGAGGTCCCGGAGAAAACCCGCCCCAGCGCCTTGCTGTCCACCACTATCTCACTTTGAGGTCACCTGGGATCGAACCCCGGCCGCCTTGGTGAGAGCCAAGCGGTCTAACCAGTAAGCCACGGCGTGGCCACCTCCTCTTCGAAACAAGAGCTTATCTACCATTTTTATGGTAATTTTTGAATTCAGCAGATGGAAATATATGTAAATTCACTATTTTTAAGCCCGAAACATTTTCATTGTTGCCCAGTGTTATTTATATTGTGTACATACGAGGGTGGTCTGAACATTTTTCAGCCTTAGCCAGAGGGCCAAGAACTACTAGCCAACTTTTTTTCCTTCCGTTGATACACATGTTAATTAACCCTATGTAAAATTACAGGCCATTCCAGGCAATAATTGACTATAGGCAGTATGCATTGCTTTCAAAATGAAGAAATTTGAGTATCATAGTGCAATAAAATTCTTCATAAAAAGGGTTTAATGCCTACAGAAATTCAATTTGCGGATTGTAGATGTGTATGGCCACTCTTCACCTTCAATTTCCACTGTGAAGATATGGGAGGCCGACTTTAAACGTGGCCGTGAAACCATAAAAGATGTTCCAAGTGAATGAGGTAATAAAAGTGCAACCACACCGGAATTTATTGAAAAAGTGCATGACATGGTCTTGGAAGAACGGCATACAAAGGTACGCGAAACTGCTAATCTTGGAATTTCAAATGAATGAATTGGTGACAGCTTGCATCAGGACTTAAAGATGAAAAGGCTTTGCAACAGATGGGTGCAGCGTATCCTCACTATGAATAAAAAATGCATTTGTATGACACTTTCTGATAAGTGTTTGGTGCATTTTCAGAGGAACAGAAATAAATTTTGCGCCCATGCGTCTCAATGGAGGAAACATGGATTCACCACTAGAAAGCTGAATGCAAGGTGCAGCGGAGGTATTGGACATAAGCTGGTTCTCAGCTCCAAAGATATTTATCTATTTGTACCGTTTACATTACAATTTCAGTACAATAGAATTAAACATTGCTCATGCTGTATTATACCACCTGTACAAATACACGAAATTGTTGACCCTGAGATTTACTCGCTGACTCAGGTCCCCTGGCTATAAGCCTTCGGTTTTCATGAACAGGTGGGTGTCATTTCTTCTTGATCTTTGCTTCATTTATCCTAATCCACTTTTCTCTTATCCTATATAAGAAATCTATACATATATTTTTCTTTCCTCCCATCTCCGTTAGTACGCATACCACCAATATCTCTTCACTTACACCGTCCCATTTCTTATCCCAAATATTTCCCCTGTAATTGGTTAACTCCTTACACTCTATCAGGTAATGAACAGTGCTCTCTTCGTCTCCACAGAATTCACACATTTCCGCCTCATTACTTCTCAACCCTTTTAAGTATAATATTTCTACTCTCATCCATGCTTGCCTTCTCTTCCAGTTTTGCCACATTGGTCTATATATTTTTCCCTACCCCATTCTGTCTTTAATTGCTTATAACATTTCAAAGATTTCTTTTCTTCTATACTTACCCATATCTCTTGCCTATATATGTCTGGAACTCTAGTTCTCACTTCCATCCAAAAACCGCTATAATTTATCTCCTCTGTTCTCCAAAGAGCTCCCATTCCTATCTTCAATACCATTCTTTCCAATTCCGACAACCAACTATATCGATTTTTAATGCCTTTATGTTGCTTCATGCACAGATTCAATAATTCCCCTTTCTGCCCTTTAATAAACTTATACCAGAATATCAATATTCTCTCTATTATTATTCCCTCCCTTTAGTTTTACCTAGCTCTAGTAATGCCACTTCTTTTGGTGCCGATTTTGGCAGCACTCGTAGTTCTTTGCAAAACAATCCGTACAGTTGGTCTAACATTGTACCTATCTCTGATGTGCACCGTACCTCCACTGCCTACATTGTTCTGGCTTCAACGACCGCTTAATAGATTGTTTCTAAACATCTGATATCTCCAGTTTGTTTAAATATTTTTACCACCTGACATTGCCGTCCTGCCTCTAGCTATCACCTTTCTGGCTTGTGCAGCCCATCCTCCACTTCTACACATCCTTACACCTAGTCATACTCGTTTACCACTTCTACCTATTGATCTGCAATGAACCATTCCTCTCCTTTTCTAAGTATCGATCCTCTTTTAAATACCATTATTTTTTATATTTTGCTGATTATTGTTAGTCCCAGTCAGCGCAAAACCTATGAATTGCCTCAATTAATATTTGTAGACCTATTACGGAAATTGCTCCTACCGTCAAATCAGCTGCGTTCAATAAACCAGTTATCTGCTTGTTCATTATTATTTGGCAATGGGCATTGCTTTGTTTAACCCTCTCTATTATGTCACCTATAAATAATTTGAATAGAGTAGGACTCAATTTGCACCCGTCTTAAGCCTAACTTCTGTTGGGCCTCTTCTGAATTTCACTCCACTATGTTTTATCAATTTCGTTTATAAACTTCTCACCCACCACTTTCCTTCTTAATTTCCATTTTAAACCCCCCTGTTTATTGTAGCGAAAGCTTTCTCAATATCCACAGACATATAGAGCCTACGCCTTTTCCTGATCAAGTATTTATCAATTAACGCCTTGATTATAAATACATTATCCATAGTTAGTCTTTTTCTCCTATATCCAGCTTGAAATTCTGATATTTTATTTTCTCGTTCTGCCCAATCCATTAGTCTGTCCGCTAGTACGCCGTATACATTTTCCCCAATTATAGATATTAAGCTTATCCCCCTGTAATTCTCAGGCCTATGCATACTCCCCTTTCCTTTAAATATTGGTACCATCACACTTGTTTTCCAGTAGTCAGGTAATTTAATACTATCTTTCATCTTATTAAATAGATAAGCTATGTTCTCTAATCCACTGGGTGTTTCTCCATCTCTCTTCCAAATGACCCCTGGGATTCCATCCATGCCCACTGCTTTACGGCCCTTTAAGCTTCTTATTTATTGAAAAACTTATATTTGAGTAGTTTCTCTAATATCTCATCGTCTATCCTCAGGTTGCTGATCATGTGTAAAAGGTTGCTCAACTACAGCGATCATCAGCACCCTTTAAAAAACTAACCATGGCAAAAGCAAATATAAATATTTCTAAAAACTATACAAGGGTAAATAAACCTATTGAAAATACACGCACATAACAAAAATGGTAAAAAGAAATATAAATCAGAACTTACTAAAATTCCGTTAACTAAATCCTAAAATCTAGCCTAGAAAAGAATTTAAAACCTTTTCCACTACCCTGTTCTCATCCGCTAGCATTTCTGCAAAGCTGTCCGGCCGCTGCAGAGACGTCCTAAGGTCTGCTAGGTAAAAACACTCTAGCAGCACCTGTCGGACAGATAACGATTCATTGCAAAACGAACACAGTGGAGCAGGCTCCTTTTTAAAAAGAAAACCATGGTTACAAAAGCAGTGCCCAATATGCAACCGAGCCAAACTCACCTCGCGACGAGATGAACGACAGGAGGTAACCCAGGGAATCGGAAGTTCTTTCACAGGTTTAACCTTCTTATTGCGGAGAGCAGACCACTCTTCCTGCGAGCAGGTTTGCACATCTCTAGGCAATACGGCCCTAAAATCTTCCGATGTCACAGATGGTACTCGAACCCTGGGCGTGATGGTAGCCATCTTGCCTGTTGAATCCGCCATTTCATTCTTCCGCAAGCCTACGTGACCAGGGATCCATGCACACCACGCTAACGCCGGAAGCGTGTAAAACGTGGAGGTTATCCTGGATACGATGCACAATAGGGTGGTAGTTGTACAGCTGCCATAGGCTTTGAAGTGCACTGAGGGAATCACTCAGGATTAAGCAGTCCCCCAACTTTCATCGACGTACGTGTAAAGCGGCCCGGTATATTGCATAAAGCTCTGCAGTAAAATGGAAGTGCTAGTGTGGAATCCGAATGTATACGGTTCGGTTCCACACACGTAAGCACAACCAACGCCATTTGTGGTCTTGGAGCCATCAGTATAAATCATAAAATGATCCTCATATCGCGTTAAAAATTTTAAAAAACATGTGCGGATACTAGACATAGACATGTTAGATTTATCATATTTAGTCATGCCCAGATCAACGTGGGACGCTCTGCACAACCAAGGAGGGTATGTCCTCTCCCCCAGGATACATCTTGGGCATTTCCATATCAAGCTGTATAAGAAGCTCCCGGAAACGAAAACCAGGTGGCTCTGGTTTAATGGAAATGTTCCTACAACGCACGTCCATTAAGATGTTAAAGAACGGCGTAAACGATGGATGTGTGGACATGCAATTAAGTCCACAGCCATAATTTGCTACTAACATGTTGCGCCTGTACTGCAGAGGAGGTTTTGCCGATTCAGCATACAGGCTTATAACTCGGCTCGTTCGAAGTGCCCCAACTGCTATACGTAATCCAAAATTATGGACTGTGTCTAATCTCTTCAGCACAGATGGTCGTGCTGATCCATAAACGATACTACCATAATCTTATTTGGAGCGGACGAGTGCGCGATAAAGTCGCAATAACACAGTACGATCCGCTCCCCACGATTTTCCACTTAGTATCCACAAGATATTTAAAGATCGGTCACATCGTGCTTTCAGTTGTGCCATATGCGACGACCAACTACGTTTCCTATCAAATATCAATCCAAGGAACCTTGTCTCGTCTTCAAAAGGTACTAGATCAGCGCCTAGGCGTAGCCTTGGAGGTAGTCGACTCTGCTTACGCCGTGGAGAATCGGAAGCCGTTCTTTAAACTCCAATTCTTAAGGTTGTCCGGGGTGGTCTGTAGACGACGCTCTAAAACGGTGTGCGCTGAGATGTACAGTTGACGGCAAAGACGGCTACAAATAGGCATGATGGGACCCCCGTAGCTACACATTTCGAGATAGAATTAATCGCAATAGCAAACAACGTAACAGTACCGATCCCTGTGGTACCCGTTCTCTTGAAAAGGATTCGAAAAAACCGAGGCAACCCTTACTCGGAATACGCGGTCCTTCAAGAATTCCTGAAGGAAGAGTGCTAGGCGTCCACGTATATTCCAGGTGTGCAGAGTACGTAGCAAGCCTGCCCGCCAACACGTATCATAAGCCTTTTCAAGGTCACAAATATTCCGACGGTTTGACAGTTTTTAAGAAATCCGTCCTTAATCTGTGTCGACCTGGACACAAGTTGATACACTGTTAAACGTCGTCGTGAAAACCGCACTGGATGTTATTCAGTAGGTTGTGCGTTTCCAGCCACCATACCAACCGCCCATTTATCATGCGTTCCATCACCTTGCATACGCAACTGGTGAGGGAAAGAGGACGGTAGCTAGAAGGGAGGTGACGGTCCTTGCCAGCTTTCAAGATAGGTATAATGGTGGCTTCTCGCCACTTGTCAGGAAACGTGGCATCAACACAAACACGGTTATAGACCTCGAATAGGAATGCGAAGTTGTAACATTTGAACGTGGATTCCGTCCGGTCCTGGTGCTGTCAGTCGCGATGATGAAAGAGCGTGTTCTAACTCTGCCATGGTGAAGAGGCTGTTATAATCTTCAAGGTTTCTGGAACTAAATACGAAACATTGAGATTCTACTTGAGTCTGACGAATAGCATTCCGGCAGTCGTTGGTCCACCATGGGACAGGAAATCGACCGGGTTGGGCAGCCGAACGTGAAATAGACTGTTCTGCAGCGGAAAGAATTTTCTCTGAGATGATCAACAATTTTCTCTGAGATGATCCAACTAAATAATTCACAGAATCGTGCTCGTTGTAATCAAAGACAGCCATCTGGGTGTAAAGGTTCCAGTTGGCACGATCAAAGCGCCCTCTAGGGATACGCGGGGGAACACATCTTGTGTTAAGAGACTAAGACGACATGGGAAGTGGTCGCTAGAATATAAGCCAGAGATGACGCTCCAGTTTAGAGAAACTGCCAGCTGTGGTGAGCAAACTGCCAAATCGAGGTGCAAAAGGTGTTAAACGCCACCGAGATGAACGTAGGTTCTCCGGTATTCAGGAGTACCAGGTTATTGCTGTCAATGAAGTTTGCGATGTCTGAACCGCTCGCACAAGTTCGAGATGAGCCCCACAGATGATGATGGGCATTGAACAGAAAGAGTGTTGGTAGCTGAGAAACTGAAGACTGTAGCTCAGTGAGAGCGAGGTCATAGGAAGGTCGAACATAAATAATGCAGACAGCGAATTGAACAGCCGGGAGGGCAGTCTGTAAAGGCACAGCGTCTACATATATATGATCTCTGACCAATATCATAGTTACTCCGCGGGCAGGAACTCCCTCTTCAGGTTCAAGATCACACCTATAGGGGATGCACCGCCTGATATTAAAGGAGTCTTGGGCACGTAGCTTAGTGTGTTGTAAGCCCACAAGGGAAGTTTCGTACTCATTGAGCAACAATTCCAGCTCTGGTCGATGCGCTCTGATACCGTCCCTGTTAGGCACATCATCATAATAACCCCGAAAGTCTTATTACATGCATAATTAAGGGCGGATAGATACCACAATATGAATTAAAGTTATAATAAATATAGGATAATGATTAAGCATACAAGTGCAGATACTAAACAGGCAATCCCAATATATATTATTAAAAGCATGAACCAAACGTGTTATGGGAGAGGGCAAAATGAACATTGTCCCGCACAGACAGGTTCTTTGGGTATTTCTAGCCGACAAAGGTGGCATTGTCCAAGGATAGACCCTCGGCGCCAGCCTAAGTATTGACCTGAATATAATACGTGACGAGAGAATAGACTCTGGAATCTAAGGCACACGGTTCCAAACATGCTTATGCATTAATTAGCTAGACTGTGGGAAAGAGAAATTCGCGTGGAATACATGCCTCATACACTAGAAATTGCTATTTATTCAAGAGTAGGGCTAAACACAACCTATAAGGGACAAGCAACCGGTCACATGACCTCTAAAGTGTCCAAAATTCGGCGAAAGGAAGGGGAATTTCGTGCAATGGCGACGTTCGATGTTTGCTAGGAAAATCACTCTGTTTCGGCGTGTGAGGGAGGCAACAAGTACAGAAATTTCATCAGAGTCCGCGTTCATGGATAGACGGAGTAACTCACATCAAGTGGTCATCGAACTCTCTTTGCTAGCGAATGAGAGAAACTGCACTCGTTACGTCATTAAGATGTTACCAAACTCTGTTCTTTTGTTTAATAATCCTCCGGAAATACGTTATGCGAAGTAATTCACTACCGACGTTCAGGAACAACGCGTACACCGATACATATAAGTCGTGTCATGCGCGCAGCAACCTGAAAGTCTCAAATCTCGCGCCTAATGTGCGAATAACATCGTCAATAGTGGCGAGTGGAGAGGACTAATTATAACAATAAACTTGATATTCAAAGGTCGTGGTGTCTTTATATGTGATAATACCCACACCCTGTCAGGACGCACCCACTCACTGGAACTCAAAAGCGAGTACTCATGCAGACCTACCCTGAGAAAACACCCCGACCAGTTGGAAACCTCCCATCCGTAGTCCTCACCTATCACATGTCATATCTTATGAGGTGTTGAGTGCCGGGAGGGCTCAACGAGGTGCTTAACGGGCAAGGACCGCATCAGCTCGTATTCCGCGTATGTTCCAATTAGAATAGCCATTGGACTAATGGGAGAAGGTATTAATGGCTAGGCGAGCCTTAAGATGATTTAGGCGGTGGCCGAATTAGTTTACCCTTTTTCTTGGGTGTTGGGCTAACAGCAATTTCGTCCGGTTTATCCTGGCGCTTTTTCGTTGCCTACCTAGCAAGGTGGTCCGTGTCTTCCTGGTCCATTTCTTCTACGGATGAGGCACCTTTTCCTAAAGAAAACTTGGGTTCGAGGACCCCAAACCGGTTGGACAGAGAGATAGACGACGATGACAGTCGTCGATCTGAGTCTTCACCAGAAGTCCCCTTAGAAGAGAACTTCTAGATACCCTAGGACTGTCTTTCTTGCCGGTCCCTTTGTTTGTAACCTTGAGGAAATCTGATTTTGTGTAATTGGTCTTAAACTTTTTGGTCGGTGCATCGTAAACTATAACGGGCTTGACGGTCGATGAGGTTGACGGCTTAGGTGACGACAGTGCGGACTTCTCCCTCGGTAGGTGAGAGAGCTGGCTTGGATGTCTTGGTAGGCTTCCGTGCTGGTGTGGCAGGAAGGACCTTGTCTGTTATGGTAGCCTCACAATCGCTGGTCTGAGTTGCGATTCTTTCTTCGGTACCACCTTAGCAGCTACGGAGCTGTGTGTAGCGGATCTTGGGACTGAGGGTAGACGAGTACGAGGGAGTTTCCGAGCATCCGAGAAGGATAACTTCTCCCTGACTTTTCCTCTAAGAAACGTGCCTGGATGTTAACCAGCACAGTTGACACATTTTGCCGGGGATGTGCAGGCATCCTCGTGTTTAGACAGACCACACTGAACACATGTTGGCACACCACCTGCCCTAAGCCTTTGCAGGTCTACCCGATCAAACGTCAGGAACAGGGTACGGGTAGGCACCAATTCCCCTCGCTCTCTACGTTGTACTCGGTACACAGCAGTGACACCCTGGTCTTGTAAGTTCTCCTATATTTTCTCATTCGACATCTCGTCCAACGCACGAGTGGTGACAACTCCGCGGGAGTTTAGGGTCTTGTGAACTGCAATTGTGACGGGATAGTTGCCCAATAACGTAGCTTTTAAGGTCGTTGCTACCTGGGAAACGGAGTGCGCTTCCACAAGGAGCGCGCCGTTTCTGGAGCGAGTACAGGACTTGACTGGACCAGCAATATTGTCCAATCACTTCTGGATAATGAAAGGGTTCAATGTCAGAAAGTTCTTGCCTTCCTCATTACTGGTTACAACTAAGTAGCGAGGACCACAAGACTCGACTTCTTTTCCACCTATGTTAAATAATGTTATTAGTATATTTTACCATAACAAAGGGATTAAGATTCATCCCCCAGTGCTCCCCACCCACCACGGAGCCCAATGGGTCATCCCACTGGGATGTCAGGGATACACAGGGGATATAGTGAGCTCGCCGTCCCACTCACCCTGGAGTTCGGTACAATACCTAGTCCTGGCCGATTTATTAGGGGTGGATTAGTTCCTAACCTCCCGTTTAGGCGAAGGAGAAACCAAAGTAGTGTATTAGAAATGCGCACCCTCCCCGAATTCAGAAGTACACTAGAACGAACTCAGTTACGCATCCCTCAACCACCAGGACAAACCTTTCCACCGACACGGGTCTCCACGCACGGCCTACACGTAGGTGGGCCTGTTGATTGTCTTCCTCAACCACGAAGAGCTCACACGAGGGAGACTGTTGGCTCGGTACCCCAGGTGCGCAAAATGCGCACCTACCGAAGTAGGCCCCTGCGGGGTATCTTCAGGTTGCCCAACTGTATTATCTCTATACACTCTCTTTCTTGAACTAGGTCTCTAAAGTAATTGAGCCATCCCGGTGATATTTTTCATACCCTTCTGTTTATTCATTTCACTCACCATACCCAATATTTTATTCCCTTTTTATTGTATGGGATCCTTCACTTTCTTTTGAATACCATCCTGCCACTTGTTCTTTTTTGTTCTAATTTCTTGTACGCTTCCCTACTTATTACCATGATCACCCTATCTCTAATCTCCCCCGTTCTCCAACAAGCCAGGTTTTAAGCACCTCCCTTCTTGCTCTACTGCTATCCTCATGAAACCATTGCTTATTCGTTTCATTTTCCCTTTTACTTTCATTTTTATCGCTGCCCTTGTAACTATTAGTTTCATTAGCTCTATGCCACTTTCTATATTCTCATTCAGTGCAACCTCTATGCCTACTTTTCCTATTTTTGAGATTCTTTCAGTTAGGAATTCCCCTGCATTTCTTCCCATCATCTAAATGCATTCACTACTTTAAGCTCACCTTACTCCTTTCTCTCACTTTCCTCTTCTATCAATTCCATCTCTATCCCTACAGGAAAGTGGCCACTACACAGTATTTCGTTTGTTATTTTGAAATTAATTCTTTCAATGAGCCCCTTGCTATACAAGATATAGTCAACCACAATTTGACCGTTATTTGCAAATGAATATTCACCATCCGCATCTCCTTTTACAGCTCCAAAGAAAGCAAGGAATGTGGCATCAGCGGCAAAGACCATGGCGTCAGTTTCTCTGGATACCAAAGGAATTTTGATTGACTAAGTAGAAAAATGTACAACAATTATGGGAGGATACTACTCTCAACTTCCAACCAAACTGAATGCAAGCATTCATTAAAATAGAACGGGTTAAGAAATACAAATACCGCTTTAATAAGGACAATCCGCCAGTCCACAAAAGAATTTGGAACGCACAAACTGAGATATGTGCTCTATGAAGTATTGGAGCATCCACCCTATTCCACATATTTGTCTCCCTTGGGTTCACACCTGCTAAAACTTAAATTCCGTACTGGTAGCAGCTTTTTGTGTGTGTGGTGTTTTAGGGCCCATCGACAACAAGGTCATTTGGGCCAGCAGAAAAGATTGCGCTATAGATGGATACTTTGTAGTACTTCCAGGGGAACACAAGGAGGGGATAATAGCACTGGAACACTGCTGGACAAAATGTGTTGATAGAGATGTTAAAAAACAAAACTACTATAAAGGCATAATTATTTTTCCTTATCAGGTGAGTACTTTTCAATATTCAGTGTTCAATATTCTCAGGCTATTTTGGCTACTAGTGACTTGAAGGCAAATCAATCACCAGATTTTCTGTTAGGCTGTGCCATTTTTCCCTTAGATATAATTTGCTCTAGCTGCCTTACATTATGCTCTAACTGATGCATTCATATACTGCTATGTAAGAATGATGGACAGCATGACCCTCTTTTGAACTTCCTTCCCTAAAACTTTACTTCTGTTTTATCACAGCAGTACAGAAAATATATTGCTCTAAGTTAATATTTTATTTAAAAGACTTACATTTAGGTTTCTTTTCCTGAATGTATTACAAAATGTCTTTCTAAGTCAGACTTGAATATGTAGCACTTATCACATTTGTCATACATAGTCTAACGTCTGAATATAACAGAACATGTTGGTGTAAATTGGACATCTGCTTGGAAACTTACTTTTGTTTTATCACAGCAGTACAGAAAATATATTGCTCTAAGTTAAGATTTTATTTAAAAGACTTACATTTATGTTGCTTTTCCTCAATGTATTACAAAATGTAAACTTGAATATGTAACACTTAACACATTTGGCACACTTGCATAGTCTAACGCATGAATATAACAGAACATGGTGTATATTGGACATTTGCTTGGAAACTTACTTTTGTTTTATTACAGCAGTACAGAAAATATATTGCTGTACGTTAATATTTTATTTAAAAGACTAACATTTAGGTTTCTTTTCCTGAGTATTACCAAATGTCTTTCTAAGTCAGACTTCAATATGTAACACTTAACACATTTGGCACACTTGCATAGTCTAACTTCTGAATATAACAGAACATGTTGGTGTAAATTGGACAACTGCTTGGAAAGTTACTTTTATGTTTTATCACAGCAGTACAAAAAATATATTGCTCTAAGTTAATATTTTATTTAAAAGACTTTCCTTTCTTTGAATCGCTTCTCAAAACTGTTGCACTTGTATCTGAATGTAAGCGCATATGACGGTATAAGACAGACTTCTGCTTAAAACACTTCTCACAATTGTTACACTTGTATGGTCTTGCATCTGAATGTAACGGAATATGCTGGGCTAAGTGTTGCTTCTTTTTAAAAGACTTCTGACAGCTGCTACACTTGTATGGTCTTGTACCTGAATGTAACAGAATGTGCTCTTTTAAGACCTGCTTCTGTTTAAAAGACTTCTTACATTTGTTACACTTGTATGGTCTTGTATCTGAATGTAAGCGAATATGATGGTCTAAGTTAGACCTCTGTTTAAAAGACTTATCACAATTGTTACACTTGTATGGTCTTCTATCTGAATGTAACAGAATGTGCTCTTTTAAGACCTGCTTCTGTTTAAAAGACTTCTTACATTTGTTACAACTGTATGGTCTTGCATCTGAATGTAGCAGAATATGTTGGTCTAGGTGGTGCTTATGTTTAAAAGACTTCTCACATATGTTACACTTGTATGCTCTTGTATCGGAATGTACGCGAATATGATGGTCTAAGTTAGACTTCTGCTTGAAACACTTCTCACATTTGTTACATTTGTAGAATCTTGAATCTGAATGTATCAGAATATGTTGGATTAAGTTAGACTTCTGTTTAAAAGACTTCTCACATTCGTTACACTTGTATGGTCCTGTATCCGAATGTAACAGAATATGTTTGTGTAACTTAGACTTGTGTTTAAAAGATTTCTCACACCTCTTACACGTGTATGGTCCTGTATCTGAATGTAACAGATTATGTTGGTCCAACTGGTGCTTACGTTTAAAAGACGTCTCACATATGTTGCACTTGAACGGTGTTTTATCTGAATGTAAGCGAATATGACGGTCTAAGTTAGACTTCTGTTTAAAAGATTTCCCACACTTTATACACTTGTATGGTCCTGTATCTGAATGTAACAGAATATGTTGGTCCAACTGGTGCTTACGTTTAAGAGACGTCTCACGTATGTTGCCCTTGAACGGTGTTTTATCTGAATGTAAGCGAATATGACGGTCTAAGTTAGACTTCTGCTTAAAAGACTTGTTACATTTTATACACGTCATACATTTGTATGATCTTGAATCTGAATGTAGCAGAATATGCTGCTGTAGGTGGGACTTCTGTTTAAAAGATTTCTCACATTTGTCACACTTGTATGGTTTTGACTCAGACTTCAGTTTCAAAGGCTTCTCAGGTCTGCCACATTCATATGATGTGACAGCAGACTTGGCTGTTTTCAGATGTATGAAGGAATCGGATGCATCGCTTTTCTCAGAAACTCCTTGGGAACGTAACCTGAAATATTTCAAAGCAAATTAATAACAATACAGTGATACATGTTCCCTGAAATAATTTTTATTGAAATATCATTAACTATGGTGGAATTAGTCATGGAAGCAAAAGCCTGTATATTTGTTTGAGTAATTAGTACAGCTAGCAATTTCTGGACCTGTAAAGTGTCTAGAAAGCACTTTTAAAATACCTAATAATATACCAAAATGACCTAGAGATTAGAAAAAAAAATATGTTAAGACGTTTTCATAGGCTTAGTGTGTGGCCAGTGAGCGAACAGGATTTCTTTCATGAAATTGCAAAACTGCAGTGAAATGAACCAAAATATTCCTAAACCCTGGTAAAGGTCATTGACACAATGCTGTTTAAAAATAATGAGATATTTAGAGAGGGTCTACTAGGTCCTCTCCTGGTACTAATGACTTCGGTACAACACAGTTTCTTTTACTTGCCACCTGCGGTAGCCAGTTTTAGGAGTGCATTATTATACGAAGGTGGTACGAAAACTTTCCGACCTCAACATGAAGATGGCAGAACTCGTAAATAAACGCTAGTGAATTTCGCTGTTTATCTTTTGACAGTTACTCACCAAAGTGTCAGCTATTTTGGATGCTCAGTTGTTATGTAACAGTTGTTTTTAGTGCGTTGATATGAGTGTTGGGATCAAAATGGACAAAATTGATTATCCAGCTGTTATTAAGTATTTGTGAAAGCTGAGAAGTTAAGTAGGCACTGCTTCCAATCGTAAGTCTCTAGATTCATATCTCACTGCATTTCATTTTTGTTAATTTTAAAACTGCATATACAGTACATTATTTTGAATACAGCATTAACATAACCTCGACATTTATGTATACAAAAAGATAATTCTGCTAAAAGGTGAGCTATATAACTAGACAGTAAGTATAAATAAAATACTATCTGCTAAAATTAAGACACAATGTAACCACAATTAATGATGGATGTTTGGATATCTAGCACGTATCTGCACTCAATGCTCGAGGCATAGAAAAAGTTTAGTCATAGATTAAGGTGGACAAGAAGCTATAAGATACAAATCTTCTAGAATTTTATAACAGAGGCCATCTTTTCTGCTTCCCCCATCCATAAGCAAATTGGAACGCAACTGCGTTTTTGTCTCAGTCCACATATTTCCAATAGGACCTAAATCTGCCAAAGAGAGATGATTTAACAATCATCTTTGCCTTACATGTACAAGAACATGTAACCTTGTCTGGTAATATATTACAGCTGTGATAGGTATTTTCTTACTGCAAACATAACGCAAAACAATCTGTGATCGTCTGTCAGGTCCTGTTTTAGTTTCTGTTCACACATTAAGTCCGAAATCAACTAATGGGGCTGATCCAGGTAGATGTCAAATATTACATATAAAATAAGTATATCTAAAACAAATAGCTGCAATAACTTGATTTAACATCATTAAGAGAAGGAAAAACAAGTATATTGTCACCCGAACGTCAAAACTCCCTATAGAACCGGCCGGCAGCAGCAGGAGACGGTAGGCGTTCGCCCACGCCCACTCATTTGTCTTACAGCGGTAACGAGGGCTGGCTGGAAAAACATCACCGTACCGTCTCTTTCCGCTACCCCTGAGTTCTCGAACTTACAGGATATTTCATCTAATCCGGAACCTTCTAGATTGGCCAGTTGGTCCTATATAAGCAACGCGTCGGGCTGGAAGTCAGTCAGTGCTTGATGAGCATCGTAGGAGCGCCGTGCTAGTGAATGGACGAGAAGACTGTGTACGTGCATCGGAAGTGTACGTAACTGTGAGCGTGCAGTGGAACTCCAACGGACGAACTAGTGAATCGTAATTGTGTGCATTACGTAATTCTGTGTAATTGTCAAGTGTTCAACTGTAAGTCGGTGGAAATAAAGAACATTTTGAGTTTGTGCAACTGGACTTTTAATTTCGCGAACCCACAAAGTCACACTGGTGTCAGGAAGCGGGACCACATCACCGAACATTACAGCCATGGACGCGGCATTGGAAAAGATTTTGAAGATGATGAAAATGAAGGCCGAACTGACTTCGGAAATGAAAGCGGCAAATAATAGCCTGGCCGCGGAACTGACACAAATGAAGGCGGCCAACGACAACCTTACCGCCGAGTTGAAGGAAATGAAGACGGCAAATGAAAACTTCACTGAAAAAAAAAACAGAAGCGGCAAATAACAACCTGGCCGCAGAGTTGAAACAAATGAAGACGGCAAACAACAACTTCGCCACGACAATGACCGCAAAATGGCCGAACTGACCACGGAAATAAGGGTGGCGAACAAGGCTCTCGCCGCCAAATTTGAAGAACAGTTGGCCGGCGTGAGTGATGACGTAACGGAGCCGGGCAAGCGGATGGGCCAAGTGGACGACCGCGGCGAGGACCTGGCGAGCCGCGTTAACGACCTGGAAGGGAAGGCCGACAGCAGCGTCAGGTCCCTGAACGCCATAGTGGAGGACGTCGTCGGCAGGAGGTCGAAGGACTTGAAGGCCGGAACACCGGGACGCGACACATCGGCGCGCGTCAAACCTCCGAAATATGACGGCGCGTCAACATTTGAGGTCTTCCGCCGCCAGTTCCACACAGTGGCCAAGCACAACAAATGGTCACCGGAGGAGGCCACACAGTTAATAGCCAGCCTCCAGGGACAGGCCGCGGAAGTCCTAAAGGCGGTGCAGATAACGGCGGCACCCAAGGACATCTGGGAGGCCCTGGAAAATCGTTTCGGAAACCACAGCATAGCGGTAGCGTACCGCAGCCAGCTAAAGGCAAGGTCACAGTAGCCAGGGGAGACGCTGCAGCAGTTCGCCCTGGCAGTTGAACTGGCCAGCAAGGCCCTATTCGACCTCCCACCAGAGTTCGTATCCCGGGAAGCTACCTACACATTCGTTGACGTGGTACGGGAAACGGAGATTCGTCAGCGCCTAATGCTCGGCGATTATAAAACAATCCACGAGGCGCTAACGGCAGCATTAAGGATGGAGGCGGCCAAGGTAACAGCAATCCCGACGTCGAGAACGAGGACTGTCCGCTACACCGGAGACAGACCAGCCGAGGGACGCCGGCGAAGACCTAGTGGCCTGTGATGGGGGTGTGGACAGCCCGGTCACCTGCAGACTGCCCACACCAGGAAGAGCAGCCGGAAAACGAGTAAGGGCCGTCGTGGAGAGCGGCACGTCGGCGCCATCACCACCATCCCCTCGAGTGACACTGCGCGCCGTCAGCCGGCGGATGGATGACAGCCCCATCGCGGACGGTTGGGTGAGAGGGAAGTCGTGCCGCGTAGTGGTGGACACTGGGGCAGCCGTGACCATCATCAGACCTGACGTGGTGAAGGGTTTGCCGACAAGGAAGCCGAGCCGACCATACCAGCTTGTCACGGCATCGGGCGACACCTTGCCTGTGGAGAAACAGTCCCTGTGTAAGTTGAACTAGGGACGGAGTGTCGTACGTCTTTGGGTGTTCGTCGCAAAGGTGGCTGAGGTGATTCTGGGACTGGATGCCCTCAGGAGCCACGAAGCGCCGGTCGACGTCTGCAGGAAGGTCCTGCGGCTCAACGAGAAGAGGTTATACTACGTCAACCCAAAGAGCGCCTTGGAATCTGCAGGGTAATCTTGAACGAAGACGTGATTGTCCCCGCGAGGAGCGAGGTGTTGGTGATGGCGCGAGTGGAAGGCCAGCGGACAAAGAACATGATGCTGGACCAAAAGACGCCTGTGCACGGACTGTGTAGCCAGGACATTGTTGCCGTGCCAAGAGGTGCCAGTGAGACTGCTAAATCCAACGGACACCGATCACGACGTCCAGGCCGGGAGAGAGTTGGGAACCTGCGAGCCCGTAGTGAGCGTAACAGCAATCGACAAGACACAAGAGCCGGTACCAACGCAACACCCGGGGCCCCGGCTAGAAGGCCTACTGGAGAGGGCGGCCGACCACCTGACCGCAGAACTGGAGAAAGTTCGACAACTGCTGAGGCGATACTAGCGCGTCTTCAGCCAAGGCGATAGTGACTACGGCCGCACGGACAAAGTGCTTCACCGCATCGACACTGGGGACGCCCGGCCTATTCGGTAACCACCTAGACGCGTTCCACTGGCGAAGCAAGGGGCGGTACCAGACATGCTGGAGGACATGAGATCCAGGGGAGTGATTGAAGAGTCGGACAGCCCTTGGTGTTCCCCTGTAGCCTTGGCGACGAAGAACGGCAAGCTGCGCTTCTGCGTAGACTACAGAAAGTTGAACGCTGTCACCCGGAAGGACTGTTTTCCCTTACCCCGGATTGACGACACCCTGGACACGCTAGCTGGTGCACAGGTGTTCTCAACTCTGGACCTGAAGTCGGGCTACTGGCAGATAGCTCTAGATCCGAGAGACAAGGAAAAGACCGAATTCTCTACAGGCCAAGGGCTCTGGCAGTTCACGGTTATGCCCTTTGGCCTCTGCAACGCACCAGCTACCTTACAACGCCTCATGGAGTCAGTGATGAGAGGACTGACTTACGACGCCTGCCTGCTGTACCTGGACATCATCGTCGGTAAGACTTTTGAAGACCATCTCGAGAATCTGAGTATGGTGCTACAAAGACTGCAGGCGACCAACTTGAAGCTCAACGCGAAGTGTCAACTCTTCCGCAAGGAAGTGAACTAATTGGGCCACATAGTCTCAGCAACCGGAGTGGCCACGGACCCGGAGAAGACACGGGCTGTGAGAGATTGGCATCGCCCAAAGGATAAGAAAGAGTTGCGCAGTTTCCTGGGGCTGTGCAGTTATTACCGCCGCTTCATAAAGGGGTTCTCCAACATCGCCAAACCCCTCACCCGCCTGACAGAGGAACACCGGCCTTATGTGTGGACGGAGGATGCCGAAGACGCTTTCCAGCACCTGAAGGATACCCTGTGCAGTGCTCCAATTTTGGGTTTCCCGCAACCGGGTGGCACCTTCATCCTGGACACCGACGCCAGCAACCATGGCAATGGACGTGTCCTATCGCAGATCCAGGACGGCCATGAGCGGGTGATAGCCTACTACAGCAAGACGCTATGCAAGGCAGAGACGAACTACTGCGTCACCCAATGAGAGTTACTGGCGGTAGTAGACATTGGAGCACTTCCACAAGTATCTGCACGGTCAGCCATTCCACCTGAGGACTGACCATTCCGCCCTAACCAGGCTATTGAGCTTTAGGAACCTGGAAGGCCAGACAGCACGTTGGGTCCAGAGGCTACAGGAGTACAACTTCACCTCGGAACATCGTAAAGGGAAGAGCCAAGGTAACGCTGACGCGATGTCCCGAAGAGACCCTGTCGAGAAGAAAGCGGCCAGTGCACAAGAGTGGAAGAGAAGGGGCGTGCCGCAGCAGTCCGAGTAGTCACGGCAGTTCCTGCGGATGGCTGGGATAGCGCAGGCCTGAGGAGGGAGCAGCTGGCGGAAGCAGACTTGGGGCCACTTTTGAGGGAAGTGGAGGCGGGTACGAGACCAACCTGGGAGGACATCGCACCGAGGAGCGCAACCTACAAGTCTTACTGGGCCCAATGGGACTCGTTGAAGACCAGAGAGGGCGTGCTGTTCCGGGTATGGGAATCACCCGATGGGAAGACGCAGAGAGAACAGTTGGTACTTCTCCGGAGTAAGGTCCCGGAAGTCTTGGAGGAAGTGCACGCCGGTACTTCAGGACACCTGGGAGCAAACCGAACGATTGACAAACTACGGCAGCGCTACTACTGGCTGAGGCTCCGGGCAGGCGTTGAGAGATGGTGCCGTCAATTTCACGTGTGCGCAGCGAGTCGCGGCCCCCAAACTACGAGCCGGGGTCACATGCAGCACTATAACGTCGGAGCGCCATTCGAAAGGATCGCCGTCGACATAGCTGGACCATTTCCGATGTCCGACCGAGGCAACATGTACCTGATGGTGGTCGTGGACTATTTCACCAAGTGGCCGGAGGTGTATGCCATCCCGAACCAAGAGGCAAGGAGAATCACAGACTGCCTCGTGGAGCAAGTTATCTGTCGATTTGGGGTTCCGTTAGAGCTGCACAGTGACCAGGGCACCAATTTTGAGTCCAACCTGATGAAGGAGGCACTACAAAGGCTTGGGGTGAACAAGACCCGCACGACGCCTCTACATCCCCAGTCAGATGGCAGGGTCGAAAGATACATCAAGACCTTAGAACACCTGAGGAAGGTCGTGGCCAGCCATCAGCAAGACTGGGACGTCAAGGTGTCTCTGTTCTTGCTGGCCTACCGCTCGTCTACAGACGACACAGCTGGGATGACGCCAGCCAGTTTAATGTTCGGCCGAGAGTTACGCCTCGCTTGTGACCTGGTTTTTGGAAGCCCTACGGAAGCGAAACAGCCAGCGACCGAGTATGAGAAGAACCTGGTGGACCATCTCCAATAAGTTCACGGGATGGCTCGCCTGAACATCCAGAAGGCGAGCGACCGTATGACGACCAGGTATGACAGGCAAGCCAACAGCCAAGGGTTCCAGCAAGGTGACCTGGTCTGGTTGTACCGTCCTACCCGGACCAAGGGACGCTGCCCGAAGCTCCAGCAGCCATGGCAAGTACCGTACCAGGTGGTGAAGAGGATTAGCGACGTGGTCTACCGCATCCAGAAGTTCCCCGAGGGAAGATGTTGGTGGTACACCTGGATCGCCTGGCACGCTACGATTGTGCTGTTCGGGACGACCAGCTTTGAGGGAGCAGTGTCACCCGAACGTCGGAACTCCTATAGAACCGGCCGGCAGCAGCAGGAGACGGTAGGCGTTCGCCCACGCCCACTCATTTGTCTTACAGCGGTAACGAGGGGTGGCTGGAAAAACATCACTGTACCGTCTCTTTCCGCTCCCCTGAGTTCACGAACTTACAGGATATTTCATCTAAACCGGAACCTTCTAGATTGGCCAGCTGGTCCTATATAAGCAACGCGTCGGGCTGGAAGTCAGTCAGTGCTTGACGAGCATCGTAGGAGCGCCGTGCTAGTGAATGGACGAGAAGACTGCGTACGTGCATCGGAAGAGTGTACGTAACTGAGCGTGCAGTGGAACTCTAACGGACGAACTGGTGAATCGTAATTGTGTGCATTACGTAATTCTGTGTAATTGTCAAGTGTTCAACTGTAAGTCGGTGGAAATAAAGAACAATGCGTTTGTGCAATTGGACTTTTAATTTCGCGAACCCACAAAGTCACAATATGCTACACACAAGATATAGGAATGCCGTACTATACAAACTTTCTCATGTTAGTGTCCTTTATATTGATACTTAGTTGTTAAATAAGCATAACTTACTGATTACACAATAAATATACCCCTGAATAAAGAAGAATTTAATACAGAATATAAACATTAATAATACTACTTTAATTAATGGTTTTAATAAAGATTTTATACAAAAAAATTGAAAAAATTAAATATCAGAAGTATTAATGATATTTCTACTCTTAACAAAATAAAAGATGATTATAAATTTAAAAAATTTAACCATCCATGGGTTAATAAACATTTTCACATTTTTTAAAAAGAAGTTGGTGTAACTTTAGTTCTTCAAAATACAGTATTACAAATGTATTACAATTTTCTAAAAATGATAAAATTCCTAATACTAAAAAATCTGGCGTATATCAATTTAATTGTTTAGATTGCGATCAGGTTTATTTTGGAAAGACGAAACATAGTTTGGAAACCAGAAAGAAAGAACCTTTTCATAACATTAAATATAAACAAATTGATAAATCGGCCGTACCAGATTATTTTGGTCATTTAACCATGAAATAAATCCCGAAGTTAAATTATTGAAACAATTTAATGTTCCCATATAATTAATAGTTTGGGGGAAAATATTTATTTAAAAAAATAAAAATTATGTAATGAATTGAAATACCGGCAATTGATTCTGTTTTTAGGTTTGTTTTCGTCTACAGATGTTGGTAAAACGTAAATACATGGTATCCTTGACAACGACGTGTGTTAACTGAAGATGTGGGCAAATGTTCACGAAATTAATCTCATATAAAGAAGATAGAAGTATTATCATCTACTTCTTAAGTGGAAGATAATTACTAAATATTTTTATTTATATGAGAAGCATAACTTATTTGGTTATCTTTATTGATCATATGGATTACAAATGATAAAACTTGGAACTTGTGACAAAGTCCTGCTGATGGGTAAGGGGAGGCATCTGTGGAAAATGCTAAAATCCAAAGTTCACATCAGAACTGCATGAAATTTTGTCACTATGTGGGGTACAGAGAATCTAGTTAAGCTTTCAAAATTCGTCTTTCTTTCTTAAATAGTTAAAAAAACATACTTAGTGCCTTTTACAGTGTAATTTTTGTACGTCATATAAGAAGTCCCAAGTCAAAGTTTTTCTTTTAGAAACTTTAAATTTTCGATTCAAGTTTTCATGAGCATCAGTTATATAAGTTGCTATACTTTTAAAGGGTGTGTCAAGTATTTTTGGAGATTTTTTTTTTTATGTGTGAATGTATTAAATTTTCCTTAAATTTTTTGCAATTTTGAGATTTAAAATTCAATAGTGAATAAACTATTAAATTTAGATCAACAAAAATAGCAATTGTTATTAAACATTTATTTAGGAACATGTATGCAAAGTTTTATACGAACTCGTTAAGAATTGCAGAACGTGGAGCATTTTGAACATACAAAGATGTTGAAAGATTAAAAGCGCAGAAACATGAATTTAAAATTTTAGATAGAAATTCCACTACTTTGTTTTACTTTGAAATCCCCATGCATCACAAGCAGGCCATACAGCTAACTTTTTACCTTCTTTACCTTTAATTTGTTTATCTTTGGCTCTTTTCTTTTATCATTTTTTTACCTGCAATGGTTTATACCAAAAAAGGATAGTTGAATTTTTTGATGGAATTTTGTTACATTATGAAACATGTTAAATTCTCTGCAATTTCTTTATAAATGAAAAACTTTGGATTCTGCTTCCTTTAGTTAAGAGTTACAAAACTGTATATACTCATTTTCCCATGTCTTATGGTTCTGGAGCAGATAATTTAAGGAATATGATAGAATTTTCTTGAATTTTTGTCAATTTCTGTTTACAATACTAATCATTATTAAATTTTTGATATACAGCCATAATGATACCAATTTTTATTGAAAACTTATCTAGGAATATACATATATGCAAAACTTGAAAGAATTTCATGGAAAACTGCATTGTTTGGAGTATTAGCAGTATTAAAAGAATGCTAAAAATTGGACACAAAGAAAAATTTAGTTAGAAGTCTAAATATAAACAGTTTTTTTAAGTTTCAAAACCCTCCTGCACTATATGAAGACCACTCAGCTAGTTTATTATCCTCTTCTTCTAATTTCGTCATTTTTAACTGCTTCCTGGCACAGTTATATTTGCCCAATGAACTTTGAGCACCATGTTTTAGCTTTCACCTATCCCTAATACTGCTAATTTTCTTGCTTATTATAAAAACACTAGTGGACAAGTATTTAAGATATAAAAAAGGTAAAATATATATGGCCTTTATTGATCTCGAGAAAGCATTCGATAGAATACAGATGAATTTGCTATGGTATAAATTATTAATGAAGGGGATGAGTAATAAAAGGTAACCATTCTAAAAAGGTTATACAAAGAGAACACATTTCGTATAAAATATGAAGGAGCAATAACTAGGGACATACACCAGGAGAAAGAGCTAAGGCTAGGCTGCAAGTTAAGCCGTTTTTTTAATTTTTACATAGATGATATATTGAAAAATATAATTTTTTCATAGATGATATATTAAAAAATATAAGCAATAATAATAATAATAATAATAATAATAATAATAATAATAATAATAATAATAATAATAATAATAATAATAATAATAATAATAATAATAATAATTTCTTCCGGGTAATTAATAATATACAAATCCCTGTATTATTGTTTGCAGATGACTTGGTGATTGGTGCTATTACTATAAATGGGTTAAAAATATATTTACAAGAAATAGATATTGTACAGATTGGGGACAAAATGTGAATAGAGCTAAAACCCAAATTGTAGTTTCTAAAAAAGCTACTAAACTGAGTAAACATGAGAAGCGGCAGAAAGAGGGAATAGAATATAAAGTAGTACGTGAATGTAATTACTTAGGAATGAAAATTGATGCAGGAGGGAAATGGGAGAAGCAAAAGAAATGTGCACTGGCAAAAGGGAAAGCACCAATGGCAGCTGTAAGAGGATGTTTGTATTGTCATGGCAACAGGCATAAAAGTTTCGGCACAAATAAGAAAACAGTCGGCGGATAAATTTTCATGGTAATAATGAGCCTTGCTAAGCAGTTAACGATAGCGCGTTTAGTGTAAACAGATAACCGGCAACGCAGATAGGTGAGATAAAAGACTTGCTGGCCCAGACGTTTCCGAAAGGTGATAGAATATTCGCATTACGTCATTAGATGCCTTGTTGACTCCAGATAATCTAGTGATTGTACAGAACGGTCTGGAATTCATGAAAAGGTGTATAAAAAGAAGCCATGGCTAGTGATGAGTGAGTTGTGAAACAGTGTTGTGAAATGAGAGACAGCCAGCTGCGTTGTTTTAACGAGAGCTAAGGATGTAATCTGCTGTCACTGTTTGTTATTGTGATCGACCTTGGTGGACTGATGGTGTATGTAACGTAATGCTGCTGTAATCTATAAGAGTATTTCTACGAAAATAAAGGAGACCTTTAATTTCTGCAACTCGGCCTTTTAATTCTACGAACCCACAAAGAAACAGTATAAAACTGAAATGGAAATGAAATGGTTAGCAAGAGTATATAATTCTTTGGTTGAGGCACGAATGCTATTTGGTATTGAGATATGGGCGCTGGAAAAGGGATGGGAAGTCTTAGATTATGTACACAGGGGGTTTTGTAAGGAAGTTCTGGGGCTGCCAATATCAACTGCAAATGAAGTAGCTCTGATTGAAACGGGGAGTGTTTCAAGAAAAGGGTTAGTTATAGAAAGGGCACTAAAATATTGGTATAGAGTATTGAATTTAGAGGAGGGGAATATACTGAAACAATGCTTGAAGTATCGAGAAGTTTACCAAATAAAGGATGGGTAAGTAATTTACAAAATAATTTAGGAGTTAATGGTATGGGTGATATTTGGAGAAAGAGAAACCAATTATAAAGGTTTTTGGAAAGGGGCTAGAATAAGATTTGAAGACATGGAGATCCAGAAACTGTTTATAGCAGAGAAGAGATCACTTGTTTTCTATATTCCATTGAAAGATAGCTAGGGGAGGGAGAGGTATATAGATAGCACGAGCAGTGAAGAAAGAAAGGGGTTAGCATGGATAAGAGTAGGAATATAGAGATTAAGAGGTCAAAGAAATGGATACCTGCAAGACGAGTGCCAATTGTGTAGGGACAAAGAGGATATAGAACATATCGTCATTGCGCCTGTAAAAACGGCCATGTAAAGTAAAGGTCATTTTACAGGAGAAGGAAAAAACACTTTCTTATAATTGTTTTTCAATTTATGATTCGTGTTATTGTAGCGTTAAATTTATTATTTTCTCAGTAACATTGTGGATATGGCGATACCAGTTCAAATTCAGCAAAAAAATTTATTAAAGGAAATTTGAAAGATTATTTCACACAGCCGATTAAATAGGCGTCTTTTGTTTCACATAGCCGATTTGGTAGACAGAAGGCAGCGTTAAAAGTATGTAATGTTTCTGTATTAATGTTATATTGTCTATCATATTTATGTGTTATTAAAGTTAAAGCATATGATATAATGAGAAGAATTAAAATAATTATGAAAATATTTTTGAGTCAGAATCAGAATAACTTTAATTACTTCCGGATGCTGAAGTTGAAGTGACTGTCGCGTAACAACTTAAAATAAGTTATTCATACAGTCGGGCCTTTTGAAATTAATACAAGGTCATGGTAAAAATGTCCCTCCAGGAGTCTACTTCGGTAGGTACGGGTTTGGCGCACCCGGGGTCCCGAGCCAACAGTCTCCCTCGTGCAGGCTCTTCGTTAAAACACACAATTTGTCTTTTTTTTTCCTTTCTTGAATAATTTCAGAGGTATTCTTTGTTATGTTTGAATTTTCTCAAATGTAAGTCATTTTTTCTCCTTTATCTCCTGGCCATGCAAAGAGAACGTAATTTCAAAGCCATCAGATAGCGACCAGCTATTAAAATATTTGACTATCGCTTAAAGCCTGCTGTATTCCCCTTGCATCTACAAGCAAATTAGCAATAAGTTAATTTATGCAAATTGTGATCTTGATTAGCGTTTCTGAGACTATTTGCAAACATGTGTATTTTTCTAAGGAACACAGAGGGAATATCGTTCCTCGGAAGCTGTGGGGAAGGCTTCAGAAGATGAGAGGAGTTTGAGCAAGTCACGGGCACGCTGTGTGTTCAGTCACGTGATCTGAGGCAATCATAGCAATTCACGATATTGCAGAGTTCTTTGCCCTTGAGATAAAAGTAAGGGTAGCGTGCAAAATGTTTCGTTATTGACGCTCCTCCAGTAGTAGAGGGGAAGGGCAAGTTCTGACGTACTCATGAATTGCAACATTTGAAAGGTCGGAACAGACAAATGTTGCTTTGATAGAAATATCCTTCCAAAACTACATGTTCAACAAAGGAACAGGTTTTAAAAATCAAATTTTTCTGCAAAAATGAATGCTAGATGGAACGACTATATTCCAAAAGAGCATACATTACGCTTGAACTATTTTGGATAGACCATAAATTGAAAAATATGTTTTACATTCACATGACCTTCTCTATTCACTAACAAAGATAATAGCACTACTAATAACCGAATTCACCAATAGATGTTAAAATCAATATTAACAAATGTAAGGTACAGAGTTAACAAAAGTGTTAAAATTCTTCTATTTCACCAATTTGTTTTCTGAAAGTATTAACAAACGTGTGTTAATGCCGAGACTTGTAAATATTGCAGATACAGAAGGCTGTGGATGAATCTTATTATTATCCGAAAGTACTGCGATGCGCTTTTGTTTTTATCTTCATTCACACACAGCTGAAGAAATGGCGGGTGAATAAAATCAGAAGAAAACCCATGGTACGAATTTCTCATCAATCCAGAAAGAATTGTTATTAGGATTAGTAACTAAACATAAGGATATTGTGGAAAATATGAGGAGGATATGTATGTGTAGTGTTTAACGCCCGCTTTTACTACATACGGCACCGCAGGCGGTGACACTGATGATACATGAGATGAAGATGGAGCACCGGTGGAATGAGATGGCGGGGGAATCCGGAGGACCCGGAGAAAACCCGCCCCAACGCCGTGTTGTCCACCACAAATCTCACTTTGCGGTTGCCTGGGATCGAACCCGGGCCGCCTTGGTGAGAGCCAAGCGGTCTAACCACAGCCACGGCGCAACCTATGAGGAGGATGCTGTAAATGTGAAAGAGAAACATGTGGCGTGGGAAACGATTGGAAATGAGCCTAATTCAAATGCAAATGTCACAGCCAGAAGTGCGAAGCAACTTCATCAGTATTACGTAAATTTAGAACGAGGTGTGAAGATGGACAGAAGTGACGAGTTTTAAGGCCGGAGGTACGCAGTGTATTATCCACATAATTCAGTGAATTATAAAATAGCTAAGTTATTAATACTTGAAGTAAAGGCGAGATCGGCATTTTCCTATTCGATGCATGTTCTAACCTCTTTTGTAGTTCCTCACTAACCTTCATAAGAACTTGTTCCGACAGTCTATACTTCTGTAGAAGTCTCCTACCGATAGCTCCTCACAATCATTTCTCCTCATAGGCCGTACTCCATTACGAATGCCATATAGACGGTCTGAATATAGCAAATCGACATCAATAGCTTTGTTCACACCTGCCATCTTGACAATTCTACAACTGTTAATGACTTAACAACAGAAACATAGATTGTTAGTTTAACAAGAGATTTAACATGAGTGTTAAGCTAACATTTGTTGGTGAAATGCAATTTTTGTAATAACTATTGCCAAACAGACTAACAGCCGTGTTAAGTCTTAACATCTATTGAAATCGGGCATAAAGTTCTTAAATCCTACATAGAGGCCTTGAAATTGTACATTTCCCATGACATTGCCAGAAACAACTTAGGGTTGGCATTACTTAAAAAAATGGTAAGTTCTGAAAATTCGGGCTATGTAGTGACCAGGAATTTCCCGGTGGCGGCTGATGACACAATGATAAATTGTGAGCTTTAAAGAGTTTTTACATAGTAAATTTTTTCTGTGTATTTTGATTAACAAAATTATATAAAGAGAGGTAGAGTCAGATTGAAAAATTCAATACCATAGTCGTGATTTGAACCATGGATCTTCTGGTCTCCGTCCGGTTGCTCTTAATCACAACATGCCACCATGACATTGAACTAACTCATGTCGAAGTACGGGAGATCCGTGGTTCAAATACCAGCTATGACAAACTTTTCAATTTGACTCTACCTAACCAAATCATTGTCTACACACGGCTAGTATTTTTTTATAATTTACGTCCTCCAACGTTAAGTCATATTGGACGATGAATGGAATGGGTGAAATGATGCTGGGGTCCATAGAGCTTAGAGTTACCCGACATTCGTCTTTCAGGATAAGGGAAAACCCCAGAAAAAACGTTATCCAGGTAACTCACCCAGACTGAGATTCGAACTCGGAACCACTTGAACGTGAGGCAGACATGCTACCACCACGCTACCGAGGCGGGCTGTCACGGCTAGTATGGAACGATTAATGTATAAAATTATACAAGTTTCCTTCCGAATGAAGATTCACAGGCTATTCCCCGAATATTCAAGATGTTAACTTTGTCATGTAAATATATTTAATTCCACATGGTCACTATTTTGATCAGTATCGTCAGAATATTTTTGGAAATCAAACATTTTGTAAATGTTTCATATAAATATTAAAATTGGGAGATGTTCTTGAAAATCTTGGTGTCGCATTAGATATGAAACTTTACTTGTAATTTAAATTAACAATCTTTTATAATAGTTACATAATCGTTTTATATTTCTGATTCATGACTAAAGGCTGGAGGCATGTGCGTTTTCCCACAGGTATACTATACTGGATGGTGCTGTTATCGGTCACACATGTAAACACGGCAGGTAGGTATAGCCTGACCATGACAACTGCCTCACAGTGAGAGGAAACAAAATGACCTTGCATCTACATACACCTGAAAGGCAAGGCTTTACTGGTTCGCAGAGTACTACGAGTACTTCGATGTTTGCAAGTTTGATGGCCTTGCTGTACATCTGAATTCATTCATACTATGTATGCGAGCGCACATCTCTCCGTCCTTTATACACGACTGTTGAATAAGCTTCTGAATTAATAAATTAGGTGATAATGGAAGCTATAGTTAATTCCAGTGCAGTACCGTTATCTGAAACTCAATGTTTGTATTCATTCTTAATTTACTTAGATGCATATTTCTGTTTTATGTTCATATGCAATCTGTAACATTCATTTGTATGCAGATACTGAACGTGCTTAGAAAGGTTCGCCATACCACAACATTAATGTCATATCAGGCTCTAACAATGTGTTTAGAAAAGCACTTAAAGTACCGTAAACATTACAAAAGAGGCTGCGGAAAACAAATGTTCTCTAGAACATTTGAGAAAGACACTGGACCATTGCGTAGAATAGTATTCTGTAAATACTAACAGGTCCAGATAAATAACTATTGTTAAAGAACTGGTATAGCAGACAACTTGTTGATTGATTGCATTTGTGATTACTCGTATTGATAGCATCACTGCAAATATAACAAGATGATTTAACATAAATATTATTATAATCTGTCTCAAACTAGAACAATTCTGTTGTAAACAACCAAGCATGCTGGTTCGGGGGCGGGGGGAGGGGGGGGGATGAAATGAAATGTGTAGTGTTTAACGCCTGCTTTTACTACATACGGCACCGCAGGCGGTGACACTGATGATACATGAGATGAAGATGGAGCACCGGTGGAATGAGATGGCGGGGGAAACCGGTGGTCCCGGAGAAAACCCGCCCCAGCGCCATGTTGTCCATCACAAATCTCACTTTGCGGTCGCCTGGGATCGAACCCGGGATGCCTTGGTGAGAGCCAAGCGGTCTAACCACTGAGCCACGGCACAGCCATTCGGGGGGGGGGGGGGGGGGGGGATGCACAGAAGTGTTTACAAAGGCATTTCCTTCCCTGTCTCGGCATAGTATCCCAGCAGCTGTCATAAAAATGTAGGTTTTAGAGCAGACCTAAACCTTGTCGATATGTTGAAACTAGCCGTAATTTTTCTCAGAAGCCGCTAGAGTTGTTTATGGCAGACGTAGCCACATTCTCATAAGAACACAACAAGACAATCACAATAACTAGAGAAGGTTACGTGGACTCAAACATCAAAATTCTTTCCGCTTAGAGTATACATAAGAAATAGAGAAGCAAACGTAGTTTGAAATGTTACTGCACAAGCATTACTATACTCTATCTCAGGCTAGTTCAATACTGCTGTAAACAAGGTGGAGCTGACTCAGCTCGCTGCTATACCTTGTTTCACGTAAGCTTGCCCGGTAATTTCTTAACGGTCACGTGACCTCATCTCCTCTCATTGGCTGCTGTTTGGTAGAGACTGTTTTGCGGTAAAAATTAGTTCGTTATTTAACATGGTGATATATCTTTATATGTTGAAAGAGAATTGTCAAATATTTACTTTCATAACTGTTTCAATTAAATATATTACGCAACAGAGTTAATTTATCTGAAATGCATGTTAATTCTTAAACAAAGTAAAGAGGAGGTTCCTTTGCATCTAATAGGCCTGCCTTTCTGATTACACAAGAGCACGTGCTTTAGCGGTAGTGAATTACATATATTTGTTTATATGAGTTTTATCACTGACCTTGTTCTGAACTGGATTAGTCATGTATTGTCATTAGAAGGTGTACTGTGCGCGTTCGAGAGATACGTTATTTTATCCATCGTTTATTGCGCATGTACTTATATGTATAATGGCAGAGTCTACCGCCAGTTTTTCGCTGAAGCATCGTAAGGGTAAGCCATTACAAAGAGGTGAAAAAAGAATTGTGTTGCATGTGTTTAATGCACTCACAGAGAAGAATCCGTCTTTGTCAGTGAGGGAAGTCGAACAGTTGTGCTCCGAACTTGCAGGTGTGAGTGTTAGATCCGTAGGAACATCGCGACATGAAATTGAGGAAACAGGAAAACTTACCACTCCAGGCAAAAGCAGGAATAAACAAAAGTGCGTGCTCGGAGAAAATACGTGAAAGGTGTTGTGCGTCGTCATGTGTGTAGTTTTTCTTTAGAAACGAACTCCCTAACATAAGTAACATTTCGTCTGCTGTAAATGAGGATACAGATTTACCAAATTTCGGGAGATTGCTTATACAGCTGGGATTTGTGAATGAAAAAAGAGGCAAGAAAAATGTGCTAAAAGACAGAGGCGATATTGCTGTGTGGCAAAGACGCTATTTTAAGGACAACCACACTGCACCGAGATACAAATCGCTAAATATACACGAAGAACACACGAAAAGTATGGTGTGACACGACTTTTAAGACTGAAAGACAAGCATTTTTGAAAGGTATGTGTTCTGGTTTAAAAATCTCAGTGGAAAAGGCCAAAGGCCTTTCATTATAAACTCTTTCAGTTTCATTGCTCAGTCATTGTGTTTCAATTTGCTCAGTTCATTATAAACTTGTATTTTTGCATGCCTTCATATCCTTATTTGTATGATTTTTGTATGATTTTATTTATCTTCCCGGCAATTATTACGAAATGTGACGGGAAGGCACCGCCTATGGCCTATGACGCGAAAGCATTAGCCAATTAGGGCGAGGGGGAGGGCTGTTGAACGCGGAGTGATACATTTCAGCCGGGCAAGGTTATATGAAACAGATATTAGTTCAATCCTGCTGTAAACAAGGTGGAGCTGACTGAGCTCGCGACTAGTTCAATCCTGCTGTAAACAAGGTGTAGCTGACTCAGCTCGCGGCTAGTTCAATGCTGCTGTAAACAAGGCGGAGCTGACTCAGCTTGCGGCTAGTTCATTCCTGCTGTAAACAAGGTGGAGCTGACTCAGCTCGTGGCTAGTTCAATTCTGCTGTAAACAAGGCGGAGCTGACTCAGCTCGCGGCTAGTTCAATTCTGCTGTAAACAAGGCGGAGCTGACTCAGCTCGCGGCTATTTCAATCATGCTGTAAACAAGGCGGAGCTGACTCAGCTCGCGGCTACTTCAATCCTGCTGTAAACAAGGTGGAGCTGACTCAGCTCGCGGCGTCGCGGCTAGTTCAATCCTGCTGTAAACAAGGCGGAGCTGACTCAGCTCGCAACGTGTTAGACGCTGCATATTTACAAGCACATAAATTTTGTAACACTAGCAGTATATATAGCAGCGCTAACTCCTAGAGAATAAGTAAATAAATAGAGCTGGGTTACACATTAACATATTAAATCTATGAGTTGGTTAATTTCTGAAAAAATAATCATAACTTTTTTGCGAATAGACTTTTTGTAAAATAATCATATTTCTCCATGTGCTGTTTACGCGATTTTCCCGGTGTTTTCAGAGTTACGGATGCTTGCTGTTTCTTTCTAACACTATATACACTACTTGTGCAAACACCAAGAAGATAACCAGAAGATAACCAGTTTGTTTCCCAATGTTTCTATAGACGATTCCGGGTTTCTTTCTTTAAGCACCGCAGAAATATGCGCGATCATTCGCCACTCGCCACTGTTTAAAGGTTTGCCTTGATTGTGTTATATATATAAAGTGTTCTTTGGCTTGTGAGGTAGTACAGGAATACAGTGTTAAACTTGCGTTCCACCGCGTAGAGGGTTGCGGGTTCGAGTCCCGCCTTGGGCATGGGTGTTTATGTGATAGTGTATATGTGTGAAGCTACAGAAAACAGATAGGAAAATAAACGGAAACAATATAAAACGATTAAATAAGGAAAAGAAAAATATATATCTATATACATAGATATCTATTTTTTTAAAATAAAAAATTGAACATTCAACTCGATACAGACCTCGTTGCGCGAGAGCTGCCTGGTATAGGAATGCAAACACATTATATAACATAATAAGTTAATAGTGTGTATATCACCTGTCTTCTGCCTGATCTGTATATAGTATACAAAACACACCTCTGTTGTATGTGAAGCAGAAAGATAAAATGTGGGGCTATTACGTTTATAAGAATCTTAACATTTGCATATTTTTCTCTCTCCAAAATTAGCTAGCGCAGAGCAGTAATCAGAAAACTACTTGCAGTACTGTACTTAAAGGAGGGGTTTATCGTACACATGCAAATAAAAGAAAACGCCCATTAACTTTGTTAAACCAATCAACAGCTTAATCGTTTTCTGTCCCAATATCTCTTTCTCTTCCCACCCAAATGTTTACAGCAGGATTAAACTAGGTTGAGATAGATTATGTTGTTACTGCTGTTTCTCCAGTAATATTTCAAAGTTTAAAGGGGTTTCCTTCAACCGTCCATATCGTATTTTTCCTCAAGTGCGTGTTTTTATTAGTAAACTGTTTCTTCGAACAAGCCACAGAAACCACATTCTTGTTGCCAGAATTCTGTTAGAAAGTTCAAGGTTCATTGCGATATACCAAGAGCACCACATAAGAAAATAGCAGTTATTTTAAAAGAAACAGAGCAATAAAGGTCAGGATATTTTAGCGCATTTCCGCTGTGGTGAAGTTATCAGAAATACTTCTGCTGTAGTAGGAGTAGCGCTATAGATCACGGAGGCCTCCCCCCCCACCCCGCCCCGAAACATGGGACAGAGTGGTCGACCATTTTAGCTTCTGACTCCTGGAAAGGTTCCCAGGTATGGATGGGTACTTAATGGTGTGGGTGTATGCTTCCGTTTGTGAACAGCATTTTTTAAACTGGTTTCGTATTTAACTCTGCATTGACCGAGAAAACGTTATGAGTGTACTTATGCTGGAGGCAGTTCTAATGCGGTGGCATTTTACATCTCGAAAGGTAGATCAGCTGTTTGCATGCATCATCCCTCTTACAGGTGTATTTATTAGACGTGGCGTATGACATAATGATGCGTAGTATCTTATGGTCGAGTCCACTTGTTTATTTGGAAGAAAAGGGGGTGTCAGGTTAGTCATTTGTCACCTAACCCACTAGCTTTATTAGCAATCCGCTCGTGAAAGCAGAGATCTGACCTCTACCATTGATTTGCATGACGTCACTCGCGCACATCCGAGCAAGGTCATGCGCCACGTCTAAAAAAATACATCTGTACTTCTATGAAACTGTAGTAAAATGTACATGAAAATTTCTATGGTGGCATATCCCTTTTTTCCCTTATATTGCACACAGTATTGATGTACTGCATACGTAATACTTATCTTTCCAGGGTTTAAACAAACATCCGAGTGGTCCAGTAATTAGTTTTGTCTTCTATATTTCTTATGCCTATTAGCTAAGGGGAAGTACTGTCAAACTACACCAAAAATATATGTTAGCAGAGTCCCTGAACCAAAATAAATAAATAAACAAATACATAAATGGTTCTGTGTGTGTGCACGCAGAATCTAAAATGAAATGTTGTGTCAATACCATATTGAATATTTATTTAACCTATGTGTCTTCCAATTTTCAAAAAAAGCCAAAATTACCCTTTATATGGAACCTATTTTGAAATGTTTGTTTTCTCAGCAAAAGGCAACTGTTTTAAATATTTGCATAACAAAATGTGCAGATATATTGAACTTTTTGAGAATAGAATATAAAGTCCTCTTCGACCAGATGGCTTTGTGTATTAACTGATAAGGGATAAGCTAAACGGTAGTTAACAAAAAATATGAGTTATTTCGAAACTCACAATCGATTACAAATAACGTTTTCTGTATTATCAGTCATTTCCGAGATATGCGTTGTTACATCGTTCAATTTTTCTTGCTTAAAGTGGAATCACTTTCTGGAAGAGCTGAGTAGCTGTTCTGCTTTTACTTTCTCTGATGCAGTGGACGGATTGCTTGTTTTGGGTGGCTCAGTTGGTTAGACACTGGCCTACGTATTCCAAGGTCGAGGGTTCAAACCCGGCCCATATTTGTGGTTAAAAGAGACAACCTTCCACTATTTTTCTAGCACTTACCACACAGCACACTCATATTTTAAAGTCATGGTATTTAAATAAACAAATTAATTAATAAATTTGAAACTTCGTGTTAGGCGTAAGACAAACATTTTAGATGAAATCAGTTTTGAATGATGGTCTCAAAAATCCTAATCGATTTAGCTCAACAAAATAACAACACAGTCGACATTGGCCTTCAGTAAAACCTGTACTATTGCGTGAAACACCTCATCATGACCTGAAAATTGAAGTGTGGTATACAACTACTAGAAAATCTACAGGACCCATTTGGAACATATAAAACAAAGAAAAGGATTTTTTCATTTTGTTACAGGACATAGGAATAGGGAAGAAGAATGTGAGCAATGTAACTGTTTAGATTCGCCTGAACATGTTATTTTTGAGTGCAATATAGTGAACTAGTAGAAGATGCTCGAAGGAAACTTCAAGGAAAATGTTTATGGAACATCTTAAGAGATGCAGAAGATTATATATATTTATAAAATATGTCTCAAATAATATCCGTTAAGGAGTTGGAGGAATATATGACCCGCGACAAAATATTTCAAGAAAGAAATGTAAGAACATTTCAATCTAGGAGAAAAGAATATAATTTAAGAGATCGTCGGAGGGAAATAGGACCAAGAGAAACTGAAGATACAGATTATCAGATTTAAGACGCCAATTATGGACATCAGAAAGACCACAGACAGAAAGAGAATACCAGGAGAGAGGATATATAAGGAGAATATCAGAGCGGACAGATGCAACTGATTATGCAGAAGCGGAGAGATGACTACCCGGATGTCTGGAACTGACGAACCAGCTCCATCTACGTATGCCAGTTCCTTTAGGAGGTGGATACCTGTAGGAGGAAGTTTTTGATACCAGTTGCAGAAGAGGAAATTTTTAAAGCTGTAGGAAACAGTCTTTCGTAGCTTGTTATAAGAATTAAAGCTGTAGTAGAATTGTAGATTTGATTTATATTGTTGGTGTAGAAGTAAAGTAGAAAAAGACTGTTTTAGATAGATTATATTTTAAGGTTACTGGAATCCAGTAATCTTTAGGTTTAGTTAGTTCGTTAAGGTAGAAAGTAGATTATATCTGAAAAATTTGTAAATTGTTTTGTGAAATCTGATTCAGAAGTTAATAAAGTTAAAAAATGAAGTTTGCATACTAAGGCCTGGTATAGATTCCAGAAACCAGGCTATTAGATATGCAGATATTATTTTATTATTTTTTATTTTAGGGCCCATTTTGGTAAGTGAAAGACGATGTGATATGCTACCTGTTTGTCAGGTAAGGATTTTAGAGCGCCTGTATCAGCACAATTTGGCCGGCAACTGTTGGTATCTTCATGCAATGCAGAAACCCTGCAATGGGTTACGTATATTGTAATGCCCTATACCATATATTTAAATATTTGCGTGCCTCACTAAATGTACACATATGTTGAATATTCTTCAAATTTCCCACGAAGTCCTCTTAATTCCGAAGAGATTTAGTATAATCTTCTATAATTCATAAGAGATAGGCGAGGCCGCGCCATGGCTCAGTGGTTAGACCGCTTGGCTCTCACCAAGGCGGCCCGGGTTCGATCCCAGGCAACCGCAAAGTGAGATTTGTGGTGGACAACACGGCGCTGGGGCGGGTTTTCTCCGGGACCTCCGGTTTCCCCCGCCAGATCATTCCACCGGTGCTCCATCTTCATCTCAAGTATCATCAGTGTCACCGCCTGGGGTGCTGTATGTAGTAAAAGCTGGCGTTAAACACTACACACACACATAAGAGATAGGCAAAGACATGCACAAAAATCTAAATCTCTTTAAAACACAACTTTATTACAGATAACATTTTTGTAGCATCAGCCATTTCTGAGGTATCCATTGTATTGGTTTAAATTTTCGTATTCCGTTGCTTTTTAAAGCTTTTTATTTACGCGTTTCTCACAATTTCATGGAAAGAGTAAGCAATTTATTGGTCAACATATAGCGACCCGGTTTTAAACATCTGCCTAGTCATTCGGTTTCTTGTATCCCTCTTGTATCTTCAACTAAATGTGTTGTTAAGCTATTTTTGCGAAGATGTATCTGAATTAATACTTTGAAGTAGATAGAAACATAAGCTTTTGTAAAAATATAAAACTAAATGATAATGGTTTGAGAAAATCATCTGAATCTAATGTATCATATTTTAAGGATGCTAACAATTCAGCGAGATAAATTCTTTTTTTTTTTTCTTCCACAGATCAAGGTAGCTATACGGAAATTGACTGTTTAATGTGCAAAGATTCTGTAGCCATCTTTTTGTGGATCCAACTAGAAACTTTCCTTTCAAACTGTTTCTCTATTTGTTCCGGTAGCCTTCTCTTCACTTTTCTTTCCACTGCTGCTTTGAGATCCTTCAATTCAAAAATCTGAAATTCTTGTGTAATGTTTTCGTTGTTCATGTAACCTAATTTTTGTGCATGTTTTCTTAAAAACGTCATTTCTTAAGCCCACATTTTCCTTAAGTTTATTATTATTATTATGCCCGCCTCGGGAGCGTGGTGGTAGCATGTCTGCCTACCGTTCAAGAGGTCCTGAGTTCGAATGTCGGTTAGGGTGAGTTACCTGGATAAGGTATTTTCGGGGTTTTCCCTTATCCTGATAGACTCTGGACTCTTTTGAGCATCATTTCACCAATTTCATCCATCGTCCGAAATAATCTAATGTTGGTGGATGTAAATTGGAAAAAAAAAAAAAAAAAAAAAAAAAAAAAAAACAGCTGATTAACACTCCTCCCACCAAAAATAGTCAGCACAAATTATTTATTACTACGTGTGGGTATTTTGGTTTCACTTCCGTTGTCTCTTTGGTCATAATTAAGGCCCAAGTTACGTCCATTCTTAAGCATTAAGGGGAGCCAGAACGGTATTCTGGGGTGAAATTTCACAAAATTAGTTATTGCCAAAATAATCTTCCCTGGTGAAGAACAATGTTAATTTTTCTGTTCCATAGTTTTAAAAGTCCTAAATAGACTCATTTTGAAAAGGCTGCAAAGTATGCCACAGCCCCTATTAGCCCTAGGTATTTTGTGTTCTCTCCTTGGTTGTAACCTTACTGAAGCTGTATTCCAGAGCACACCCTTATTAGGAAAGGAAGTCCTTATTTTTTGTATTAATATTAATCTGTGCATCTGATGTTAATGCTTTGTTTAGTACGAGTATGTTCTGAATTACTAATGCTGCTTTCAACATCGGAAGAAGCAATAATTTTGGTGTAAGAAATCGGCATGGGAGCCAGTATAAAAAGTTTAAGTAATCCCGATTACATAAATAAAGAGTTACAACCCCTAAAATAGAAAAAAGTATAGTAACACATGACAATATATTGATTTCGTCAAACCCAACCTCAAACATTGGGGATGAAGGTGAAGACAAAATTGGTTCTTCAAGGAAAAAATTGGTTTCTTCATTGTGTAATGGCAGTGATGACAATTTAAAGTAAATAATAATACAATAAGTAAATAATAATAGTAGATATAGAAACTTTGTACAGTGTAAATTTTGTAAAAAATGAAAACTGTTTTCATATCAGAGGATACCAAGAACAGAAATGGATTATTAGCTACATTATCACTCAGTTGCCAAAAGTATAATAAAGAATATACATTTGAAACATCCAGAACTATTGAAAGTGGTGCAGAAGTAATTGTAAGGTTTTCTTATGGCTTGAGAAGCATTGGAAAGGGAATTGAGGTGGGTAAGACATTGGTTACTGTTCTCAATTTCCCTTGCCAAATTTAACAAAATAATTAATGCAGGTGATCATGGAGTCTAGGAAGAATAGAAGGAGAGAAAAACTAAAGAGGAAGGATACCGATGATAAAAAATATGCAGAATATGGATCTGGGGAAATTCTGAGGTGTAGCTCCAACATAGCAAAACTTTAAGACTGCTATTCTCTGTTTTATGTCTGTTTTTTTTTTTTTTTTTTTTTTTTTTTTTTTTTAAATTTTGGGTGCGCTCATCTATAAAACTACTGCAGCTACAAGTCTACATATTTTCTGGAATTAAAGCAATACTTAAACTGTTGTTTCAAGGTATTTGTAGAAAGATATGTGAACATTTCAATTTAAAAAATAACATACCCTTTATTAAAACTCCAAAATAAGATCTATTATCTTTAATGAATTGTGAAAGTTTTGTAAAATAACAAGTAAAAGTTTCAAATAGATGCGTTCAGTGGTTCTTGAGCTAAGAGCACCAGAAAACTCCCATTTTAACATTGGTGAGAGGCTGTTCCGGCTCCCCTTAACTGTGATTTAAATACAGAAGTGTTTATTTTGAAACACCTCTTTAGGAAATGTCGAAATGCTATATTTGGCTGGTTTACGTAAACATGAGGAAACATGGACGAACGACACAATCGCTATCGAGTGATAAGTTATCGTACGATAAGCTATCGTACTCCTGATAAATGTGGTAGCAACAAGGATCACTGTTAACACAAAAATAGAACATTACTTTCTCTTCAAGTGATTAGTAAATTATTATGGCGACAACAAGAACGTCCCCGATAAGGAAAACGGAAATGATGCTCCACCACCTCTTGGAGTCATTTCCTATTTGCTGTTTGTGCCACCTGCACACAGAAGGTAAAAGGAAGTACTACTGATTGCACCCAGGAAATGTGATACTGATATATGTTTTGAGATCTCCCGAGTCAACAAGAAGTCATTTTTAGTACGTTCTCCGTATGTGTTTAGTTTTTTTTATGTCTTAACTCAAACGGAAAAGCAGGTTAAATACTGAACATGACGACTTTCAAAATAATTTCCAACTCATATTTCCCTTTACATGAAATAATATTTGTTATTTTTAGTTTCTCAAAACAACCCTAACAATTTGGTTTGAAGTGTCATATTTTTAATATATTGCCATGAACATAAAGCGTATATATTGAGATTTCTCTAAATATGTTATAGCATCCTTTTATTTGACTGAATGTAGTATTAAAGGATAAATACTTAGTACAGGAACAATGTAGAGCTCATTAACACAATTGTTCTTTTTTTATAGCATTAGCGCTTTTTAAATATTCCATGTTGAAGGTTTACATAAGCGTCACCTAATGGACATGCTCGAAAGTTTGCGATTTTTACTTTCTGCTTTCTCTACAACATATCTAGTAAGCAGTAACGATTGGCCTGGACGCTACGGAGGGGATCCGCCACTGTGACCAATCTTGATCTAATGCCTATGCCCCAAGTGAGTTATCTTCGGGAGGAAGGATGAGTTGAGAGAAGATAGAGCGCAACCGTCCCAAGGAGCTACGACAGTGCAGAGGGCAGAATTCCTACAGTTTTCCAGCTGGAAACTCCCTGGCAGGCCAGCACAACCGGCATCCCACCTTACTGTGGTTTGGAAACAGTCCAACAGGCCAGCCCGGAGACTGTCCTACCGGAGAGGAAAGTTTAACCAAGAGCATATCATTCTGCCATGCAACGCCGAGACAGCCAGCAACACTTCTACCCTGAAAGAGATCACCAGATCAGAGACGTTAAATGATAATGGAGATGAAATGGAGGGAGAAGAAATTCGGGGAATGTAATTAACCGACCATGCAAAACCCCCCAAATAAAAAACCTATAGGTCAGGTAGGTCGGTCACGGGAATCGAACCCGGATCTCCCGAATGCGGGTCGCGGACGAAACCTCTTGAACATTTTTAGAAACGTGTTCTCTTTTAAAAAACGACTATCGATTTTGATTACAATACCATATACACACTTAAAATACTTACAATACCTATGAAACGTACATCTTCTATTTTTTTGGAAATAGTCCATTTAGTCCACTTCATTCGGAATAAATTTTGTAAAACTTGTAGCTACATTGAAATGGTAGTGAATCTCCTTCTATAAATTTTTATCTTGATTAACATAAAGTTTGATTTGAAAACAAATCTATAATTTTAAGCCAGCGGCTTATGCACATTTATTTCTTATACCTTAGTTTTCTTATCAATTTCACCCATTTTATGCCTTAAGTAAAATATATGCAGAACATAATATTTGAATTTGTGGTACATAATATAGCTTGACAGAAGATTATATAACACTTTGAAATGTTCTGTTTAAAAACTGATTGTGCTGCTTTGAGTAAAAATTTGTATTTTCCAACGGTTTCTGGGAGAGACAAATGTAAATTCATTAATCCTATGTATGTTCTCGCTCAATTCTTAATGGTTAATGGCAATTTTTGTGCTTACTTTATTTCGTTGCAAAATTAAATCCCCTTCTGATTATATTTGTGGAAATCACCTTCAGAATGTCCCTCACATTTTATTTGATTGCTCCATTTTCTGTTTTTAAAGATATGAATTTGAGTTATTGCTTCAATCTTCAGGTTACACTTTATCAAAACTACTTACACATATTTTGGTGAACTACAAAGCTTACCAATATTTAATGGCTTTCTTGAACAAAATATTTCTTAAAAATATTAATTTTGATGTATACTGTTTGGAACCTTGATGATATTCGGTTGTATTTGGTTATGTCTTGTAATTTTATATTTTGTAAACTATATTCCTAAAATGCCCATGGGTAAAATACTTCTTTCTTTTGTAATTTTACATCATCCAGCGTTAAGTCATATCAAACAGTGAATGAACTGGGTGGAATGATGCTCAAATGATCCCAGGGTCCATAGAGCTCAGAGTTGTCGACATTCATCTTTCAGGATAAGGGAAACCCCCGGAAAAACCTTATCCAGGTAACTCACCCTGACCGAGATTTGAACTCGGGACCTCTTGAACGTGAGGCAGACATGCTACCATCTACGCTACCGAGGTGGGCTACGGTAAAATAGGAATCACAAAATTGGATAATAAATAAATAATAAAAGTGTTCTGTAACAACCAGATAAAAAATTTCGAAAATTTTTTGAAAACTTTCTTGAACTGTTCGGTACCGTTCTGAAATTTCAAGAAACACATAACTTCTGGAATCTTCCATATCTTGTCCTTGGAAGCTAAGGAAAGCTGCATTGGGCATGCAATCAATTTACAACTATACTTTTAGGATTAAATAGGTTTTATTTATGTACTCGATATTTTAAGTTTTTTTTTTGTGTAATTTACGTCCTCCAACGTCAAGTCATATCGGATGATGAATGAAATGGGTGAAATGATGCTCAAATTATTCCGGGGTCCATGGAGCTTAGTGTTACCGGAAATTCGTCTTTCAGGATAAAGGAAAACTCCGGAAAAACCTTATCCAGGTAACTTGCCCTAATCGAGATTTGAACTCGGGACCTCTTCAAGCTGAGGCAGACGCGCTACTGAGGCGTGTGTATTAAGTGTTTTAACTACAATGTTATTTCAAAATTGAAGTGATTATTATTTATAAAATGCTTGGGATAAAAGAATATTAAAATTTATTAATAAAAGTATTAAATGCAGAAGAATTATTGAGTGAGTGTGTGGTGTTTTGTTTTACTATTTAATAAGATTTTAAAAGTGTAAGACTTGATACTCAAACTTCTTGTAGTTTACTACAAATACGTAGGCACGATATTAACTGATGATAATTCGTTAGGAGAAGAAATGAAAACAAGAATATTTGAGTAAACAAAGTATATTTTGCCTGCCTAGACATCTGCAAAAACTAATCACTATTCCGAAATGCCAAGTTTAGCATGGACAGAACTGTAAAACCTAAAGCTCTGAAAACTGGGAGTTGAAGCACATGCAGCAAAATTAGTAATAGTTTAAAGAAAAATATTTATAAGAATTTTGAAACCATTGAAAGAAAGAAATGACAGAAAGAAATTATTATTGGTTTAACACCATAGCTAAGCCTCAGATGTTTCTGCCATGTACTGTGAATGGAAGACGTAAGACTTCAAAGAAATATTCTAGTGGAAAGTTAGACCAGGAAGAAGAGACTACACAGATGAAAATGTGATATCATAAAGATTTGAGAGGACTAGCAGTCTCAACAGCTGGAATCCTTTTCCCCAGGACAGGACAGGACAGGACAGGACATTCCACTAGAAGTTAAACTTTCGAAAGGAAAAAAGGCCAAGAAGTGGGGGTAATAGTATTATAATAAAATGTTAGTCTCCATTCCTAAAGTCGCCCTGAATAATGCTTGTGAATCTATTTTAATGTATTTTCTTTAACAGCCGTCGAATGCTTTATTGCTTCTACCAACAAACAATAAATATATCTCATAAATATCCTGAGAACTCATTAGAACAGCCCTCTGATAGTTGGCCTACCCATCTTCTCTGACAAGTTGGTAAACATTTAGACCCAGTAAGGAGTGCTTGAAGTAGCAAGTAATATGTTATTAACTATGTTATCATTCTGTTTCTGCGAACTCTTGCGCTACTAAGAAAAAATAAAAGAAAGAACTCGAGGTGTGGTTATTGCTTGCTCAAGAATTGCTGATTACCTTTAAATGTTATCTGAAGTGTTGCTAAATACAAAACACCGTTGAGTATTAATGATGAAATGTATTTTGGTACATAATAGACCTCTCAGTGAATTTGTCTAAGAATAAAACAACTCTTATTTCCAACAGTGAGATATGTTTACCTATACAGGTGCATTTATTGTCCCATATATTTGAATACAAACATGAGTTACTCCTCAATCCTGACAGATTGCTATGTATGTTTTCGGTACAGGCGTGTTATGTCTGTTGCGATGACAAGGGGAGCTGTCCTCGAAGTAGCCCTCTGTACATCCTTCACTCGAGCTCGTCAATTCATATTGTCACCCGAACGTCGGAACACCCTATAGAGCAGGCAAGCAGGAGACGGTCGGCGTTCGCCCCGCCCCCTCGTTTGTCTTATAGCATTAAGGAGGGATGGCTGGGACAAAAAAACATCACTGCGCCGTCTCTGTGTTCCACCTGTGTTCTCGAACTTACGGGATATTTCATCTAATCGAGAACCTTCCAGATCGGCAAGCTGACCCTATATAAGCAACACGTCGTGCAAGAGGAGTGAGTCAAGAGTTTTTGGCGAGCAGTGTAAGAGTGCAGTGCTAGTGTACGACAAGAAGACTGTGTACGTGCATCGGAGTATTGTATGTAATTACGAGTGCAAGTGAAACTGAAACGGACGAACTGGTGAATCGTAATTGTGTGTATTACGTAATCCTGTGTAATTGGCAAGTGTTCAACTGTAAGTCGGTGGAAATAAAGAACATTTTTGAGTGGTGTAATTGGACTTTTCATTTCACGAACCCACAAAGTCACAATATTTAACCAGAAACATAAAATCTTACCGACGTGGAATAAATCACACGATAGGAGTTGGTTCCACTTCACTCTTGTGAACCCGAGGGAAGTGCTCAGAAGGTTTCGGCTGTGGACCGCATTGGGGAGGACCGAGTTCGATTCTCGTGGCCGACCTACCCGATCCATAGGTTTTTCGGGAGTTTTCCCGGGTCGCTAGGCAAATGCTGGGTAGGTACATTCCCCGAATTTTCTGTCCCTGTATTTCATCTCCATTGTTTCACATCATTTCTCATCTGATGGTCTCTTTCAGAATAGCAGTGTCGGTGGGTGTCTAGGCACTGCATGGCAGGATGATATACTCTGAGTAAACCACTTCCTCCTGCGCTAGGTTGGTTGCCGTTCTCTGAACCGGCTGCTGGGACCACTTCTGAACCTCAGTAAGGTGGAATGTTCATTGTTCTGGCTTACCGGGAGGGGGGGGGGGGCGTTCATCTAAGTAAAATGTAGCACTATCATGACTCTTGGGACGACCGCCCTCTGTCTCATCTCACCTCATCCTTCCTTCTGGGGATGCTCCACTTTGGAACATAGGTACAATAGATCAAAACCGGTCGCAGGCCAAATCTCCTCCACAGTAATCATACTGTTGTGAACACCTTAGTTCCGATGTAAGTCTAATTATAAAATGAGCTATGCTATATTGGGTAATGTTTTCCTCTGAAATCAAATATTACTCCACACTATGTTGTTCTTCCACGTTCCTTAACCTAAACCACTATTTCAGAATGCTTAACATTATTTTTCCTTCATTTCCAATTCTTCCTAGTTCTGTCTGTGCCACTCCATTAGTCAAATTTTAGGTAGTCCCATAACTTGCTTACAGAAATTCCTATGAATTATATCCACATTTCTCTATTCTGTACACTTCCATCCTATACAGTGTTTTGGCAAAATTGGAAGCTCAAATAGGCAACATTTTAATTTAACAACCACTTCAATATGTGTTTCTTCCCAATACACTTTTCAGGCTTTCCCAAATTATCACTCTTCTTAAATAGCATACGTTTCGATTTGTATTTAGTCTTAAACTCTGTTCTTTCACAAACGTATATTGTGACTTTGTGGACTCGTAGAATTAAAAGTCTTGTTTGCAGAAAAAGTATTTCAGTATTAGTATTTCAGTAATGTATTTCAGTAATTACAGTATTAGTATTTCAGAAAAATATTTCAGTAAAAAGACGCTTTGTACAACCCTGGCAGCAGCAAAATTACGTAACATACACAAACGCAACCTTCAAGGTTGTCTCTTTATTCCCGCCACATGTAAACAAACGAAAGAATTCACTGCCGTAGACTTCAAACTCCTGTACACAATAATACTGCACACCTGCACCACAACAGCTCAATTAACAACTCACTAGCAACTGAATCCCAACTAACATTTTTGCCGGCTTTTATACCTCCATTAATTGTTCTAGAATGTAATAGATAGTTTGATAACGATCGCGACGCAGCGAGAGAGAGAGAGAGAGAGAGAGAGAGAGAGAGGAGGGGAACTATCTCTGCCTCTTTCTCACTGTTTCTTTTCCTCGGCAAGCGTTTTGCGCTGCACACCACTGTCTCTGCCCACGCTTAGCTCCGGCTTTCGGCACAACAATGTCTTGGTGACAACATGTTGCTTCTATCGATTTCATTAAGCCAACATGTAATCATTTTGTATTCCTTTTATAAAAACCATTCATATAAAAGCTACATACTCAATGTTGCCATTCCAAAACAATTACCAGAAATAGTTTCCATTGGATTATCATACACTAACGTACAGAACTGCCAGGTATGTGTTTTTTTTTTTAAAGGCTACATTTTATGAACGGTAAGTTTACTTGTCTTATAGTTGTTCCACAATAGGTATAAAATTAATTTCAAATGGGTAGGGCTTCATCGATATTTAAGAAAAACAAGATACTCAAATTATTACTCACGCAAATAAGCATGCAGTTAAGTTAATCAAAATTTTTGGAACGGGTTCTGAGAAAATCACATTTTTTAGAAAAAAAAAATGTTCTAAATGAAGGGTAGACTGTGGTAAAGAATTTTCTTGAAAAAAAAAAATTGTATCTTCTCTTTGGAACATACAGAATTCAGATACCAAGTTTGGTAATCATCAGACTCCTAGTTTATGTGTTATGCTCCACGCGTGCGCACACAAGTAGTTCTTTTGTCTAATTTCTTTTTTTAGGGAGCCTCAAAACAGTCATTTCCTACTAAATCTTGACATTCATTCTGTGAGTGGGATGCAATACTTTCTCTGCTTACTGTAACCACAGCAGGAATAGTAAAAATTGCCAAAGTTTTGACAAATTAAAAAAAGTAGATGGAAGTAATCATTTCTTCCACACTAGCCATGTGTAGGCTAACGTTTGGATGAGGAGATTGAAAAATTCAATGCCATAGCTGGGATTTCAACTACGGATCTCCCAGTCTCTGTGCAGTTGCTCTAACCAACTATGGTCAACATGCCAACATGACATTAAATTCTCCAACTGACTCATATGTTTCCCGGTAGACCACTAGGGGTTCTCATGCTATGAGACACGCTCCTTTTTGGCAACTTACGGGGAGGCATCTGTGAAAAATGCTAAAATCCAGAGTTTACATCAGAACTGCTTGAAATTTTGTCATTAGGTGGGGTATAGGGAATCAAGTTAAGCTTTTAAAATTCATCTTTCTATCTTAGTTTTTTCAAAAAAAGCTTTTTATAGTATTATTTTTTTATGTTATATAAAAAGTCCCAGGTCATACCGTTTTTCTTTTAGAAACTTTAAATTTTAGATTCAGGTTTCTCTGGTTATAAAAGTTGCTATACTTTTAAAGTGTGTATCAAGTATTTTTGGACAAAAAAAAATTTATGTGTAAATATATTAAATTTTATATAGAATAAAAAGAAGTATTTCAGAAAGTGGAAAGCCATTGTTACTAAAATTAGGCAAGTGAGTCAACCTTGGAGAAAAGTATATACAAGGTTGACTCACTTGCCTAATTTTAGTAATATTAAATTTTTCTTAATTTTTTTGCAAGTTTGAGATTTAAAAATCAATAATAAATAAACTATTTAATTTAAATAAACAAACATACCAACTTTTATTAAACATTTATTTAGGAATATGTATGCAAAGTTTAATACAAATTCGTTGAGAATAGCAGAAGTTGGAGCATTTTGATGATAGAAAAATGTTCAAAAATTGAAAGTGGAGAAAAATGAATTTAACAATTTAGATAGAAATTACAGTACTTTCTTTACTTTGAGAACTCCATGCATCATATACAGGCCCTACAGCTATCTTATTACCTTCTTGCTCTTTGGCCCTTTTTTTTTATACCAAAAAATAATAATTTAATTTTTTGCTGCATTTTTTTTTTTACATTGGGAAACATATTACACTCTCTACAATTTTTGTTATAAATGATTGAAACTTTGGATTCTGGTTCCTTTAGATAATAGTTACAAAACTATATATGTATATACGCATTTGCCCAAGTCTAATGGTTCTGGAGGAGAAAATTTAAGGAATATGATAGAATTTTCTTGAATTTTTTTTCAATTTTCTTTTTTCAATACCAATCATTATTAATTTTTTCATATACAGCCATAATGATACCAATTTTTATTGAAAACTTTAGTGTCTGAACTATAAGGAGTATTAAAAATGCTAAAAGTTGGACATGAAGAAAAATCCAGTTAGAAGCTCTAAATATAAACAACATTTTTTTCTATGTTTCAAAACCATCCTGCACTATATGAAGACCACTCAGCTAGTTTACTATCCTCTTCTTCTTTTAACTTAGTTACCTTTAACTGCTGCTTGGCAGATTTATATTTGCTCAATGAACTTTGATCACTTTGTTTGCTGCAACTTTTGCCTTAACTTTAAGTCTATCTTTATAACCCATATTAAATTCACTAACAGCTGCAATCACTGCAATTTGCAATTTCTTTCTTAATACAAAAACTTCTTTGTGACATTTACTCCATGCAAACTTTCATTAGCATTCTGTGCTTCTCCTTTAATGCAACTTTTGTCTATGAGATGGAAATTGTAAGTAGAATAGTTCATGCAATTCATACCCATGGTCATACAAAACTTCTGCATAGAAATATGACTCTTACCACTGCCCAGAAATACATCAATCATTCTTCTGTTTACATCAAAAGGTGACCTACTAGAATCACTGTTAACTCTTGGGCTATAATATGTTTTCACTTAACATTTACCTCAAGCATAGCATTCTAGTATCATTACTTACTATTATGGCTAGAACACCTTAAAGTTTCATTATACAGGGTGTCCATAAATGAATATCGGGGTTTTAACGCTTTATAACATTATAACATTATAACATTATAACATTAATTTTATTAAACTTACAGTAATGAAATATATGTCACATGAAAGAGCAACTCAAACAGTTTTATATACGAGCTTACTGTAAGTTTAATAAAATTAATGTTATAAAGCGTTAAAACCCCGATATTCATTTATGGACACCCGGTATTTTGCTTTGAAATAGCCACTGTACTCCTAACCTAACCTGGTATGAATCATATACCTACTGTTGCAACAAGAAAGCAATACAATGTTAAATCAGGCTTTATTCCTATTCTAAACAGTAATAATTTAATATAAGCTGCTACCCACAGCTTTCACTTGCGTGTAAACCATGTTTCATAAACACTACATGTCAGTGGAAATGTTTTACTTTCAAAAGTAGCAAGTGGAAATAATATATAAAAATGGTAGCAGAAAGGTTCAGTAGCTTCCACAAACATCCAGAAGATGTCTCTGCGCATTACCACAGTTACAGAATCAAACCATGTAGTTTAAACGTGAGAATTCCATCAATTTCTTTGTGACACACTGGAAAAAGCAATATAAATGGCCACGCCCACCCGCACATGGGTGTTCGCCCACCCGCACATGGGTGTTTAAATAATGACGTAGCTGCTCTTTAAATGGCGCTAGGGCCTAACTGACGGCAGATTCTGAAACTACAATGTTTAAACATAATTTTAATGCAAAAAACGGAAAATGCCGTTTTTTCTTTAAATGGCGCTAGGGCCTAACTGACGGCAGATTCTGAAACTACAATGTTTAAACATAATTTTAATGCAAAAAACGGAAAATGCCGTTTTTTTTTGTCATTTTTGACGAAATTTCACCGATGCGTCCCCTTACTATGCTGTAAGTACTTAAGTCCCAGGCCTCACAGTTAAACCACTATGTTTTTATTTTAGGTAAATTGATGGAAATAATCATGTCTCCCACACTAGCCATGTGTATTCATATCAGTCAGTTGGAGAATTTAATGTCATGTCGGCATGTTGACCATAGTAGCTCAGTTGGTTAGAGCAACCGCACGGAGAGCGGGAGATCCGTGGTTCAAATCCCGGCTATGACATTGAATTTTCCAGTCTGACTTTACTCATTAAAAAAGTTAGAGATATTTCGAAAAAGGCTTATGCCATAAAATAGTATCTTATGCAACGTGACTATAATAGTAGTAATTAAACCTTCGCTTGGTAAATAATTATGATATGAGCGTTTTAATTACCATTATAGTCCAGTTTTTTCAAACGACTATTTATGCTTGATCATATATCTAAATTAAAAGTTTCATTTCAAGTATCATTTCTGGTTTGAGTAATATGTTACTATCGCTACTACTTTGTTTAAAGTGAGACGTAGTACCTAGGCGCAGAAATATTGATTACTTCCCTATAAGCAGCTGTTAACGCCTGACATAGTTTAACCTAAAAACATTAAAACAAAATATTCTTTCAGAATATCAAAAGGGCTTTAGGAAAGGTAGGAGAGCAGTGGACAATGTCTTTATTATAAAAACACTAGTGGACAAGTATTTAAGATATAAAAAAGGTAAAATATATATGGCCTTTATTGATCTCGAGAAAGCTTTCGATTGAATACAAATGAATTTGCTGTGGTATAAATAATTAAGGGGGTTAGTAACAAAATGGTAACCATTCTAAAAGGGTTATACAAAGAGAACACATTTTGTATAAAATATGACGGAGCTATAACTAGGGACATACACCAGGAAAAAGGGCTACGGCAAGGCTGCAAGTTAAGTCCAGTTTTGTTTAACTTGTTCATAGATGATATATTGAAAAATATAAGCAATAATAATAATTTCTTGCCTGTAATTAATAATATACAAATCCCTGGATTATTGTTTGCAGATGAGTTGGTGCTTGGTGCTATTACTATAAATGGGTTAAAAATATCTTTACAGGAAATAGATATTGTGCAGATTGGGGCCTAAATGTGAATAGAGCTAAAACCCAAATTGTAGTTTCTAAAAAGAGTACCAAACTGAGTAAACATGAGAAGTGGCAGAAAGAGGGAATAGAATATAAAGTAGTACGTGAATGTAATTACTTAGGAATGAAAATTGATGCAAGAGGGAGAAGCAAAAGAAATGTGCACTGGCAAAAAGGAAAGCAGCAATGGCAGCTGTAAGAGGATGTTTGTATAAAATACCTGAAATGGAAATGAAATGGTTAGAAAGGGTGTATAATTCGGTAGTTGAGGCACGAATGCTATAGAGTATTAAGATGTGGGGGCTGGAAAAGGGATGGGAAGTCTTAGATTATGTACACAGGGGGTTTTGCTGCCAATATCAACTGCATATGAAATAGCTCTAATTGAAATGGGGAGAGTTCCAAGAAAAGGGTTAGTTATAGAAAGGGCACTAAAATATTGGTATAGAGTATTGAATTTAGAGGAGGGGAATATACTGAAACAATGCTTGAAGTATCGAGAACTAAGTTTACCAAATAAAGGATGGGTAAGTAATTTACGAAATAATTTAGAAGTTAATGGTATGGGTGATATTTGAGAAGAGAAACCAATTATAAAGGTTTTTGGAAAGGGGCTAGAATAAGATTTGAAGAGTACAAAAGTGAATCGAGAATATATTGACACATTGCTTCACTCACACTGTTTATTCACAGGACATGTTTCAAGAGCTCTTGAAACATGTCCTGTGAATAAACAGTGTGAGTGAAGCAATGTCTCAATATATTCTCGATTCACTTTTGTACTAATTTGTGCTTCACTGTCCCTACGCTTCTTTCAAGTTTATACTTTGAAGATTTGAAGACAGGGTTATCCTTCTCGGATGCCCGTAAACTCCTACGTACTCCTCTACCCTTGGTACCAAGGTCCGGCACATACAGCTCCATAGCTGCTAAGGTGGTATCGAGGAAAGAAATCGCAACTCAGACCAGCGATTGTGAGGCTACTGTAACAGACAAGGTCCTTACTGCCACACCCGCTTGGAAGTCTACCAAGACATCCAAGATGGCTCCTCTCTCACCTAAATCGCCGAGGGAGAAGTCTGCACTGTCATCACCTAAGCTGTCAACCTCATCGACCGTCAAGTTCGTTATAGCCTGTCAAGCCCGGCAAGAAAAAAGTCCTAGATATCTAGAAGCTCCTCTTCTGAGGGGTCTTCCGGTGAAGACTCAGATCGACGGCTGGCATCGTCGATCTCTGTGTCCAACCGGTTTGGGGTCTTGGAACCTAAGTTTTCTATAGGAAAGGGTGCCTCATCCATAGAAGAAATGGACCAGGAAGACACGGACCACCTTGCTAGGAGGCAACGGAAAAGCACCAGGATAAAACGGACGAAACAGCTGTTAGCCCTACACCAAAGAAAAAGGGTAAATTGATTCGGCCACCGTTGAAGTTGTCTTAATGCAGACCAACTTTTACATCTTATCTCCATAGTTCCAATGGCTATCCTACATTGGAACATACGAGATTTAACCCTTTCACTGCTGAACTGTTAACAAGCTCACAGACCCTCCTTGCTGAATTATTTTAGATAAACATTAATTAGTATATTCTTTAAAATACCATGCAGAATTAACATATAATATTGTGAAACACTCACCAAAGTTGTTGTAGATGAATGCCGAGTAACACAATTAAAAAATAAAAGGTTTCAAAACAGGGAAAAGATACCACACGCAACACACTTTACAAAGGGTTGTCCAAGGGCCACAATAGAAACATTAATAAAAAGTTGCTATATGATGATCTGAATTTTGATGTCTTAACTTTTAAAGTGACATTTTACCAAAATATTGATGAACAGAAATTTATTAACAATTCAGGGGTATCCAAATTTTTATGTAATAGTATTCTTTCTGTGGGTATGAATCAGATTTGGCTATAAATTATACCTTGTTTCACGTAAGCTTGCCCAGTATCTCTTAACGGTCACGTGACCTAATCACCTCTCATTGGTTGCTGTTGTGGTAATGACTGTCGTGCGGTAAAAATTAATTTGTTATTTAACATGGTGATATATATGTTGGAAGAGAATTGTCAAATTTATATTTTCTTAACTGTTTTAATTAAATATATTACGCAACAGTTGATTTATCTGAAATGCATGTTCATTCTTAAACAAAGTAAAGAGGAGGATCCTTTGCTCTCAAGCACATGGCACGATAGCACGTGATTTAGCGGTAGTGGTGATATTTGTTTATATGACTTTTATCACTGACCTTGTTTTGAACTGGATTAGTCATGCATCGCCATTCGAGAGTGCGGGAGCTAAATTATTTTATTGATCGTTTATTGCGCATGTACTTATTATATGTATAATGGCAGAGTCTACCGCCAGTTTTTCGCTGAAGTATCGCAAGGATAATTATTTACAAACAGGCGAAAAAAGAATTGTGTTGCATGTGTTTAATGCACTCACAGAGAAGGATGCGTCTTTGTCAGTGAGAGAAGTCGAACAGCTGTGCTCTGAGTTACAGGTGTGAGTGTTAGATCCGTAGGAACATTGGGACATGAAATTGAGGAAACAGGAAAACTTACCACTCCAGGCAAAAGCAGGAATAAACAAAAGTGCGTGCTCGGAGAAAATACGTGAAAAGTGTTGTGCGTCGTCATGTGTGTAGTTTTTCTTTAGAAACGAATTCCCTAACATAAGTAACATTTCGTCTGCTGTAAATGAGGATACAGATTTACCAAATTTCAGGAGATTGCTTATACAGCTGGGGTTTGTGAATGAAAAAAGAGGCAAGAAAAATGTGCTAAAAGACAGAGGCGATATTGCTGTGTGGTGAAGACGCTATTTTAAGGACAACCACATTGCACCGAGATACAAATCGCTAAATATACACGAAGAACACACGAAAAGTAAAGTATGGTGTGACATGACTTTTAAGACTGAGACAAGCATTTTTGAAAGGTATGTGTTCTGGTTTAAAAATCTCAGTGGAAAAGGCCAAAGGCCTTTCATTATAAACTCTTTCAGTTTCATTGCTCAGTCATTCTGTTTCAATTTGCTCAGTTCATTATAAACTTGTATTTTTGCATGCCTTCATATCCTTATTTGTATGATTTTTGTATGATTTTATTTATCTTCCCGGCAATTATTACGAAATGTGACGGGAAGGCACCGCCTATGGCCTATGACGCGAAAGCATTAGCCAATTAGGGCGAGGGGGAGGGTTGTTGAACGCGGAGTGATACATTTCAGCGGGGCAAGGTTATATGAAACAGATATTAGATATGTAAATCTAATTATTATTATATATTATATATAGGTAGAAATTACCACCTCTACTTTCAAAATCTGATTTGTGTATGGTAAATTTCAAAATAGGGGTGCAAACATAAACTCACATTGCATTTGGCACACATATACTTCGACTCTTTTCTCTTTTTCTGGCCAATAGTGGTGTTAGAGCATACATGACATCTTCTGACAGGCTTTTTTTTATTTGGTGTTGACGGTATTAGTGAAATAAAATGTCTTTCTGTCAGTCTTGTGGGTTGGTCACCAGATAAAGGCCTCCCAGGTTTACTTGTTAGTCTTGGTGTATGAAATTCCTGTAAAAGTTCAGTAATTAGAGTAAGTTCAAAGTCAGCGAGAGTAACATTCTTACCAGTTTTGAAATCATACAGTGAATGTGCATTTAGAAGTGTCATGTCTAACATATGAAAGAAGAATTTTCTATACCAATTCAAAGTCTTCCTTACACACTCGAGGTAGCCTATCATGTCTGATCTGTCAACAGCACCCATATTTTTATTGTAGTCCATAACACAGTCAGGTTTCAGTATTTACATGTAGTCTTTTTGTCTACTTTGCCTGTCAGTCTCATTGAGTCTGTGTGGAAAGTAGTTAGCATACAAACTTCTCATCTGTCCATCCACTTTAGTGCTAACGTATTGTCTGTATGCGCAGATTCTAATTGCCCCTTTTCTAATTTTGCTATGAGTCTTGGCATTCCTTTCCTATTCCTTCTTACAGTGCCGCAAGCATTTTTTTCATTTATATGTAGCCAATGATAAAGAAGAGGACTCGAGTACTTTGTAGCAAGGGTTTGTACCACAGCCCCTGACACCCCAAGGTCACTGTTATCAACAATTTCTGTGGTATTGCCCGTGTATACAATGAAGTCTAGAATATAGCCAGTCTGACAATCACAAAGCACAAACACTTTTACACCAAACCTGTGTCTTTTGGAGGGAATGTATTGTTTGAACGAAAGGCGACCTTTGAATAGCATAAGGCTTTCGTCAAAGCAGAGGTTTTGAAATGGTGAGAATAATTCGCTGAAAGTACGTCTAAAATGTTCAATAACAGGTCTCAATTTGTGCAATCTGTCTCCTTTATCTTGCGTCTTATTGTCATTGAAGTGTAAAAGTCTTAGAAGTAAAAGATACTGATCCCTGGACATGTAGTCTGCAAATTGCGGAGTAGCAATAAGGGGATTTTTTGTCCAATATTCTGCTATTGTATGCTTCTTTACTCTGGTCATAAGCATTGTCAAGGCAAAGAAAATGTATAGTTCTTCAGGAGAAGTATCTGTCCAAGTCTGTAGTCGAGAATGGGGGCTTGGTGGCAATTTTTCACACAAAAACGTGGAATACTTATTGCTCTCATTTGCAATACGATACATAATATGCAATGGTAATAACCTGAAAATATTAGAAACTGTAAAATTTTCATTAAAATCTGCTTGTATACCTGATTTTGCTCATCAAAAGTGTAAATTACTGGCCTGAATGGACCCTGTTGCCACTGAAAGGTGCAATCAGTACGTCGTCTTAGCATGTTGCGTGGGTTCAGATTCTACATCACTGTCATCACTCTCACTATTTACATTATCATCGTTAAAACTTTCACTTTCACTGTTATCAAACTCAAATTCTGACAAATCGGATGATACTGCTTCAAATTCTGCTAATAAATCTGCATCCTGCACATGTGACTGCTTGCTGGAGGAAGCCATGATTTTGTACAGCCCGAGTCACGTGACCGGCTTGAAACACGTGCAAATGCTTGGGAAAAATTTACTGTGCAGGGCTTCAGATTTTATATGATAGACAGCAGCACACAGCAGAGAAAGAGTTAAAACTTGAACCAATACAACCCCAATAGATGGCAGACCAACACCGCTTACAGAATGCCACATTTAGTAACCTTCATTTCTATTTACTGACGTCAACTGCTGTGTGTCGGCAATGCTCCGTCATCTGCAAGGAGAACAGTGAATCACGCTGTCAGAACAGTTCCGACATCTGCAGTGAAAGGGTTAAGAGCACATTGACCAGAACTCGAAATTTTGCTCAGTAAGCATAACCCCTTGTTGGTATGCATACAAGAGACTAAGCTATGACTACAAGACAAGTTTAAAATCAGATGCTACACACCACTGAGGTGTGATATTGAAACAGTAGAGGGCACTCCTGCTCACGGGGGCACTATGATGCTCCTCAGGGATGACATATTTGTAGATCCGTTACAGCTACAATCTGACATACAATCTGTAGCTGTAAGGATTAAGCTGCCATCAATCAAATTTTGCATTTGCAATGTATATGTACCGCCATCAGATGACCTCTCGTTAACTGACCTTGAAGATCTGGTCTCCCAACTTTCAACACCATTTCTAATAGTGGGAGGCTTTAATGCCTATCACCCACTTTGGGGCTCAAATCAGGCATGTTCGACAGGCAACCTTATTGCAAAATTCGTGGAGAGCAATAACGTGGTTCTGCTGAACACAAGAGAGCCAACGTTCCTTTCAGTCGCCTTTAACACCTATTCGCACATCAATTTGGCAGTGTGTTCATCCAAGTTAGCAGTTTCATTACAGTGGAATGTCATCTCTGATTTACATTCCAGCGACCACTACCCATGTCTTCTTAGTCTCTTAGCACAAGATATTTCTCCCTCGCGTATCCCTAGATGGCGCCTTGGTCGTGCCAACTGGAACCTTTACACCCAGTTGACTGTCTTTGATTACGAGCACGATTCTGTGAATGATTTCTTTGAGAATCTGAGAAAATTCTTTCCGCTGCAGAACAGTCTATTCCACATTCGGCTACACAACCCGGTCGATTTCCTGTCCCATGGTGGACGAACGACTGCCGGAATGCTATTCGTGCTCGTAGATGTGCTCTGGGGGTATTCCAACGACACCCTACCCTAAGTAATCTAACTGGGTACAAGAAAGGGCGTGCAAAGTCTAGGCAAATAATTAAGGATAGCAAAAACACCTCATGGAACAACTTTGTATCATCTTTTAGCATATGTACACCTTCATCTTTTGTATGGGATAGGTTAAGGCACGTGGCCGGAAAATCAACCCACTTGCCAATCGCTGGTCTGAAAACAACTGCAGGAGAAGTTGATCCGTTTGACGTGGCTAACATCTTCGGCTGTGCTTTCGCTCAGGTGTCTCTCAAGTAATTATGCTCCTGAGTTTATCTAAATTAAGACTCAGGTAGAATCTCAAGGTTTTGTGTTTAGTTCCAGAAACCTTGAAGATTATAAACGCCTCTTCACCTTGGCAGAGTTAGAACACGCTCTTTCATCATAGCAACTGACAGCACCAGGACCGGACGGAATCCACGTTCAAATGTTACATCTCTCACCTGAAGGTAAGGCATTCCTGCTCGAGGTCTATAACCGTGTTTGGGTTGATGCCACGTTTCCTGACAAGTGGCAAGAAGCCACCATTATACCTATTTTGAAAGCTGGCAAGGACCGTCACCTCCTTTCTAGCTACCGTCCTATTTCCCTCACCAGTTGCATATGCAAGGTGATGGAACGCATGATAAATGGGCGGTTGGTATGGTGGCTGGAAATGTACAACCTACTGAATAACATTCAGTGTGGTTTTCGACGACGCCGTTCAACAGTGGATCATCTTGTGTCCATTTCGACACAGATTATGAACGGATTTCTTAAAAACTGTCAAACAGTCGGAATACTTTAAGACCTCGAAAAGGCTTATGTAACGTGTTGGCAGGCAAGTTTGCTATGTACCCTGCACACCTGGAGTATACGTGGATGCCTACCACTCTTCCTTCAGGAATTCTTGCAAGACCGCGTATTTCGAGTAAGGGTTGCCTCGGCTGTTTCGAATCTTTTTATTCAAGAGAACGGCGTACCACAGGGGTCGGTACTAAGCGTTACTTTGTTTGCTATTGCGATTAATTCTATCTCGAAATGTGTACCTCCGGGGGTCTCGTCATGCCTATTTGTAGACGATTTTGCCGTATACTGCACATCTCAGCGCACACCGTTTTTAGAGCGCTGTGTACAAACCACCTTGGACAACCTTAAGAGTTGGAGTTTAAAAAACAGCTTCCGATTCTCCGCTGAGAAAACAATCTGTGTTAACTTCTGGCGTCAGCAGAGTCGACTACCTCCAAGGCTCCAGCTAGGCGCTGATCTACTACCTTTTGCAGATGAGATGAGGTTCCTTGGATTGATATTTGATAGAAAACTTAGTTGGTCGTCACATATAGCATAACTGAAAGCACGATGTGACCGATCTTTAAATATCTTGCGGGTACTAAGTGGAAAATCGTGGGGAGCAGATCGTACAGTGTTATTGCGACTTTATCGCACACTCATCCGTTCCAAATTAGATTATGGTAGTATCGTTTATGGCTCAGCACGACAATCTGTGCTGAAGAGATTAGACACAGTCCATAATTGTGGCATATGTATAGCAGTTGGGGCATTTCTAATGAGCCGAGTTATAAGCCTGTATGCTGGGTCTGCAGAACCTCGTCTGCAGTACAGGCGCAACATGCTATAAGCAAATTATGGCTGTGGACTTAATTGCATGCCCACACATCCATCGTTTACGCCATTCTTTAACACCTTCATGGACGTGCGTTATAGGAACACTTCTATTAAACCAAAGCCACCTGGTTTTCGTTTCCGGGAACTCCTTTGACATCTTGATACTGAAATGCCCAAGATGTATCCTAGGGGGGTAGAGGACATACCCTCCTTGGTTGTGCAGAGAATCCCACGTTGATCTGGGCATGACTAAATATTATAAATCTACCATTTCTATGTCTAGTATCCGCACATGTTTTTTACAATTTTTATCGCGAAATGAGGACCATTTTATAATTCATACTGATGGCTCCAAGAACTCAAATGGTGTTGGTTGTGCTTACATGTGTGGATTCGAACTGGATACATTCGGATTCCACACTAGCACTTCCATTTTTATTGCAGAGCTTTATGCAATATACTGGGCCATTTTACACGTACATCAATGAAAGTTGGGGGACTGCTTAATCCTGAGTAATTCCTTCAGTACACTTCAAAGCCTACGGCAGCTGTACAACTACCACCCTATTGTGCAGCGTATCCAGGATGTCCTCCACGTTTTACACGCTTCTGGCATTATTGTGGTGTGTGCATGGATCCCTGGTCACGTAGTCTTGCGGGGGAATGAAATGGCGGATTCGGCAGCCAAGACATACCATGAAGACCAGGGTTCGAGTACCATCTGTGACATCGGAAGACTTTAGGGCCGTATTACGGAGAGCTGTGCAAACCTGCTGGCAGGAAGAGTGGTCCGCTCTGTGCAAGAATAAACTTAGATCTGTGAAAGAACTTCCGATTCCCTGGGTTACCTCCTGTCGGTCATCTCGTTGTGAGGAGGTGAGTTTGGCTCGGTTGCGTATTGGGCACTGCTTTTTTACTCATAGTTTTCTTTTTAGAAAGGAGCCTGCTCCACTGTGTCCGTTATGCAATGAAGCATTATCTGTAGGAGACGTGCTGCTAGTGTTTTTACCTAGCAGACCTTAGGACGTTTCTGCAGCTGCCGGCCAGCTTTGCAGAAATGCTAGCGGACGATAACACAGTAGTGGAGAAGGTATTTAGATTCTTTTCTAGGTTAGGCTTTAGAATTTAGTGAACGAAATATTTAGTAGGCTTTGACTGATATTTCTTTTAACTTTTTTTTTTAATATACCTGTAGTTTTAATAGGTTTATTTACACTTGTATAGATTTTAGAAATTTTTATATCTGGCTTTTGCCATGACAAGTTTTTAAAGGGCGCTGATGACCACCGTAGTTGAGCGCCCTTATACACACATCATCATGGTAAAAATGTGACATGACTTCATTCTCTAATTCTTTCAACAATGGAATCATTTCTGTGTATGAAGATGAAGCTTTGTTTCACTAACAGATCAAAGATAGGACATAGCGTTGTTCTATTGGTACGACTTTTACCACCCAAACACATACATTGCCGCCCAAATATTGTCAGCATGTTTAGTTCACTGCAGCCTTGAATGACACACAGTCCATTTTAGCCAGTTTGTTTTGCAATAATGGATAGTAGAGGAAGACGTTTGGTGATTCTCGCGCTGGATTCTCTGGTTTCTGAAGTTGCCTTACATTCTGCACACAATACTTCAGCTGAAGTAGTTGTATTGGGTATGTATTAAGTTTATTTTAGGGTATTTTTTATATTTAATTTTGTGATGGGTTTAAATCATTATAAATGCGTCAGTATAACAAATAACTTATTAAAGACATGATTTTATAAAGCAGTCAATTAAAATTTTAACTTTTTAGAAACAAAAAATACCCAGGCGGTATTATAAAATAAATTATTTATATTGTTACACAAAGTGTATTGTATTGCCATGGGATGATGTTTCAGTAGCAACCATGCCAGCACAGACAGTAATGACTGATGCATTTATAGTAATTCTGATACAATTGACGTAAATGACACAAATTCCAGTTCTCTCAACTGGTGGTGGAGCTGAATATACCAGTTTAGATGATTGTAAACTGAGATCCCAAATACGTGCACTTTATCAGATATAACAGGAGTAGAGCTTCCCGTCTCTAACGACGGTAGCAGAAATGAAGGTGACATTAAGAGAATGACAAGGACTTGGGGAAGAAAATAATAGCAGAGCGAATAATAAAGAATGCATGGGAAGAAATATCAAGGGCGGAAGAAGGATGCCAATTTGTACATTATTGTGGAATGTGAGGAAAGAAAATTACTACCTAAAACTTGTCTACACAAAGAGAGCAAATCAGGCAAAAGGAGTTTCATGTGCCATAAATTCGATGAAAATATTCTTCCACATGAAAGATTCTGGAATTTTAATATCTGGGAGGAGAAAAAGACGTATATTAATTGTCATGTGAACTTTAGGCCAGTTATTAGAAGAATAGAAGGTAAAAAGATCATCCTACTAAGCAGTATGGCTATGACTTATCTAGCCCTAGTGGTCAAAGGAAAGGGTGTGTAGAGATTTATTTCTTTCTACCCTGGGACTGAAGAAAACTATTTTTAATAACTGTGTCTAGGATATCAATGAAATTAAGACAAATGAAACCATCGAAAGTGAAGAATCCGACATTGAAGCTGTGGAGGGTTGTAACAGTACTTTTGGGTTATGTTTGAAGTATGAAAAGTTTATAAATTTATAAAAACTGATTATGTAAATATATTTAATAATTTAAATATGTAAAAATGTATGTAATTGTTTGATTGGCCGAAATAATAATTATATGACGTAATATGATGTAATGTGGTGACGTGCCATTAAATCGGCCAATCACAAAATTAAGAGAAGTAATGATAGTTACGATAAATGAATAATCTAGCTTCATGGTGGAAAAATGACGCGAAGAAGATAAAAGTTTTGAATAGTAAGAGATAAATCAATAATCTAGCTTCATGGTGGAAAAATGACGCGGAGAAGATAAAAGTTTTGAATAGTAAGAAATAAATCAATAATCTCGTTTTAAAGAGAGAGAGATTTTTGTTGTAATGGTGGAGTGTGATGAATACTGATACTAGATCAGGAACATTTTAAGTTGTAGTTTGAATCCATTTAAATACAACAAACTAATGAAGGAATATATCACACAAATTTTCTCTTGGAAATCGATTGATACTTCAAAATAATCACGAAAGTGAACATATGAACATCATTTTGGAGCCGATGTTGGCGTGGATGCCTTGTACAGGAGGATCCAAGTAAGAAATCAGAATTAACATTATCAGATACAAAATTCCAGTTCCAGGGTGGAAAGAGGAAACATACACAAGAACCATCAAATAAGAGGAAACTGCTAAAATCAGAATCGGTAGGCAAGTGGTTGGAGTTAATTTCAAAAGTTCCCAGCCACTACTGCAGAGCTAGTAGTTCACGTGTATATGTGGATTCAGAATTTAGATCTCTTAATCAAATACACAAAATATATGTGGAGTGATATGAAGAAACAGAAAATGGATCAGTGAAAAGCAAGAAGTTTTGTGAAATTTTAGACAAACAGAAAATATCCATACACAAACCTAGGAAAAATCAATGTGACAGTTGTATTACATTTAAGGAAGGGAACCTGAAACAAGAAGATTATAATCTGCATGTCCAGAAGAAAAATGAAGCGCGAAAAGCGAAGGAAGATGTGATTTCTTCAGCATCTGATAGTGTCCTTGTGGCTACGATGGATATCCAAAGTGTTCTTCTGTGCCCAAAATTAACTGTTTCTAAACAATAGTACAGCCAGAAATTACAAATACACAATTTTACAATTTATGTTAGGAATACAAAAGATGTACACCTTTATGTGTGCCATGAAGGAGAAGGGAAAATTACAGTCAATGAATTTACAACTTGCATCCTTGATTTCATAAGGAAAAATTTGAGGTACAAAAGAATCATTTTGGTGTCTGATGGTTGTGCATACCAAAACCAAAATAAAGTTTTGGCAAGTGCTTTGGCTAATGCATCGAGTAATTTTCAAATTGAAATTGAACAAATCATACTCGAGAAAGAACATACAATGATGGAGGTGCATAGCATCCATTTAACATTAGAGGCTGTTTAATCTGCCAATATACACCCCTGCACATTATGTCAGTAGGATGGAAGAAGCTAGGAACAAGAAAAAAAGTGCTCATGCATACATAACAAATCATATGAACCATTCGTTTTTTCAAAAATTTTGAAAGCCTTCCATGTAACTTTCCATCTATAAGACCAGGAAAGAAAAGAGGCGATCCTACTGTCACCGACATACGAGCACTGCTTTACAAAGACGGGGAGGTTTTATACAAAGTGAACCATCGAGACGAGTGGCAAACACTTCCACAGCGCAGGCGCAAATTGAATGTAACTGATCCTCAACCTCTCAATCATGACTCGCTGAAGATAGACAAAACAAAATTTGAAAGCCTACAGTCTCTGAAAATGTTCATGAACAAGGAATGATCATTTGTTCTATGATAATCTAAAATATCAGTGAACCGTAACTTTCCCAAATAAGTATTCTTCCCATTATATATAAAAAGTTAAAAAGTTTTCTTTCAGATATATTATTATAAATACATTAATTTATATGTTTTATATATCTCAATCCACTTTGGAGTTTTTTTTTTTTTTTGCATTTGTAAGTCATTTATATTATGTTTTATACCATTCGTGCTTATTTCTTGTGATGACTACTGGGCCCTTATAATTAATATTCTCATAATTATAGCCTAACAATTTCGTTTCAATTTAAATCTGTATTATCATACATTTGTATGATACATGATGATGAGTGTAAGGGCACTCAACTGCAGAGGTTATCAGCACCCTTTTTTAAAATACTAGTCATGGCAAAAGCCAGATATAAATTTCTCTTAAACACTATAAAAATGTAAATAAACTTACAAATAATACATGAACATAAAAAACTACAAAAACAAAAGAAATATAAATCTAAAATGCCAAAAATTCTCTTCGCTAAATCCTAATCTAGAAAAGAATCTCAAAACCTTCTCCACTACTTGATTATCATCAGCGAGCATTTCTGCAAAGCTTGCCAGCAACTGCAGGGACGTCCTAAGGTCTGCTAATCCTTGTTTCACATAAGCTTGCCCCGCATCTCTTAACGGTCACGTGACCTAATCACCTCTCATTGGCTGCTGCTGTGGTACAGATTGTTGTGCGGTAAAAATTAGTCCGTTATTTTACATGGTGATATAGCTTTATATGTTGGAAGAGAACTGTGAAATTTATATTTTCGTAACTATTTGAATTAAATATATTACGTAACCGAGTTGATTTATCTGAAATGCATGTTAATTCTTAAACGAAGTAAAGAGGAGGTTCCTTTGCTCTCAAGCACGTGCACGATAGCACGTGATTTAGCAGTAGTGATGACATTTGTTTATGTGACTGTTATCACTGACCTTGTTTTGATCTGGATTAGTCATATCATCATTCAAAGGTGTGCTGTGCTGTACCGAATGCGAGAGCTAAATTATTTGATTGATCGTTTATTGCAAGTGTACTTATTATATGTATAATGGCAGAGTCTACCGCCAGTTTTTCACTGAAGCATCGCAAGGTAAAGCCTTTACAAACCAGCGAAAAAAGAATTGTGATGCATCACAGAGAAGAATCCATCTTTGTCAGTGAGAAAAGTCGAACAGCTGTGCTCTTAAGTTACAGGTGTGAGTGTTAGGTCCGTAGGAACATCACGACGTGAAATTGAGACAACAGGAAAACTTACCACTCCAGGCAAAAGCAGGAATAAACAAAATAGCGTGCTCGGAGAATGCGATAAGTTCGTGAAAAGTGCTGTGCGTCATCATGTGCATAGTTTTTTTCTTAAGAAACGAACTCCCTAACATAAATAACATTTCGTCTGCTGTAAATGAGGATGCAGATTTACCAAATTTCAGCAGATTGCTTATACGGCTGGGGTTTGGGAATGAAAAAAATGTGCAAGAAAATTTTGCTAAAAGACAAGGGTGATATTGCTGTGTGGCGAACACGTCACGTAAGGTCAATCAGACTGTACCGAGATACAGGATTCAAAATATACTACTACCTTGACGACACTTGGGAGAATGAAGGACATATGAAAATTAAATTATGGCGTGTTACGACTTTTAAGACTGAAAGACAAGCACTTTTGCAAAGTATGTCAGCCTTTCATTATAAACTTGTTTTAGTTTCATTGCTCATTCATTCAGTTTCAACTTGCTCAGTTTCATTATAAACGTGTATTTTTGCATGCCTTCATATCCTTATTTGTATGATTTTATGTATCTTCCTGGCAATTATGACATTTATTGCAAGTTTAAATGTGACAGGAAGGCACCGCATATGGCCTATGGTGCGAAAACATTACCCAATTAGGATGAGGGGGAAGGTAGTTGAACGCGGAGTGATACATGTCAGTGGGGCAAGGTTATATGAAACAGAGATTAGGTAAGAACACTCTAGCAGCACGTGTCGCACAGATAACGCTTCGTTGCAAAACAGCCACAGTGGAGTAGGCTCCTTTTTAAAGAGAAAACTATGAGTAAAACAGCAGTGCCCAATATGCAACCGGGCCAAACCCACCTCGTGACGAGATGAACGACAGGAGGTAACCCAGGGAACCGGAAGTTCTTTCACAGATCTAAGTTTATTATTGCGGAGAGCGGACCTGTCACCGATGGTACTTGAACCCTAGGCTTTATGGTAGCCGTCTTGGCTGCTGAATCTGCCATTTCATTCCCCCGCAAGCCTACATGACCAGGGATCCATGCACACACCGCACACACAAATACACACACACACACACACACACACACACACACACACACACACACACTACCATAATCTAATTTGGAACAGATGAGTGCGCGATATAGTCGCAATAACACTGTACGATCCGCTCCCCACAATTTTCCACTTAGTACCCGCAAGATATTTAAAGACCGGTCACATCGTGCTTTCAGTTGTGCTATATGCGACGACGAACTTAATTTTTTTATCACATATAGATCCAAGGAACCTCGTCTCATCTGCAAAGGGTAGTAGATCGGCGCCTAGACGGAGCCTTGGTGGTAGTCGACTCTGCAGATGCCAGAAGTTAACACAGATCGTTTTCTCAGTGGAGAATCGGAAGCCATTTTTTAAACTCCAGTTCTTAAGGTTGTCCAAGGTGGCCTGTAGACAGCGCTCTAAAAACGGTGTGCGCTGAGATGTACAGTAGACGGCAAAGTCGTCTACAAATAGGCATGAAGAGACCCCCGGAGGTACACATTTCGAGATAGAATTAATTGCAATATCAAACAACGTAACACTTAGTACCGACCCCTGCGGTACACCGTTCTCTTGAACAAAAAGATTCCAAAAAAACAGAGCCAACCCTTACGCGGAATATGCGGTCTTTCAAGAATTCCTGAAGGAAGAGTGGTAGGCATCCACGTATATTCCAAGTGTGCAGAGTACGTAGCAACCCTGCGCGCCAACACGAGGTCAAAAAATATTCTGACAGTTTGACAGTTTTTAAGAACTCCGTTCATAATCTGTGTTGACATGGATACAAGATGATCCACTGTTGAACAGTGTCGTCAAAAACTGCACTGGATATTATTCAGTAGGTTGTGCGTTTCCAGCCACCATACCAACCGCCCATTTATCATGCGTTCCATCACCTTGCATATGCAACTGGTGAGGGAAATAGGAAGGTAGCAGGAAGGGAGGTGACGGTCCTTGCCAGCTTTCAAGATAGGTATAATGGTGGCTTCTCGCCACTTGTCAGGAAACGTGGCACAAGATGTTGTAACATTTGAACGCGGATGCCATCCGGTCCTGGTGCTGTCAGCCGAGATGATGAAAGAGCATGTTCTAACTCTGCCAAGGTGAAGAGGCGGTTATAATCTTCAAGGTTTCTGGAACTAAACACCAAACCTTGAGATTCTACTCGAGTCTTAATTGAGATGAACTTAGGAACATAATTATTTGAGCTAGACACCTGAGTGAAAGCACAGCCGAAGGTGTTAGCCACGACAAACTGATCAACAACTCCTGCAGTTTTTTTCAGACCAGCGATTGGCAAGTGGGTTGATTTTCCGGCCACGCGCCTTAACCTATCCCATACAAAGATGATACAAAGTTGTTCCATGAGGTCTTTTTGCTATCCTTAATTATTTGCCTAGACTTTGCACGTGCTTCTTGTAGTCAATTAGATTACTTAGGTAAGGGTGTTGTTGGAATACCCTTAGAACACGTCTACGAGCACGAATAGTATTTCGGCAGTCGTTGATCCACCATGGGAGAGGAAATCGACCGGGGTGGGTAGCCGAACGTGGAATAGACTGTTCTGCAGCGGAAAGAATTTTCTGTGAGATGATTAACTAAATCATTCACAGATTCGTGCTCGTAATCAAAGACAGCTAACTGGTTGTAAAAGTTCCAGTTGTCACGATCAAAGCACCATCTAGGGATATGCGTGGGAGACACGTCTTGTGTTAACAGACTAAGAAGACATGGGAAGTGGTCACTAGAGTGTAAGTCAGAGATAACGTTCCAGTTCAGAGAAACTGCCAGCTGTGGTGAGCAAACTGCCAGATCGAGATGCAAAAAGGTGTTAAATGCCACCGAGAGGAACGTAGATTCTCCAGTATTCAGGAGTACCAGGTTATTGCTGTCAATGAAGTTTGCGATGTCTGAACCTGTCGCACAAGTTCGAGAAGAGCCCCAGAGATGATGATGGGCATTGAAGTCTCCCACCAACAGAAAGGGTGTTGGTAGCTGAGAAACTAAGGACTGTAGCTCAGTGAGAGAGAGGTCATAGAACAGTGGAACATAAATAGTGAGGACAGCAAACTGAACAGCCGGGAGGTGATGTATGCAACCGACCGGAGGGCAGGCTGTAAAGGCATAACGTCTACATATATATCATCTCTGATAAGTATCATAGTGCCTCCATGGGCAGAAACACCCTCTTCAGTTTCAAGATCACACCTAAGGGGGTTGTATCGCCTGATGTTAAAGGAGACTTGGGCATGAAGCTTAGTCTCTTGTAAACACACAAGGAGAGGTTCGTACTCATTGAGCAACAATTCGAGCTCTGGTCGATGCGCTCATATCCCACGTATGTTCCAATGTAGAGTAGCCATTGGAATAATGGGAGAAGGTATGAATGGCTAGGTGAACCTAAGATGATTTAGGCAGTGGCCAAATTAATTTACCCTTTTTCTTCGGTGTTGGGCTAACACCTTTTACGTCCGGTTTATCCTGGTGCTTTTTCGTTGCCATCCTGGCAAGGTGGTGCGTGTCTTTTTGGTCCATTTCTTCTACGGATGAGGCACCTTTTCCTATAGAGAACTTAGGTTTGAGGATCCCAAACCGGTTGGACACAGAGATCGAGGATGATGACAGCCGTCGATCTGAGTCTTCACCAGAAGACCCCTCAGAGGAACTTCTAGATACCCTAGGACTTTCTTTCTTGTCGGTCTCCCTTTGTAACCTTGAAAAAAATCTGATTTTGTGTAATTGGTCTTAAACTTTTTGGGCGGTGCATCATAGACTATAACGGGCTTGACGGTCGATGAGGTTGACGGTTTAGGTGATGACAGTGCGGACTTCTCCCTCGGTGATTTAGGTGAGAGAGGAGCCGGCTTGGATGTCTTGGTAGGCTTCTGAGCTGGTGTGGCAGTAAGGACCTTGTCTGTTATAGTAGCCTCACAATTACTGGGCTTAGTTGCGATTTCTTTCCTCGGAGCTTAGGACCGAGGGTAGACGAGTACGTAGGAGTTTCCGGGCATCCGAGAAGGATAACTTCTCCCCGACTCGGATCTCCTGTAACGCCTTTTCCTCTAAGAAACGTGGGCACTCTCTGTGGCTGGATGGATGTTCACCAGCACAGTTGACACATTTTGCCGGGGATGTGCATGCATTCTCGTGTTTAGACAGACCACACTGGTCACATGTTGGCACACCGCTACAAAAATCACTCGTATGACCGAAGTGTTACATTTGAAGGGGTTTGGTATATATGGCCTAACCTCTATGGTCTCATACCTTGCCCTAAGCCTTTGCAGGAGGTCTACCCGATCGAAGGTCAGGAACAGGGTATGGGTAGGCACCAATTCCCCTCGCTCTCTACACTGTACTCGGTATACAGCAGTGACACTCTGGTCTCGAAGGTTCTCCTTTATTTCCTCATTTGACATCCCGTCCAACGCTCGAGTGGTGACAACCCCACGGGAGGAGTTCAGGGTCTTGTGCACTGCAACTGTGATGGGATAGCTGCCCAATAACGTAGCTTTTAAGATCGTTGCTGCCTGGGAAACACAGTGCGCTTCCACAAGGAGCATGCCGTTTATGGAGCGGGTACAGGACTTGACTGGACAAGCAATTTTATCCAATCCCTTCTGGATAATGAAAGGGTCCAATGTCAGAAAGTTCTTGCCTTCATCATTTCTGGTTACAACTAAGTAGCGAGGACCACAAGACTCGCCTACTTCTTTTCCACTTTTGTTATATATTTTATTATTAAATTTTACCATAATAAATGGATTAAGATTCATCCCCCAGTGCTCCCAACCCACCACGGAGCCCAACAAGGGGTCATCCCACTGGGATGACAGGGCTACACAGGGGATATAGCGAGCTCGCCGTCCCACTCACCCTGGAGTTCGGTACAATACCTAGTCCTGGCTGATTGATTAGGGGTGGGTTAGTCCCTAACCTCCCGTTTAGGCGAAGCAGAAACTTAAGTAGTGTATTAGAAATGCGCACCCTCCCCGAATGCAGAAGTACACTGGAACAAGCTCAGATACGCATACCTCAACCACCAGGACAAACCTTTCCACCGACACGGGTCTGCATGCACGGCCTACACGTGGGTGGGCCTGTTGACTGTCTCCCTCAACCACGAAGAGGAGCCCACACGAGGGAGACTGTTGGCTTGGGACCCCGGGTGCGCCAAACCCGTACCTACTGAAATGAAATGTGTAGTGTTTAACGCCCGCAGGCGATGACACTGATGATACATGAGATGAAGAGGGAGCCACGGTGGAATGAGATGGCGGGGGAATTCGGAGATCAAGGAGAAAACCCACCCCAGCGTTGTGTTGTCCACCACAAATCTCACTTTGTGGTCGCCTGGGATCAAACCCGGGCCGCCTTGGTGAGAGCCAAGCGGTCTAACCACTGAGCCATGGCATGGCCTGTACCTAACAAAGTAGGCCCCTGGGGGGGTGTCATACATGTCTTCAGTATTGCAACATTATGTAAATGGAATGCTATGATATACTTCTGTATGTTACCTGATTATTGTATTAAAGTGGAAAAAAGTGTATACTTTAATTGGTATGTTATATCAAATATAAAAGAACTAATGAATAATTCAGTAGTGTGAAGTCATAAAATGAGATTTTGCACAATCAGCTATGTGCATGATAAAGCGCAATATAACGGAATCAAAGTCGGCTATGTGCAAGAGATTCACATAGCTGATTTGGCAGGAACAGTATGCAGTTCAAGCACATAGCCGACTTTGGATTTTCACCTGTACAAGCGCAACCATGGGAGATTCCCATAGACGGTTTTCAGGATCAATTATGCTTGCTTTCTTGCTCCTTGAGGTACACATAACTCATTTTCATCAAAAAAATGCACATAGCCGATTTTGCAGAGGCAATGACAATATACTGTTTGATTGTAAGGAAACGGAGATGTGGAGGAAAGAATGTCAAATATAAAAAATGAATAGGAGAATCAGATTAATCAAGGTTTTAAGCAAAAATTATAAAAACCATTGGACAGTTAAGTAAGGTAAAAAACAAGTGGATATGGACTGTAAAAAGAGGGAAGGAATAATAAGTGCCTGCCTCGGTAGTGTAGATGGTAGCATATCTGCCTCACGTTCAAGAGATGCCGAGTTTGAATCTCGGTCAGGGTGAGTTACCTGGATAAGGTTTTTTCTGGGGTTTTCCCTCATCCTGAAAGTCGAATGTTGGGTAACTCTAAGCCCCATGGAGCCCGGATTCATTTCAGCATCATTTCACCCTTTCCATTCATTGTTCGATATGACTTAAGGTTGGAGGACGTAAATTACAAAAAAGTGACTATTCTGTAATAATACATATTGTAACACGTCTGTAAATATACTTAATGGACTGTCCTGTGTAGAAGTGGCCTGGGCCAAAACAGGGCAAGTCCTGTGTAGAAGTGGCCTGGACCAAAACAGGGCAGTCCAAAAATTGTAAAAGCTTAGTACCTCAATAAATATATTATTACTATTATTATTATTATTATTAATTTTCTTGCTAACAGGACTTACTTTGCTTGCTGCAACTTTTACCTTAACATTTAGACTATCTTTATAACCCATATTAAATTCACTAACAGCTGCAATCACTGCAATTTGCAATTTCTTAATACAAAAACTTCTGTGTGACATTTACTCCATGCAAACTTTCATTAGCATTCTGTGTTTCTCCCCTGATGTAGCTCCCCAGTAGAACAGTACTAACTAATCTCTCTATTTTTGTTTATGATGGAAATTGTAAGTAGAATAGTTCATGCAATTCATACCCATGGTCATACAAAACTTCTGCATAGAAATATGACCCTTACCAATGCCCAGAAGTGCATCAACCGTTCTTCTATTTACATTAAAAGGTGACCTACTTGAATCACTGGTAACTCTTGGGCTATAATATGTTTTCACTTAACATTTACCTCAAGCAGAGCATTCTAGTATAATTACTTATTATTACGACTAGCAAACCTTAAAGTTTCATTATATTTTGCTTTGAAATAGCCACTGTACTGCTAACCTAACCTGGTATGAATTATATAGGTAACGACTGTTGCAACAAGAAAGCAATATAATGTTAAATGAGGCTATATTGCTATTCTAAACAATAGTAATCTATTAGAAGCTCTTTCCACAGCTTTCACTTGCATGTAAACCATACTTCACAAACATTACATGTGGAAATGTTTGTTTACTTTCAGAAGTAGGAACCAATATATGAAACCGAGAGCATAGGCTGAGCAGAACTGTTCAGTAGCTTTCACAAACATCCAGAATGTGTCTCTGCACATTACCAGTCTATGAAATCCAACCGCATAATTTAAACGTCAGAATTCCATCATTTTCTTTGTGACAGACTAGCAAACGCAATATAAATGGCCACGCCCACCTGCACATGGGCATTTAAATAATGACATAGCAGCTCTTTAAACTGCGCTAGGGCATAACTGACGGCAGATTCTGAAACTACAATGTTTAAACATAAATTTTAAGGCAAAAAATGGTGAATGTCGGTTTTTGTCTTTTTTGACAAAATTTCACTGATGCCTCCCCTTAAGCAAGATGCTGTACCAAAAAGGACTAAGACAAACTTGGGTTAAAGACATGACCATGCTTTGTGTCCCTGGGTGTACATCTTGACATCTGAATTTGATAGTTTTAAGAGTATTTCACTATTACCTTGGTAGCTGTGATAGTTCATCTTCCTCATGAGGCTCAGGAAATGTTTCCTGCAATAAAAAAATAGCACTGTAACAAATGCCTAAGAAGAAGACAAATAAAATAGTTGACACACAACACCCACACATATATTGGTAGACTACAGATTAACTCTTGCAGTGTGTGCTTATATAGAATTCACAATACAAGCATGTTACCATCTACCCTCATTAATACTACATACAGTGAAACATGTCCTCATTCCCGGTAGTCTGATACCATTCCTCTTGTCATTATTTCCTTTTTTCTTATTCATCTTTATTCTTTTTTAAGTAGCAGTTTTTGGGGCGGAGAAGGTAAAGCTACTTAACTCCAAATGCTTTTCCCTGATGTCAGGTCTTAGCAAACTGCAGTGAACCTCTATGTGATGACATTTCCAAATTAAAGTCTTAAGCTTATTGTGTCTTTATAGAAATAGATTTTTAAAGTACAACCTTAACTAAAGTGCCTCCTGAACAATAAGCTACAGTGAATCGACTGCTCATCTAGTTTCTGCAGTAAACCCAAAGTTAATGCACATGTCTTGATTCAAGAAGCAAATAAGAATTTGGTGTGAACAAAGTGACACTATACCTGGAGAGGAACAATTCACATTTAAAAACAGACTTCTCTTAAGATGCCAAAAATGTATTTATTCCTCAGCAACTGATTAAAATAAACACTTGTTTTTGCCAGATCGCACAAAATCGATGTGTCAGAAAAAAATCATGTAAAAGACAAAGTAAAACACTAAATGCCTTAAAAAAAATAATAATGAAAATGACAATTTCAATCTATTCCAGTAGCATATCTCATAATATAACTGGCAGCACATATAAGAACTGAAATAAAGACTACTGCTGGTGATGTAGTAAAACATCATCGCTAAATTGAATTAAACAGCAGTGTAAAATATTAAAATAACATTCTAAGTGATTTGGTAAATTAGAAGAAGAGGATGGTGTTGATTCTCATATAACAAATTTCTGCGAGTGTAATACCTGAAAAATGTTGCAGTATCTGGGAATACTGAACTCAAATTTGGATTTTGCATAAGGGTGGCAAAGTAATAACATCCCATCAGTCATAAGAGTATTTTAAACTCTAGTATGTACTGATGCAAACACATCCAATCACTTGAATTAACTTTTGGCATTATGTGTAGTTGAAGGAATTTAGTAAGAGTTACGTCAAAATTAATTGAAACAACTATATGTAGTTGGTTTTTAACACTTCAATGACAACAGACAATAGTTGGATAAAGGAGAAAAATGAATGCAATGCCTTCCAAAGCGAGTCCTTCAACAATATAAAAATTTAAGTGTCAAACTGTTAAAAACTGACTACAAATCTTTTTTTCTTTCAATTAGCCACTGACATTTTTAATTCACACAGCTTATTCTCACAAACATAACCTTGAGTTCACATATCACTCATTGCTTATGCAGGAATAATAAACATAGATAAGTAATCTTGTGGTAACATTGAGTAGCACTCCTGTTTGTACATGCAATGCAATCACTAGATATCAAGTGGCACAAATAAAGAATTCCTACAACTCTCATAAGTTATGAGATAAGGTTTCATGTTAGAATTAGATTGAGGAATGGGCTAAACATATGTACCTGCAGAAATGCTACTGAATATATTTATATTACAATATGAAAAAAGCACAAATAATATGTATTTATATCAAAGAGTCTAAAACACATACAGTTTTCAAGTTTACTCATCAGTAAGAGGCCAGCATAAGCTAAGATTGACTCACAGCTGATAGAGACAACTTGGTAACTGCGACAGAAACAATGTGTCTTGCAAGATACACCAAATCTTGTATACTACAATCATAACAGACAAGAGCAGCTAACTTATGTATAGAAAATGAATGAGGAACATTACCCAAACAAAATACTGCACTACATACCAAAAGGAAATATTACAATCAGAAAACCTAACAAAGATAGGTAAATCAATTAATTGCTTGCATCTCAAAACAAGTTTCAGGAAAGCTAGAATGCTCTAAGAAGAAAAGGAACAAGAATGTAAAAGCCATCCAATCGTTTTACGATGTTTTCACATATAAGAACATAACCATGTAAGAACAGCAGACATGGCCATCTTCCCATTACGGATCATTGAAAGTGGACACTGAAAATAAGTGATAAATGAAATCTGCTAGATTAATTTTGTTTAGGTTTGTTTTTCTCCTCTCTCTTCAAGCATTGATTCACAACAATGCATCTCCGTAGCATAGGTGGTAGTATGTTGGCCTCACATTCAAGTGGTCCCGAGTTCGAATCTGCGCGGTTCAGGTATTGCCGGAGTTGTCACCATTCTGAAAGATGAATATCTGGTAACTTTAGCTGTATTGTCCTTGAGCGCATTTGAGTATAATTTCACTCATTTCATTCATCGTCCGATATGAGCTAATGTTAGAGCACGTAAATTAAAAACAAAGAGTACAGAGATGATCCCCCCAGGGGCCTACTTCGGTAGGTACTGGTTTGGCACACCCGGGGTCCCGAGCCAACAGTCTCCCTCGTGTGGGCTCCTCTTCATGGTTGAGGGAGACAGTCAACAGGCCCACCCATATGTAGGCCGTGCATGGAGACCCGTGTCCGTGGAAAGGTTTGTCCTGGAGGTTGAGGGATGTGGATCTGAGCTTGTTCCAGTGTACTTCTGAATTCGGGGAGGGTGTGTATTTCTAATACACTACTTTGGTTTCTGCTTCACGTAAACAGGAGGTTAGGGACTAACCCACCCCTAATCAATCAGCCAGGACTAGTTATTGTACCGAACTCCAGGGTGAGTGGGACAGCGAGCTCGCTATATCCCCTGTGTAGCCGTCATCCCAGTGGGATGACCCCTTGTTGGGCTCCGTGGTGGGTGGGGAGCACTGGGAGATGAAACTTAGCCCATTTATTATGGTACACCCCCCTTTCAATAAAACTTCAACAAAATGTTTTAACAGTGTTGAAGTAGTTGAGTGTGGTCCTCGCTACTTAATAATTAAAAGAACAGAGGAAGGCAGAACTTTTGCAACAGTTAATCTGTTTTTAGTACAGAAAGGTCTCGATAAAATAGCTGGTGCAGTAAAATCCTGTACAAAATCTAGGAATGGCACGATGCTGGTGGAAGCAATTTCAGCATCAGAGGCAGCTAAGATACTGAAAGCCAACATGCTGGGCAATTATCCCGTAAAAGTCGAGTGTCATAGGACCCTGAATTCGAGCGGTGTTGCGGACACTAGAGCATTGGATGGCATGTCCAACGAGGATATTCAGGACAACCTTCAGGAACAAGGCGTTACTGCAGTCTATCGTGTGCAGCGGAGAGAGCGAGGGGAAACGGTTCCTACTCGTACCCTGTTTTTGACCTTTGATCGGGTAGATCTCCCTCAAAGGATCAAGGCAGGTTATGAAGTGATAGAGGTTAGACCGTATATACATAACCCTCTGAGATGCTACAAAAGCCAGCGGTTCGGTCACACTAGTGAATTCTGTAAAGGTGTACCTACATGTGTCAGCTGTGGAGACGGCATGCATGAAAATGCATGCGCATCACCTCCAGCATGCGTTAATTGTAGCGATGAACATCCATCAAGTTCACGAGAATGCCCCCATTATATTGAAGAGCGAGCCATCCAGGAGATCCAGGTTAAAGAGAAAGTATTCTTTTCGGAAGCCCGGAAACTTCTTCATATGCACAGGCGCTCTATAACTAGCTCCCGTACCTAAAGCTCTGTGGCAGCTACCCCGTCACTAAAACGGGAAGTGGGTACCCAAACAGGCGATATGAATGGGGTAACTATATCTGAGAAAGTTCTAGTGCCTAGATCGCAACTAAAAGCATCAGTAACACCATGCAAAGCTCCGAGCACACCACCTAAGACTACTGCAAATAGGAACAAGTCAGTTAAGTCGCCTGACAAAGCATCGACGTCTAGCAACAGGACCAAATTGCCCGTAATGTTCCCAGCACCAGAGATAAAATTCAAGCCTCAGTATGATAGAACTGCCTTTCTGAAGGAAAGCGCAAAGCCTAATCCCGAAAAGACTGAGAAAAAGAAAAGTCCAAGAGCATCTCAGAGATCATCTTCAGAGTCATCATCTGGGGACTCCAACCTGCGACAATCATCTACGTCGGTCGGAATTTCCAATCGCTTCGAGCCTCTCGAACCAAATGCTACAGAAGTGAAACAGTCCTCTTCCATAGAAGATATGGAGTAGGATGTACCTGACCATACTGCTGCATCGGCAGCAAAGAAGAGGCAGGACAAACCTGCCAAAATCAGTCCACCAAAGCAAAAGGGCAAGTTGATCCGACCACAGCTGAAACCTACGTAATGTGCGTATTTATTGGACATATAACATTACTATCGCCATGGCTATCCTTTAATGGAACATACGAGGATTAAGAGCACATCGACCAGAACTGGAACTTTTGCTCAGTAAGCATAACCCCTTGTTGGTATGCTTACAAGAGACTAAGCTACGACCACAAGACAATTTTAAAATCAGACGCTACACACCACTGAGGTGCGATATTGAAACAGAAGAGGGCATTCCTGCTCATGGGGGCACTATGATGCTCCTCAGGGATGACATATTTGTAGATCCGTTACAGCTACAATCTGACATACAATCTGTAGCTGTAAGGATTAAGCTGCCGTCAATCGAATTTTGCATTTGCAATGTAAATCTGCACCCATCAGATGACCTCTCGTTAACTGACCTTGAAGATTTTCCCAGCTCTCAACACCATGTCATAGTGGGAGACTTTAATGCCCATCACCCCCTTTGGGGCTCAAATCGGGCATGTTCGAAAGGCAACCTCATTGAAAAATTCTTGGAGAACAATAACTTGGTTCTCCTGAACACCGGAGAGCCAGCCCACCTCGGTAGCGTAGACGGTAGCGTGTCTGCCTCACGTTCAAGAGGTCCCGAGTTCGAATCTCGGTCAGGGTGAGTTACCTGGATAAGGTTTTTCTGGGATTTTCCCTTATCCTTCAAGACCAATGTCGGGTAGCTCTAAGCTCCATGGAACCTGGACTCATTTGAGCATCATTTCACTCAATTCATTCACCGTCCAATATGACTTAACGTTGGAGGGCGTAAATTACAAAAAAAAAAAAAACACCGGAGAGCCAACATTCCTTTCAGACACGTTTAACCCCTATTCCCACACCGATTTGACAGTGTGTTCATCCCAGTTAGCAGTTTCATTACAGTGGAATGTTATCTCTGATTTACATTCCCGTGACCACTTTCCATGTCTTTTTAGTCTCTTAGCACAAGATGTGTCTCCCTCGTGTATACCTATATGGCGCTTTGATCGTGCCAACTGGAACCTTTACACCCAGTTGACAGGTTTTCATTACGAGCACGATTCTGTGAATGATTTCGTTGATCATCTCACAGAGAAAATTCTTTCCGCTGCAGAACAGTCTATTCCACGTTCGGCTACCCACGCCGGCCGATTTCCTTTCACATGGTGGACCAACGACTGCCAGAATGCTATTCGTGCTCGTAGAAGTGCTCTGAGGGTATTCCAATGACATCCTACCCTAAGTAATCTAATTGAGTACAAGAAAGCGCGTGCAAAGTCTAGGCAAATAAGGATAGCAAAAAGACCTCATGGAACTACTTTGTATCATCTTTTAACAGACGTACACCTTCCTCTGTTGTATGGGATAAATTATGGCGCGTGGCCGGAAAATCGACCCACTTGCACATCACTGATCTGAAAACAACTGCAGGAGTTGTTGATCCGTTTGTCGTGGCTAACACCTTCTGCTGTGCTTTTGCTTAGGTGTCTAGCTCAAATAATTATGCTCCTGAGTTCATCTCAATTAAGACTCAAGTAGAATCTCAAGGTTTGGTGTTTAGTTCCAGAAACCTTGAAGATTATAATCGCCTCTTCACCTTGGCAGAGTTAGAACACGCTCTTTCATCATCGTAACTGACAGCACCAGGACCAGATGGAATCCACATTCAAATGTTACATCTCTCACCTGAAGGTAAAGCATTCCTGCTCGAGGTCTATAACCGTGTGTGGGTTGATGCTATGTTTCCTGACAAGTGGCGAGAAGCCACCATTATACCTATGTTGAAAGCTGGCAAGGACCGTCACTCCCTTCTAGCTACCGTCCTATTTCCCTCACCAGTTGCGTATGCAAGGTGATGGAACGCATGATAAATGGGCGGTTGGTATGGTAGCTGGAAACGCGCAACCTACTGAATAACATCCAGTGTGGTTTTCGACGATGCTGTTCAACAGTGGATCATCTTGTGTCCATGTCGACACAGATTATGAAGGGATTTCTTAAAAACTGTCAAACCGTCGGAATATTTTTTGACCTTGAAAAGGTTTATGATATGTGTTGGCAGGCAGGGTTGCTATGTACCCTGCACACCTGGAGTATACGTGTATGTCTACCACTCTTCCTTCAGAAATTTTTGAAAGACCGCATATTCCGAGTAAGGGTTGGCTCGGTATTTTCGAGGCCGCGCCATGGCTCAGTGGTTAGACCACTTGGCTCTCACCAAGGCAGCCCGGGTTCGATCCCAGGCAACCGCAAAGTGAGATTCGTTGTGGACAACACGGCGGGTTTTCTCCGGGACCTCCAGTTTCCCCCACCATCTCATTCCACCAGTGCTCCATCTTCATCTCATTTATCATCAGTGTCACCGCCTGCGATGCCATATATAGGAAAAGCGGGCGTTAATCACTACACATTTCACTTTTAATTTCTGTATTTTCGAATACTTTTGTTCAAGAGAACGGTGTACCATAGGGATCGGTATTAAGCATTACGCTGTTTGCTATTGCGATTAATTCTATCTCGAAATGTGTACCTCCGGGGGTCTCATCATGCCTATTTGTAGACGACTTTGCTGTCTACTGTACATCTCAGCGCACACCGTTTTAGAGCGCCGTCTACACACCACCTTGGACAACCTTAAGGATTGGAGTTTACAAAACGGCTTCCGATTCTCCGCTGAGAAAACAGTCTGTGTTAACTTCTGGTGTCAGCAGAGCCGACTACTTCCAAGGCTTCGTCTAGGCGCTGATCTACTACCTTTTGCAGATGAGACGAGGTTCCTTGGATTGATATTTGATAAAAAACTTAGTTGGTCATCGCATATAGCACAACTGAAAGCACGATGTGACCGATCTTTAAATATCTTGCGGGTACTAAGTGGAAAATCGTGGGGAGCGGATCGTACAGTGTCATTGTGACTTTATCGCGCACTCATCCGTTCCAAACTAGATTATGGTAGTATCATTTATTGCTCAGCACGACCATCTGTGCTGAAGAGAATAGACACAGTCCAGAATTGTGGCATATGTATAGCAGTTGGTGCATTTCCAACGAGCCGAGTTGTAAGCCTGTATGCTGAATCTAAAGAACCTCCTCTGCAGTACAGGAGCAACATGTTATTAGGAAATTATGGCTGTGGACTTAATTGCATGCCCACACATTCATCGTTTACACCGTTCTTTAACACCTTAACGGACGTGTGATATAGGAACACTTCTATTAAACCAAAGCCACCTGGTTTTCGTTTCCGGGAGCTCCTTAGACAGCTTGATACTGAAATGCCCAAGATTTTTCCTAAGGGGGAGAGGACATACCCTCCTTAGTTGTGCAGAGCGTCCCACGTTGATTTGGGCATGGCTAAATATGATAAATCTAACATGTCTATGTCTAGTATCCGCACATGTTTTTTTAGAATTTTTATCACGATATGAGGACCATTTTATAGTTTCTACTGTTGGCTCCAAGAACTCAAATGGTGTTGGTTGTACTTACGTGTGTGGAACCGAACCGTATACATTCGGATTCCACACTAGCACTTCCATTTTTACTGCAGAGCTTTATGCAATATACTGGGCCATTTTACACGTACGTAGATGAAGGTTGGGGGACTGCTTAATCCTGAGTGATCCCCTCAGTGCACTTCAAAGCCTACGGCAACTTTACAATTGCCACCCCATTGTGCAGCGTATCCATGATGCCCTCCACGTTTTACACACTTCTTTCGTTAGCGTGGTGTGTGCATGGATCGCTGGTCACGTAGGCTTGCGGGGGAATGAAATGGCGGATTCGGCAGCCAAGACGGCTACCATGAAGCCCAGGGTTCGAGTACCATCTGTGACATCGGAAGATTTTAGGACCATATTGCAGAGAGCTGTGCAAACCTACTGGCAGGAAGAGTGGTCTGCTCTCCGCAATAAACTTAGATCTGTGAAAGAACTTCCGATTCCCTGGGTTACCTCCTGTCGTTCATCTCGTCGCGAGGAGGTGAGTTTGGCTCGGTTGCGTATCGGGCACTGCTATTTTACTCATAGTTTTCCTTTTAAAAATGAGCCTGCTCCACTGTGTCCATTTTACAATCAAGCGTTATCTGTACGACAGGTGCTGCTAGTGTTTTTCCCTAGCACACCTTAGGACGTCGCTGCAACTGCCGGCCAGCTTTGCAGATATGCTAGCGGACGATAACACAGTAGTGTAGAAGGTATTTAGATTCTTTTCTAGGTTAGACTTCAGGATTTAATGAAGAGAATTTTTGGCAGTTTATATCTATATTTCTTTTTGTTTTTGTAGTTTGTTATGTGCATGTATCTTTTATAAGATTATTTACACTTTTATTCAGTTTTAGAAATATTTATATCTGGCTTTTGCCATGATTAATTCTTCAAAGGGCATTGATAACCTCTGTAGTTGAGCGCCTTTATCACCCACCACCACCACCACCACCACCACCACCACCACCACCACCATCACCACCACCACCACCACCACCACCACCACCACCACCACCACCACCACCACCACCACCACCACCACCACCACCACCACCACCACCACCACCACCACCACCACCACCACCACCACCACCACCACCACCACCACCACCACCACCACCACCACCACCACCACCACCACCACCACCACCACCACCACCACCACCACCACCACCACCACCACCACCACCACCACCACCACCACCACCACCACCACCACCACCACCACCACCACCACCACCACCACCACCACCACCACCACCACCACCACCACCACCACCACCACCACCACCACCACCACCACCACCACCACCACCACCACCACCACCACCACCACCACCACCACCACCACCACCACCACCACCACCACCACCACCACCACCACCACCACCACCACCACCACCACCACCACCACCACCACCACCACCACCACCACCACCACCACCACCACCACCACCACCACCACCACCACCACCACCACCACCACCACCACCACCACCACCACCACCACCACCACCACCACCACCACCACCACCACCACCACCACCACCACCACCACCACCACCACCACCACCACCACCACCACCACCACCACCACCACCACCACCACCACCACCACCACCACCACCACCACCACCACCACCACCACCACCACCACCACCACCACCACCACCACCGAGAGATGATCACGTGACTCTCAACTGAAAATATTTAACCCTTAAAGAGATACATCGGTCTCAGTGACCCAAGGGAAATTTTATTTCGATGTTGTGGCTAGACAACTTCTGTTTGCCCCTTGATCATTTGAGTAGCTTAATTTTACATTGTTGCCGATAGTTTTGCGTTATTAGCTTTCAGTTGAGATTTGTAAGTTGTGAGTTACAGGCGTGTGTTTAAAAGCTTGGTGGTCCAGGAGACCATGTGTTTCTGCTAACGTACAATTGAGGTAAGGCTTCATAGACTGCATGTTTCCTGTAATGTCATAATATATATTATGCTCATAATTATCGTACAGTAGCTTCTCTTATATTACTGATAGTAACATATTGTTTTATTTACTACTTTCAGGAGGAATTTCAAAATGGAACCTCGTGAGAATAGGAGGAAGATAAGTGCTCCTGACCCGAATTTTGACAAGCAAATCCAGGAATGGTTTGATGAAGACGTAGACGAAAATGAAGATTTTTCAATTTAGATGATGATTCTATCATCGACCTTGATCTTTGTCTATCTGAAGGGAAAAAAGCAGATGATTCTGATGACAGTACTGGTGAGGAAGATGAAGATTTATTAGAAATACCAGCTTCTGTATCCTGCACTATAGATAATCCTCAAACTCCTGAGCCACAAGATGGTCAGTACCATTATGGAAAAAATTATTTCAAATGGGACCGCGTTCAACCATGCACAGCATGGACACCTCAACACAATATTTTGAAAGGGATGCATGGATTTACCGTCAGAGCTTGAGCTTTAGGGTACACCACAAGTAAATTACAGGTATGGAAAACTATTTGATGACAATGATAGATGAAATTGTTACACACATGAACGCCAAACTGCTTGCTGTAAGATCAACAATATTGCCAGGAACAAACAAAAGCAACTACAGAGATACTGATTCTATTGAAATAAAGGCATTATTAGGTCTTTTTATATTCACCTCAATTTTCAAGTCCAACAATGAAGATATGAAATCATTGTTTGCTATGGTTCTAATGGGGAGACCAGTATTTCCTGCCACTATGTCTGTGAAACGTTTTAGTATACTTATTACTTGCCTAAGATTTGATAATGCAAACACGCGTAATGAAAGAAAACAAAATGATTGTGCTGCTGCAATATCAAAAATATTTTACAGATTGATTTTTTAACTACCATGAAATGTATTTCATAAAAGAGAATGCCACAGTTGAGATGTTAGTTCCTTTTAGAGGAAAATGCCCTTTTTGAATATATATGCCTAGCAAGCCTGCCAAATACGGCATAAAAGTGATGTGCTTGACAGATTCAAAGAGTTGCTATTCGTATAATGCATATATCTATACCGGGAAAGATAGTGATGGAATAGGACTCAGTGAGGAAGAAAAAGGATATAGCAAAGCTACCCAGGCTGTTATAAAATTATGTAAACCGATTGAAGGAACCAATCGTAACATAACTGCTGATAATTGGTTTTCTTCCATTGAAGTGACTCAGAAATTACAAGAAAGGAAACTAACTTATGTTGGCATAATGGAAAAAAAAAAAGCGGGAAATGCCTTCAGAATTTTTACCCAACAAATCCAGACAGGAAGGCTCTACAGTATATGGATTTGCAGGAAACAACACTTTTATCCTACGTGCCAAAGAAAAACAGAGCCGTCATTCTGGTATCAACTATGCATCACAGTATTAAAATTGACAGCACTAAAAACCAGCCAGAGATCATTCATTATTATAATTTAATGAAATCTGGAGTAGAGATCTTGGATATGAAATGTGTTAACTACTGTACTAACAGAAGAACAAAGCGTTGGCGCATGGCAATGTTTTACACTCTGGTAAATATAAGCTGAATAAACAGCTTCATTTTATATTTGTGTTGCAGAGGAAATCCTCTTATCACTAGATTCAGTTTCATGCGTGATTTGGCAACGGAGCTGATAAGACCTTATATCATGACGCATGCTAATATTCTCCTAACTTGCCAAGAGACATAAAAGGGCTAATTGTTAAATTGTTTGGTGAAGAAGTGAACTTTAACACAGATTCCGAGATTGTCCCATCAGATAGACTGGATAGGAGGAAGACATGCCAGAAATGTCCAGCATCACAGCAGAGAAAGACACAGCACAAATGCATTTAGTGTCAGAAGCCAATATGCCTGGAATGTACCAGGAAAGTGTGTGTAGACTACGGTGTAGCTAATAGAAAGTGATTGGTGAAATGTTCTTGAAATATTCTCCTGTATTAATATATTATTAACCGCTTCGCCGATGGCCATTTAAACCCTGCACGGCCGGGAACGGATACCCAATAAACAGAACAAGACATTTAAATTGTTAAATGCTGCAAAAGTGCTTCATAAATAAATATTCATATCTTCCGTATTTATAAAGTTATTTTAGCGAAACAAAAACTAGTTTAAAGGCCATTAAAGGCAGTATACACCTACGGTATCATTAAATTAGAGACTATATTAATAAATCGTTGAAATTTCATTAATTTGTATCACCGTAAAGAAAACCATTCTTTGCGTAGAACGCACCTAATTCTAAGTACATTTGTTTTACAAACTATATGTGTATATCAGCTGAATACTGGAAAGAAAACTCCATCAGCATCTCGCTAATTGCACAACCGAAGTTTATGTTAGCTGATGTAACTTTTTTCTTCGCTCAGTTCATATAGTAATTTTGACTGCGTCAGAGTTCCAAGCAATTTCTTTAGCTAAAACACAGTTGAAATAGTTTCCTCAGTGCTAATCATGGCTTCAACTAGTAATGTAGCAAATAAATTAGCTAGTGTAGGAAGAGTGCGGGCTTCTGTTATTACATCAGAAAATGTGGAAGACGTTTTGCTGTTAGACAGTGATTTGGACATTGAAGGCAAGTTTTCAGATTTTGAGGGGGGTGTTGAGGATATAGGTAGCAGTGAGGAGGAAAATGACTCATTTCCGACAGGTGTTCGTGAAGAATCAACATTATGGAGGTTCAAAATAACTAACACAAATAGACATACCTTCACGAGCACAACTTCTGGTGTACAACCGCATACTCAGCTAACTTCTGACAGCCAACCAATTGACATTTTCACAAAATTTTGTACTACTGACTTACTGTCTTTCATTGTTTTGGAAATAAATGTATATGCGAGTAGGGTGAAGGAAGACCTGATTGCTAAGGGCAATTTAGGACCTAAGAGTAGAATTCAGAAATGGACAGAAGCAACAATGAATGAGATTTACAGACTACTTGGTCTAATTATGCTCATGGGTGTTATTCGTAAACCTACGCTAGACATCTACTGGTCTACAGATGACAAGCTGGCTACCCCATTTTTTTGGGAAATGCATGTCAAATAACAGGTTTACTTTCATTTTGCAATTCCTTCATTTCACCTGCACAGAAAATGTGCAAAATCAGACAAGTTTTTGATTACATTATTTCAAAGTTCAAAGAAAATTATGTACCTAGTGAAAAGATCACTGTTGATGAAAGCCTGATGCTTTGGAAGGGCCGTTTAGGTTGGAAAAAATACATCAAAACAAAGAGGGCCAGATTTGCCATAAAGAGTTTTGATGTATGTGAAAGTAAAACAGGATATCTTTACAATAGCTGCATATACACTGGCAAAGGGACTGATAACACCGGAGAAAAAGATTTGGGGTTATCTGGTTCCATAGTAATGAACCTGATGGAATCTGTACTTGATCAGGGTAGGACTGTATAGTTAGATAATTGGTACAGTTCCCCTAAATTATTCATGGCCTTACACAAAAGAAAAACAAATGCAATTGGAACAGTATGCTCAAATCGTATTGGTTTGCCAAAAGATGTGAATACGAAGGCTCTAAGAAGAGGAGAAATGCAGGTGCATCAGCTCCCACCCTGAACCTATGTTGCTTGGCAAGACAGGAGGGTTGTTACAGCATTATCCAATTACAGCTCTAAGATTTTGATGATTGATACTGGAAAAATTGATGCTCATAACAGAATGTCAATTTTCAAGCCTGATATTATAAAGGAATATAACATGCATATGGGTGGAGTGGATCTAGATGATCACATATTACACGCATATCCCTCTTTGCTAAAAACAATCAAATGGTATAAAAAATTATTTTTACACCAGCTGGATATAACCATATACAACTGTTTATTAATTTGGAGAGCTCTAAACCCACGGAAGACAATGACGTACCTGGACTTTCACATATCAATAGCTTGCAGTCTAATTGAGCAGTATAAAATTCAGAGACCTCTCCATACTGGGGGTAAAAAATCCACGACCCCAGCACCCCTCAGACTTGAAGGAAAACATTTTCCTAAAAGGGTACCACCCACAGCAAAAAAGTTGCATCCCTTTAGAAAATGTCTGGTGTGCCGCAAGAAAGGTGTCCGAAAGGAAACTAGTATGATTTGCCGTGAATGTGGAGATGTGCCCTTGTGTGTTTATCCCTGTTTTGAGGTGTACCATTCAAGAAAAAACTTTTAAAGGTAAGCTTTTACTTCTTATAGAATTTATTTAAATTTACTGTAAAAAATAAGGTTTAAAAGAATTATCATTAAATATGCATTAAATGCATGTATGCACAGGACGTCTATACACGTCCATATCGGTTTGGGGGGTTTTAACTTGGGCATCATATGACGTCCATATGGGTGAAAGGGTAAAAGAAGCTGAAAGAAATCCCTTGCACAAATCTGAGTAAACTTCTAAATGTTTTGGTATGTTAGAAGAAGAGGATGGTGTTGAGTCTAATATAACAAATAGGAGTGCTGTAATACCTGAAAAATGTTGCAGTGCTTAGGAACACTGAACATAACTAATGACTTTTGCATAATGCTGGCAAAATAATAATTTCAAATTAGTCGTAAGAGTATATTAAACATTAGAATGCGCTGATGCAAACACTTGCAATCACTGGAATTAAATCTTTGTATTATGCATGAAAGGAAGGAGTTTAATAAAGTGACATCAAGATTAATTGAAAAGCTATTGTAGTGTCTTCTCAACAGATGATAGTTGGATTGAGGCTGAAAATGGACACAACAGCTTTCAAAACTAGTCTGTCAATAATATATAAAGAAAGTGAGCATAAACATCAAATGTAATTTATAGCATTAAAAACTTGCACATATTTCTCTGATAACTTAGCAGGAAATAGTCTGATCCTTAAAATAAGTGTGTAAAACAGTTAAATGAATCATTCAAGGATAAAATGATCATTCCAAAAGAAATAAAACAAAGTTTGAAACCAGACAACCCCACAGTAACTAACATATATGGTAAATACGTAAAATATTAAGCTATTAAAAGTGAAGCAAACAAATATATGCAAATATATGTAGCTGGAAACTTATAAGAAATGGATTTTGCATAACGCAAAAGAAAACTGTCATCATTTCTTAAAAGATAAGTGAAGTTTTAAGTTACAAATTATTATATTTGTATATTACATATACAGATTACCGACAATTCATAGAACAGGAAATAAGATGCACCCAATCATTAACATAAACACACCCTCCTACAAGCTGTATAAATGGCTAAACAAAAAATGTACGGAGCTACTAAAATTTGAAAGCCACAGTATTAAACATTCGTTGGAATTCATCAACAAAACCAAGACCTAGAATTTTCTCCCAACAACTGAATGGTATCTTTTGATGGAATCTCTTTGTTCCCAAGTGTGCCAGGAGACAAACTCATGGAGTACATGCAAATATGGCTTCAGTCCTTAGAGTTAGATCAAAACATCATATACGAATACCTTCACTTAACAAATATCTCACCTGAACAGACCATTTTTACATTCAATTAAAAATGTTTCAAACAAAAATCAGGACTATCTATGGGCAAACCATTGTCCCCATTTCTGGCAGACCTCTTCATGAGCTTTTTGGAAACCCATATCACAAAGGCTTTCCCACTAATTTTCAAACATTGCTCTAGATATGTGGATGACATTTTGGCAATAGTATGTCAGATCTTGATGTTAAAGAGGATCCTAATGAAACACATTCTAGGTAAATACTAGCAATAAATAGAGCATTGAGTACTAGTTTGACCCAAAATTATATAACTAATTTTTAAGTTGGTGCAAATGTAGTTGTAATGCCTAATCTATTTCTGTTTTATCAAAATACCTTACTGAATAGTTGTAATACTTCTTGAAAGAACAAAAAGGTGGATCTGAATTATATTGCCCAACAGGATATGGTTTAAAGGTTTATAGCTGGCTAGTCTACTGCCTTTGAATCCTTCACTTCATTTGACATTCACTTTACTATTTATTTTACATATTGTAGACTGTAATACTCTGCAACAGCACAGAATACATTGGGATGATTATTACAGAACATTCTGACTAGCTAAAGGAGCTAAGTGCTTAACTTACCTCACTATTATCACAGACTGATGAGGTTTCTCTATCCAACCACCAAGGTTCTTCTTTAATTTCTATTTTGTCATATATTTCATTATCACTGCTGTATTTTTCGTCCATTATTACAGGATCCTCTGGAAGAAATTTTCCCTTATTCTGTTCAACTTCATTTGAACCATGTATCTCCCAGTTGTTACTGCAAGGTACAGTTTCAGTCTTTATCTCCTGGACTAAATGTTTGTTAAAAGGAGTCTCTGATTTAATTTGTGTTTTGTCTGTCATGTCAGATTCAGCATCCAGAAGCACAGCATCATTACTTGTCTTCACAGTATCCTCCTCTTTGATTTCTATATTCCTTTCCATTTCTTATTTTCAGAAATCAATCTGTAAAGCAAGGAAAGAAACATATAATATATATGCAAAAAAATATGAATAAGTTGTAACATCACCTTCCTGGAATCCATCAATAATTATATAGAATAAAAAGAAGTATTTCAGAAAGTGGAGTGCCATTGTTACTAAAATTAGGCAAGTGAGTCAACCTTGTATATACTTTTCTCCACTTACAAGTTTTTTATGAAGACTAGTTTCTGGGGACTTCTCCCCTATCGTCAGTTCTGTGGTTGACTGATGATGCGTCCGGTGTCTGCATCTGGCTTGGTGTCGTGCTGCCATCTAATGTCCTGATAAGTTTGATGATGTCATCTACCGCAGGAATTTCAAAATTCATCAAGAGGTCCTGTTTTTTCGTAATAAATATGTTTTCCCAAATCTGTAGTTCCAGAGGTTTCTTTGCCTGTTTGATCAGTTCTATTTCTTGTTTTATGTTGTGAGTCTCAGACCAAAAGTGATGTGCTATGGCTGACTTGTCCATTTGTTTGAATTTAATATTTCTGAAGTGTTCTTTCATTCTTGTTCCTAGATTCCTTTTGGTCTTACCAATGTATATCTTGTCACAATCCTGACAACTCATTTGGTAAATGCCTGATAATTGAGTTTTCGGTGTGCTATTTTTTAGAGGGTGGTTTAGTAAGTTGCAGCTGCTGTGTTTGTTTTGAGGGGCTAATTTTATGTTGAAGCTCTTAAATATCTTTTCAAATTTTTTGAAGTATTTTGGATGAAATGTAAATTTTCCATATCTGGTGTTTGGGTTTTCTAGTTTTTTTAACGTAGTAATGTCCCTTAAGTTTTTGTTTCTTTTGTGTCTGTAGATCAGTTTTTTGATGAAATTTGTGCTATAGTTGTTCAGTTCGGCAACCTGGTGTATGTGAGCATAGAAAAAATTCCAAAATTGATGAAAGACTGGTTATCCAAAAGCAACGTGGCAGATGTTAAAATAGAGGAATACATCAAATTAACCACCCTATGTATTGAACAAAACAGCTTCACGTTCTCCAACAAGATCTTCCAACAAATAGCAGGCTTGGCCATGGGTAACCCTCTTTCACCATTACTAGCTAATCTGTTCATGAGTAATTTGGAAACACACATTACTAAAGCCTTTCCACATATTTTCAAATGTTGGCATAGATATGTCGACGATGTGTTTGCTATAGTCCCTAGAAGACTAACCGAGGATGCTATAAAGTTGTTAAACCTACAAGAAAAATCCATAGTTTTCAGCATTGAAGTAGAGCAGGATGAATGGCTACCTTTTCTAGATTTGAAAATAATTAGAACACCAACAGGATTACAATTTGGAATATACCGAAAAGCAACACATGTTGACAATTACATTAAATGCAACCCATTCAACCCAGTACAACATCAATATGCAGAATTCCATAGTTTAGTTCACAGATTAATCAACATTCCGCTAACAAAACCAGAATATGAACAGGAGTACGCTCACATACACCAGGTTGCCGAACTGAACTATAACACAAATTTCATCAAAAAACTGATCTACAGACACAAAAGAAACAAAAACTTAAGGGACATTACTACGTTAAAAAAACTAGAAAACCCAAACACCAGATATGGAAAATTTACATTTCATCCAAAATACTTCAACAAATTTGAGAAGATATTTAAGAGCTTCAACATAAAATTAGCCCCTCAAAACAAACACAACATCCGCAACTTACTAAACCACCCTCTAAAAAATAGCACACTGAAAACTCAATTATCAGGCATTTACCAAATGAGTTGCCAGGATTGTGACAAGATATACATTGGTAAGACCAAAAGGAATCTAGGAACAAGAATGAAAGAACACTTCAGAAATATTAAATTCAAACAAATGGACAAGTCGGCCGTAACACATCACTTTTGGTCTGAGACTCACAACATAAAACAAGAAATAGAACTGATCAAACAGGCAAAGAAACCTCTGGAACTACAGATTTGGGAAAACATATTTATTACGAAAAAACAGGACCTCTTGATGAATTTTGAAATTCCTGCGGTAGATGACGTCATCAAATTTACCAGGACATTAGATGGCAGCACGACACCAAGCCAGATGCAGACACCGGACGCATCATCAGTCAACCACAGAACTGACGATAGGGGAGAAGTCCCCAGAAACTAGTCTTCATAAAAAACTTATACGTGGAGAAAAGTATATACAAGGTTGACTCACTTGCCTAAATTTAGTAACCATCAATAATTACTCAAAAAACACTATACACTGCTGTTGTCTTATGATACAAACAACTTCTTGGAGTGTTGTACCAGACTTAAGAAATTCTAAAACATGTCTAGCTCAAACTACAGATACTTGTCTGCCTATGATAATGCAGTTGTCACTCCAGCCAGCCTACTGACATACACAATTTAACCTCCCAATCTGCTTACAATGTCTGGATAAAGATGAAAGCATTCACAGATTTGAGATACCTAATACAACCAGCTAATTTGTTATCTATTCTGGTTAGTTTGTATTTTGTTAACTGTTCATCCACAACACTCATGTGCTGGGAAGGACTGAGGAGCATTCTTGCAAAGCTTGATAACGCAACACAACTAGTATTTCATAAAATGAGTTTTTCTAATTTCATCTAAACATGTGTGTTTCAATAGCTTGAGTTTCATATAATTTCTAGATCTCATAGAAATAAATGTGTTGTGCTGAAATAATATATATTAAATTTTTTGATTGTATATAAGAGTTTAATTTTTCCATTTATGTTTCAAAACTTGATTTATGGATATATAATCAATGATAGTGTTAGCTATTTTAATTATTTTGGTTCCATGTGTTTTAATTTTGTTCTGGAAATAAATATTTTTAATTGCTGTAGTTTTCATTACATATCTGCATTTTTGTGCCATTCATATTTCAGAAGTATTCTTATACTGCACTGTTTTAGTTGATAGCTTTTATCTTTATTAGAAATACAGAACCAGTATAAGAAATACAGTAGCTTAATACAATAATTATTTTACATTTCAATATAATTAATTGTGCAATTTAAAACAAAATTATCAATAGCACGTAAAGTTTGGTACAATAAGTATTGCATGAGATAGTTGCAATGTATTAATAATTATTTCGCTTCACTGTGGTGTTCCAATACAGTTAAATCTTGATATACTTTACATCTGCTTAATGGCAATAGTTAGGGCCTTTATGCTCCTTTCCTGTGCTGTTAACTCCTCTTCTTTCCTTAGGCAACTTTCCTCCATCATGAAACCTACTTCCTAGATAGGATTATCCTTTGACAACCTTTTTTTCAATCCGGTAAATTTCTCTAACTGAACTTTGAGAAATGTTAATGATGGAACAATTAATCAATGACTAATACTGTTTAGTGATGAAGCATGGTGTCATTCACATGGTCTTGTGTCATCACAAAACATCTAATATTAAGTTACAAAAATAAATTCCTTCATGAGTGTTTCTTATATGATAAAACAATTGGGGTATGGCATGCAATAAATGTATAGAGTATGATAAGGTCTATTTTTATAAGTATATCATCTCTGCAGAAAGATACAGAAACAATATACTGGCAGCACTTTTCAAAGAGCTGACAGAAATTGAATGTCGGCCTGCATATTTCAAGCAGGACTCTGTCACAGTACATATAGCTGATGAGTCAATTCGTTAAATAATTGCAGGAAATTTTTATAGAATCATTAATACAGGTTTAAGGCCAACTGGGTCCCCTGATAATACAGCGCGTGATTCTTATTTATGGAGCAACATGAAAAATAAGGTATACAAAACTAATCCACATTAATATATTAGAAGTGTTAAAACAAAATATCAAGCAGAAATTAATGCTGTTTTAAAACATGAAGTAGCATGTTCATGTAAATTTCCACAGATGATGTCATACATGTATTAAGATGGAGGCATTTTTGTTAAATCTGGTGATGATTAATGTGATTTGAGGTTTAATTTCACATGCATGCACGACTGGCAGACATGCTGTGTGGCTGGCAGCACAATTTTGTAGCATACATACTATCCAGACCAATACCACAAATACATTAAGGAATCTCTAATGTATATAACCAATTACTTGCAAAAGTGAATCGAGAAGATATTGACACATTGCTTCACTCACACTGTTTATTCACAGGACATGTTTCAAGAGCTCTCGCTCCTATCATCAGCTGATACTCGACTCTGAGTATCAGCTGATGATAGGAGCGAGAGCTCTTGAAGCATGTCCTGTGAATAAACAGTGTGAGTGAAGCAATGTGTCAATATCTTCTCGATTCAGTTTTGTATTAATTTGTGCTTCACTGTCCCTACGCTTCTTCCAAGTTTATACTTTGAACCAATTACTTTCCTTTATCAACCTTTTTTTCTGTCTTTTTCTTTTTTATCTACATCTTAATGTTCATTTTTATGTCCACTTATGCCATATTTGCCACAGTTCTTTCTATTTCTGTCCATCAATTGTTTGCTTCTCCAAACTTTTATGCTGTTTGGCATACCTAGCAAGATGTATGATAGATTAGGCAATGAGAATTACAAAGCCAGTTGTGTTCTTCTGTCTTTGATTTTTAACTGAAAATTACATAGATGAAGTGATCAACAAGCAATTAGTAATTAATGTACTAAAATATGGTGTTATAATTACTTTCTTGGAAGTGTTGAAAACAGTGTTGTTATGATAAATTAACTTTAAAGAGAGTCGATTAAAGACACTAGACAACACTTACTTTTAAATTTTTCCGGAACTAGTTTCAGAGGCTTTGCCTCTATCATCGGCCGGCTCTCGACTGATTCTCGTTGGTGTAGCTGACGATACCTTGTCACAGGTCTCCTCTGGTGGCGGCTCAAGGAACTTGCTGAACAAATCCTTCTGGGGGATGTCGAAATTGAATACTTTGTTCCTATTTTTTGAAATGAAGATTTGTTCCCATGTGGATAGTTCTTGTTTTCCTGATGTATGTTTCAGTAGTTTTGGTTCTGGATTTATGTTGTGGTTTTTTTTTCCCAAAAATGTGTGGCAACTGCTGATTTTTCTAATTGTTTATATTTTATGTTTCTAAAGTGTTCCTTTGCTCTTGTTTCTAAATTTCTTTTTGTTTTTCCAATATAAATTTGACTACAGTCATTGCATTCAATTTGATATATACCAGATTTTTTGTTTGATGGAATAGCATCTTTGATGTTTGAGCAAATTAGGTTTTTTAAGGAGAAATGGTTGACTGGTGCTAGTTGAATATTATATGTGGGAAAACTTTGAACATAATTATTTGGCAAACCTAAGCAAGAAAATGAAAGAAAAGACCGTACGACTTAAACACAAATTGGCCAATCTGTGCAACATGTCCTCACACAGAAATACCGGGAAAAAGTTTAAAAACATCCGGAATATCAAAGTATGTCGATCAGCAATCGTCACACACGCTAAATTCAATAGTGAAATAAGTTGCCTAAACGAAAAATCGAGCACGCAAATCTTTGAAAACGTAGTAAACCTATCTAAGCAAAATTTCTCCACAAAAGAATTGGATCTTTTAAATAATGGATTAAAAACATGCGTCAGTTTCTCAAACAAAATTGAAGATTACATTGCAGATATCAACATTTCGACACAAATTCTACCAGTATCCATACAAAATTCAGTAAAAAGCCATTGTAAAAATATTTTGGAGGAAATAGAGAACAGATCCTTTCAGAAGAGAAAACATAATACTATCCATTCTTTGAAACAGAAAAACGTTATTTACACAAAGGCAGACAAAGGCAACAAGATTGTCATAATGGAAAAATCAGATTATATTGAAAAAATGGAAAAAATGCTAACTGACAATGAATATGAAACCATTAACAAAAATCCTCTAAAAACTTGCATACAGTCATATGAAAAAACAATAGCAAAATCAAGCATAATACCAAACAAATATGCAGTTAAACCGGATAACCCAACCTTACCTAGACTTTATGGCTTACCCAAAATACACAAACCATCCATAACAATGAGACCTATAGTTAGCAGTATAAATTCACCAACATACAAACTTGCAAAGTGGCTAACAAACAAATTCAATTCATCCTTTCATGGAAGTGTTGAAAACAGTGTTGTTGTATAAATTAAGTTAATTGGGAGTCGATTAATAACACAAAACAACACTCACTTTTAAATTTTCCCGGAACCGGTTTCTGAGGGCTTCCCTCTATCTTCAGCCGGACATCGTCTAGTTCTCATTGGTGTAGCTGGCAATATTTTGTCAACATAAAAACATTCTTAAAACTGCATGAGAAGAAAAGAAATCTTTTTCCAAACATAAAATTCATAAAGCTATGTTTACGAAATAAAGTGACACCCCGATTTGTCCGGAGGATAGTAAAACCAGGCTACGGGAATCAACACAGAGTGGCTGAGAGAAAAGTTTTACAGCTAGAAATCAATAAACATTATAAAAATTTGGAAGAAACGGAATTGAAACTTTATAAACTTCATTCAGATTTAACGAAAACACTGGGAAACACAATTTGGGATAATTTCGAACAAAACTATTTGGCACTGCTAAGCAAGAAAATGAAAACAAAAACCGAAAAACTAAAGTACAAATTGACCAATTTGATGAACATTTCTTCACATCGAAACCATACCGAAAAAAAGTTTAAGAATAAGAGACACATCGGAAATAGAAACTTGAGTCCTGCAGCAATTAGTCCACACGCTAAATGCAAAACAGCAACAAGTAGTGTAAACGGAAAAACAAACACGCAAAACTTTGAAAACGTCGTAAATCTATCAAATCAAAATTTCTCCACAAAAGAATTAGGTCTTCTAAACAAAGGATTAAAAACTTGCGTAAGTTTTTCAAACGAAATTGAGGACTACATTGCAGATATAAACATTTCGGCACAGTGTCTACCAGTATCAAAACAAAACCCACTTAAAAGCCAATGTGAAAATATTTTGGAAGAAATAAAAACCAGATCCGTTCAGAAGAGCAAACAAAATATTATCCGTTCATTGAAACAAAAAAAGTCATATACACCAAGGCAGACAAAGGTAACAAAATAGTCATAATGGATAAATCTGATTACCTTGAAAAAATGGAAGAAATGTTAACTAACAGTGAATATGAAACCATCAACAAAAATCCATTAACAGCTTGCATAAAATCATTTGAAAAAACAATAGCAAAATCAAGTATAATATCAAACAAATATGCAGTTAAACCAGATAACCCAACCTTACCCAGACTTTATGGCTTACCCAAAATACACAAACCATCCATAACAATGAGACCTATAGTTAGCAGTATAAATTCACCAACATACAAACTTGCAAAATGGCTAACAAACAAATTCAACTCATTTCCAAAATTCGATAGCCTAAGCATCAAAAACACCTATGAACTTATAGAACACATTAAGGATACTGAACTAAATGAAGAAGACACACTAGTCTCATTTGACGTTAAATCACTGTTTCCCAGCATACCAGTTAAACAACTCCCAACATTGATAGAAAAATGGCTCAAATCACTTGGAATGTCATCACTTGAAATTTCAGATTACATCGAACTTACCAAATTATGCATAGAACAGAATTTCTTCCAGTTTCAAACAAAATATTTCCATCAAACTTCTGGTTTAGCAATGGGCAACCCCTTATCACCCTTCCTGGCTGATCTGTACATGAGTGCACTGGAAATAAGGATCACTAAAGGTTTCCCATGGATGTTCAAACTCTGGCAAAGATATGTAGATGACATATTTGCCATAGTGCCAAAAAAACACATCAGTGATGCACTAAAACTTTTAAATATTCAAGAAAAAAGCATCAAGTTCACTGTAGAAGTTGAAAAAGACGAGTATTTACCATTTTTAGATCTAAAAATAATCAGAAATAAAAATAGAATAAACTTTGGCATTTACAGAAAACCAACACAGACAGACAACTACATAAAAGCTAATGGCTACAATCCAAGATCCCACAAACAGGCAATCTTTAATAGTTTAGCACACAGACTGGTCAACATCCCTCTCACAGCAGAAGAATACAAAATAGAATACAACAAAATTATTGAAATAGCACAGAAAAATGACTTTCCCAAATCACTAGTAGACAAAAAAGTGAACTTAGCAAAAAAGAAGAAACTACTAAAGGAAACCACAACCCTCTCAGCTACAGAAACTAAAATGATCTTCAAAAAATTCACTTACCATCCAAGGGCCTTTGATAAATTCAAAAAAGTCTTCAAAAAACAAAACATTCAACTAGCTCCAGTGAACCATTACTCCTTAAAAAACCTAATTTGCTCAAACATCAAAGATGCCATTCCATCTAACAAAAAATCTGGTATATATCAAATTGAATGCTATGACTGTAGTCAAATTTATATTGGAAAAACCAAAAGAAATTTAGAAACAAGAGCAAAGGAACACTTTAGGAACATAAAGTACAAACAATTAGAAAAATCAGCAGTTGCCACGCATTTTTGGGAAAAAAACCACAACATAAATCCAGAACCAAAATTACTAAAACATACAACAGGAAAAGAAGAGCTGTCCACATGGGAACAAATCTTTATTTCAAAAAATAGGAACAAAGTATTCAATTTCGACATCCCCCAGAAAGATTTGTTCAGCAAGTTCCTCGGACCGCCACCAGAGGAGACCGAAGACAAAATATTGCCAGCTACACCAATGAGAACTAGTCGATGTCCGGCTGAAGATAGAGGGAAGCCCTCAGAAACCGGTTCCGGGAAAATTTAAAAGTGAGTGTTGTTTTGTGTTATTAATCGACTCCCAATTAACTTAAATTCAATTCATTTCCAAAATTCGACAGCCTAAGCATCAAAAACACCTATGAACTTATAGAACACATTAAGGATACGGAACTAAAAGAAGAGGACACACTAGTCTCATTTGATGTTAAATCACTGTTTCCCAGCATACCAGTTAATCAACTCCCACCGTTGATAGAAAAATGGCTCAAATCACTTGGAACGGCATCATCTGAAATTTCAGACTACATTGAACTAACCAAATTATGCATAGAACAAAATTTCTTCCAGTTTCAAACAAAATATTATCACCAAACTTCAGGGTTAGCAATGGGCAACCCACTATCACCCTTCCTGGCTGATCTGTACATGAGTGCATTAGAAATAAGGATCAACAAAGGTTTCCCTTGGATGTTCAAACTCTGGCAACGATATGTAGATGACATCTTTGCAATAGTACCAAAAAAACACATCAGTGATGCACTAAAACTTTTAAATATCCAAGAAAAAAGCATCAAATTCACTGTAGAAATAGAAAAAGACAAGTATTTATCATTTTTGGATCTAAAAATAATGAGGAATAAAAACAGACTAAACTTTGGCATTTACAGAAAACCAACACAGACAGACAACTACATAAAAGCTAATGGCTACAACCCAAGATCCCACAAACAGGCAATCTTCAATAGTTTAGCACACAGACTGGTAAACATCCCTCTCACAGCAGAAGAATACAAAACAGAATACAACAAAATAATTGAAATAGCACAAAAAAATAACTTTCCCAAATCATTAGTGGACAAAAAAGTGAGCTTAGCAAAAAAGAAGAAGCTACTAAAGGAAACCACAACTCTCTCATCTACAGAAACTAATATGATTTTCAAAAAATTCACTTACCATCCATGGGCCTATGATAAATTCAAAAAAGTCTTCAAAAAACAAAATATTCAACTAGCACCAGTCAACCATTTCTCCTTAAAAAACCTAATTTGCTCAAACATCAAAGATGCTATTCCATCAAACAAAAAATCTGGTATATATCAAATTGAATGCAATGACTGTAGTCAAATTTATATTGGAAAAACAAAAAGAAATTTAGAAACAAGAGCAAAGGAACACTTTAGAAACATAAAATATAAACAATTAGAAAAATCAGCAGTTGCCACACATTTTTGGGAAAAAAACCACAACATAAATCCAGAACCAAAACTACTGAAACATACATCAGGAAAACAAGAACTATCCACATGGGAACAAATCTTCATTTCAAAAAATAGGAACAAAGTATTCAATTTCGACATCCCCCAGAAGGATTTGTTCAGCAAGTTCCTTGAGCCGCCACCAGAGGAGACCTGTGACAAGGTATCGTCAGCTACACCAACGAGAATCAGTCGAGAGCCGGCCGATGATAGAGGCAAAGCCTCTGAAACTAGTTCCGGAAAAATTTAAAAGTAAGTGTTGTCTAGTGTCTTTAATCGACTCTCTTTAAAGTTAATATGGTGTTATGTTTATCTCTGCAACAAAATCAATAAGTCAATCCATCCAATAAAATATTTTGGCAACTACAAGAACCTCAATGTTTTTATACTCATTTATTACACCTATATCTGCCCACAACATGAATAGGATACTCATTTATCAAAATAAAAGTATTAGATTTATGTTTAATTCAAAATCCAGGGAATCTTGCAGAGACACTTATTGACAAAAGAATACTCACAATTTATTCTCTGTGTTTATAAAGAGCAATGATGTTAATAATATGTACTGACCAATATAAAATTAATACATACATGAATATAATACACAAAGCAACATGAACTATCTACGAAACGTATCTATGAAGGATGTACTATAGGAAGGAGTTATTTAATAAATTACCACTTGATATTAACGCAGTTACAGAAGAGTCAAAACGACAATTTTGATTAAAATTCATTGGAAAATAAACTCTGAATCTGACATGACCAAAACAAAGGAATAATGGATGAAGTAAATAATAATAAATTGATCATCATTTTGTTTCTTAACTAAGGACTAAATATATGCAGTAATGTGTGTTTAGTATATATGTACTAAAACATGGTGTTATGATATTTGACATTGGTGATATACCTTGAAAACTTCATATTTTTGTGGATTCAGAGTGGTGACTTGGGAAGAAGTTATAAAATGTTATGGAAAACAAGACTCAATTTTTCCAGCAGGATTGTCCATGTTAAATGTGAAGCGTAAAGTGAAACTGCAGAATTAACTTACAAAGTTGTTGAAATGTTCAACAATTAGAACAGACAAACACTGTTTATTTCTTGACATTTTTTAAAAAGTGTGCTATTATTTGTCCTTCTTTACAATCAATGTTAGTCCAGAAAAGCTACCATGATTTCCTTTGTATTTAGGAGATGTACAATTGCACAATAATTTATGAAGTTGAAGGCAAATGTTTAGAAACACTGTTGTAAGTAATTTTATGGCAAATGAGGATTAGATAAATTATGCAGACTGTGACCAAACATACATGGGCAACAAAAAAACTTAAAAACAGACTATGTAACAGTGTTCAAATTTAACTCAGCAGAACTAACCAGAGATGCATTGCTCAATAATATCTAACAACAACTGCACTAAGCACACATTATGTGTCACTAGAATCTTCAGACCAATGCTAGCTTACAATCACTTTTACATTTTACAAATATGCAAAATAAGGACATCAATCTAATGTTTCTTTATATCTCTGTTGCAAGCACTAACTTACACCGTTGGAACTGCTATGCATTCACTGCTGACAGACCAATAATAATCAATATTAACAACACAAGCGCCACAGCCAAGATTCTTAAGAACTCCGATACTCACTGGTTCAATCATAACTAGGAACTCAACCGAAGCTGGCTTTCTTTTACAGTCTGAAAGAGAAGAAATCTCCAACTATACAGCGACACAGTCGCTGTTGAGATACCCACTAGAGTACTTCGACCTCGCCACTGCCACTGAGGATGTCTGCCGTAGTCGCAGACGAAACGTCTGGGAAGAACAAGAAGAAAGAGCCCAGTAGACCACGGCCTATAAGCCCGGAATATACTTCAACTAGTATTGACACCGGTCGTGAAAGCCTTAGAACCTTGATATACATTAACCTTCCATTAGGCGCAAGCCTTGGCATAAAACTGTTGGTCGCATGGGGCATATAAGTCTTGCGCCATATTTATGCGATTATATGCCTGTATTTATTACTTCATTTCCTCCCCCCACCAAGTTTTGGCTTCATTTACAGTAAATATTCATGACCTTTATTAGTACAGTTACTCAGAGTCATCAGCTATTTCTTCTGTTTTCCCTGACTAAGTAGTTATTGCAAAAAATTATGGCATATTCTCTCCGAGAGGAGTATTGCATTTCCCACTTCGATATTTAGTTTTACTGTTCTTGTTGTCTTTACTGCAGGGTTCATATTGTTTCTTTTGTAATTATTCTGGTGCATTCAGCCACTCATCTGCTGTTGGTTTTCAGTTTTATATTTCTTTAAAAGCTCTTTCAGATCACTGGATAGCTTTGATGCGGTTGCTCTTCCCTGGAGCTGTTGCGGCAGTAAAGCTCAGAACAGCACTTTCAAATATTTGTCTTGTGGAATATTTGTTTTGGTTTCCACGCACGCTAACTCTAGAATTAATAACCTGCATTATTCATCATATGGTTAAAACTTATTATTGGCAACCTTCATGTTCTGGTTACATTGCATGTAGCATACAATTTATCTATTCCATCAACTCCAGATTTAGTATCGTAAAGCATTACTGTTTGAGGCTTCTTTTCATCACCTTCTGTCAGGTGTTCCAACAAAACATTAAGTCTGGAGATTAAAACCACAATTTTACCCCTTTTGCAACACATGAAACAAATTTTTCGTTTTTTGTAAAGCCAAATACACTGTTGTATTGGCTGCAACTTTTTGCAGTTGTAAAATTAAAGGGCAAATCCTACCTGTTCTCAAATATTTTACCAACAATAGAAAGTTGTCTTTTGCCCAGCAATTCACCAGGGATACACTAATGAATCAATTATCTGCTGTAACATTTCTCCCAGTGTTAGAGATTGCTTCAGTTAGTCTTAGCACTACAGCCTCTGCAGAATTATTTTGAAATTGTGGTACATCCAGCTACGGTCTATAAAAAATTTCCGTATCAGTGGTGTAAAACATTTTGCATCACTCAAACCTAATATTTTTATGCCATACTTGTTTGCTTTAGATAGTATATACTGTCTAAATACACATCGACCACAAAATATAGGTAATTACTCATCAGTTGTGACGTTCTGTCCAAAGATATTAATGCTTCTGACATTTATTTACAAACATTGCAAACATTTCTCTAACATCAGCCAATTTATCCAATAGCAATGAATATAATTTGCTACTCACAATGAAGTACTAGTAGCTCCTTCCACTTGCAAAGCAATATTCCACTACTTACTATTGAAAAATCTCATCAACATGTAACGAGAGTAGGTGCAAGGGGACCGCTAGACCTGTACTACACCTAACTGCAAAATCGTCAACCTTGCAGCTACAGTAATGAACAGAAAAAGTTGTTGCCAAAGCAAACATTTGAGTAAGGTGTAATGTTAGACGTCCTAGACCGGCAATTAGGTAGGTGCGTTCATTCGTAAAATATAACATTTAAATAAAGCTAGTGGCCTCCAAGACCCCACATGACTAATGGAGGGTTAGGAACACTGCACAGACTAAGCGTAACAAATGAAGCAAAAGGACAGAATTATTCAGTAACTATTGATGAATCCCATAATAAAATTAAAACATCTGTAGTAAAATATAAACTGAAACAGGTACAGTTACACTAGCCAACAAATTTCAACATTTTATCTGCCACATGAAAAAATTAGGTCACTTCACCTAAATAGAACTTTCTCAATTAAAAATGGACAGTAAATGCTTACGTATCACATCATGTATTTACATGACAGCTTAGGTAGATTTCTAGAAAATGACAAAATATTTTCCTTTGCTAATATATGATTCCAATAATGTGATGAATATTATTTAAACACTACTCATCGTGTGCATGAGATGATTTGGTTTCATATAGAACATAATACAAAGTAAAATTAACTAACACCCCTGCCACAACTGCCCTATATTTCCATTTTTTTAATAAAATTCTTAGCTTTTACTTAATATTGTGTGTAGAGAGAAAGACATGTTTATGACAATACAATTGTTTTGTAATGTTAAAATCTTAGCATATTTGTATGCAATAATTATATCTAAACATATTAATGCATGAAATAAACAAACAGGAGCATTAAAGTTTAAATTTTGTGGTATTAATATGTTAAGGTCTGAGAGACCTCAGGTTTCTCCTTACATAGTAATCAATCATGTTTCTCTTTAAGGGTTAAGTTCTACGCCAGTTTTTAGTTTGGAGGAAAGCAAGACTTAAGGAAGAGTTACAAACTAGACCATGAGAATACATAAAGAGCTGATAAATCTTTCCTGTTTAATTCTAACAGGAAACAACCGCACAATTAACACTGTCTCCGGTTTGTTTGTTATGCTGTAGGAAATCAAAATGTAGTTAAAAGTTACAGTACCTTAGGAGTAAATTATAAACAATTATAAAATATAATGATCTTGCTTAGTTAATCGCACTGCAAAAATGTTAAAACGATTGTGCCCAAGTCACTGGCTTCTGAATGTACCCACGCCAACTAGAACACTAATTTTCTTAAAAGCATGGCACATTGCCACATTAGCGTTATACACGGAGAAATGAGCGGTAAAGTATCTATGCGCGAGATGTGACTTTGAAGGATCTTACCTAAGTAATATTTCAAAAAGTTTGCAAAGGCCACTTCTTCTACTATATAAGTATTTATATATCTTCAACCAAACATTACAGCATATCGTTTTACTTTTTTTTTTTTTTAGCGCAGAGCATTTACTTATTAGAAGTGAACCGCCCATGTTAAAGGTTGGCAGCACGAGGTGATCGCAGCGCCCCTATTTTTGGATGGAAAACTAAATTATGAAAAATCGTGCACCCAAACATTTACGTTGCCGGAATGCCATAGCTGTATTTTTCATAGCTGCTTAGCTGTCAGCTCGAGATTATGTTCCAATACGGCATTGCTACAGACGACGCACAAAGATAATTACGTGAGCTTTGAAAGTTGTGACTGCAGTTTCAAAGTTCTTGCATTTTCTAAAAGCTCACTTAATTATCTTATATAATCTGTAGCAATACAGTATTAGAACGTATAATCAGCTGAGTCTTGCAGTGAATTTTTTGAATGGCACCTGTACATTATTTTATGCTTCAGTTACTTTAAAATTTTGTATGAACTTTCAAGGAATTAACAATAGGATGTGTTATTTGACATGACAATTTTAGACCATTTTAATAATAACATTGTTTTGACAGTTACTGCTTCCTTTTATTATTCTGGCTCATTAGCATAACAAATTATTTTGGCATTTACTTAAATAACATGAGTAATTCATGTAAATAAATTACAACAAATGTATACCACAATACTAGTTACAATACTGTAGCTATAGCTCAAAACACTTAAAAAGTGATACAATATGGATAATTCATTTAATTACGGTGAAGCTTTAGCAAAATATTCTGTGTAATATTATATACATTTGTAAATCTTTTAAACGACATGAATAACACAAGTAACGTTTTTTATTTAAAACAAAGACACTCGCATAAAACTGCAGCTGTTATACAAAGTGAATAAATAACAAATGAAAACCTTGAATATTTAAAAATAAGCTTTAATGTAACTTTCTGTAATAATACTGTAAGGATTGATGAAAGGTTTAAAGTGATGAATAACATGAGTAATTCATTGTATTACAAAGAAAGCTGAGCATAACATTATAACAGTTTAGCTATGTATTAAGTGTAATACATGTTCCAATATTAATGAGGTTAGTTGCCTCGGGCAACACAAAAACTTTTCCAAATTATTTCAAAGTGTGGTATCGCTATGTTGACGACATTTTTGCAATAGTACCTAAAAAACTCATACAAGATGGTCTTAGACTTTTGAATATACAAAATCCAGCTATAAAATTTACATTGGAAACAGAAGAGGATGGTGTGCTCCCCTTTTTGGACATCAAGATCAAAAAAATGAACAACAAACTCACTTTTGGTATTTACAGGAAACTGACACACACAGATAATTACATTAAGAACAACAGTTTCAACCCAAAACAACACCAACATGCCATTTTCAACAGTTTAATCTTTCGGATGATCAACTTTCCACTAAACAGAGAAAATTATCAAGAAGAATACCTATACATAAAAAAGTAGCTATATCCAACGGTTTCAACCCAAATTTAGTAGACAAAACAGTTAACAGACTAACAAAGCTAAGAAAATGAAAGAAACCACCACCCTAGAACCTACAGGAGAAAAAGAGAGAAAACAAAATTCACTTTCCACCCATCAGCATATAATAAATTCCAAAAAATCTTCTCAAAACACAACATAACTCTTGCACCTCAAAATAGGTTTAATATCAGAAATTTGTTAAAAGGCCCTCCCAAAAATTCAATCACTACCAAAGAAAAACCAGGAATCTATGAGATCAAATGTGAAACTTGCCCTAAAATTTATATAGGAAAAACAAAAAGAAATATTAACATCAGAACTAAAGAACATATAAGAAACATTAAAAATGGTGAAACAGAAAAATCAGCAGTGGCTTTTCATTTTTTGAATACTAGACATGACATCAATTTGGAAACATCTCTAATAAAATACGTTAATCACCCCATAGACCTTTCCGTATGGGAAAAAATCTTCATTAACAAAAATCGTCATAGTCATGAATTTTGAAACTCCACCACCGGACATCTTTGACAAGTACATCACGCCATCTATTGACAATACGGAGAAAGAGGAAACCACTACAACTTACGCTAATCGAGTATCAGCTGATGATAGGAGCAAGAGCTCTTGAAACATGTCCTGTGAATAAACAGTGTGAGTGAAGCAATGTGTCAATATCTTCTCGATTCACTTTTGCCTCAGGCATTACCTGGCATCTATCTAAGGTTAAGGAAAACCTTTAGAAAGAACTTAAAACATGTAATGAAATACACAAATAAAAGTACAAAATGAAATAAATGTAAACACAGTATTGCACTATACCATATCATTAAGCGTGTTGAGAAGAATGAATGCTATTAGGCAAAAGATTAGTTTAATATTAACTACTCATTCAGAAACTGTAAACATTATATAGGTGCATTAAAAAGTGAGTGTTAATTGCAGCATTTGAAGAAATAACTTTAATTAAGCAATTCAGTGCTTCTATTACTGCCTAAATAAATCTCTAATCATTATGTATTTAAAAATCTGTAACTTATATAAAAACTACCACCACTTAATTGATTAACAAAAACAAATACAAAAAAGGACAAATAATACAGATCTGAATATTTTCATCTATTTTTCATGGCCTGCGGTAACCATCCTTTTTTCACAAATGCTATTTTTCTTATGTTTAATGTATTTATAAATTAGAAATGGGACAATGTCTTAATTATGTATATGTGCATTCCATGTTTTGCACCTAGTCTTATGCTATCCAGCACTTTGAAATTTGAGATAAAACGTTCCTCCAGAGAACTAGTATTGCCAAAATTATCCAGATATTCATATAACTGGTTGTAGAGGTTTTGTAAAAGTAACATCAGATTCTCACTGGCGTATGTTAACTTGTAGGTTAAGTTAGCAAGTGATTGAAATCTCCGAGGTTCAATAAAGTTCAGCTTCAATATTGGAACATTCACTTCTTGATTTTTGTATCTGAAAATGAAATCAAAGTAATGTAATGCCAATAAGCTTTTATTTTTCCAAAATGGTTTTCACAGCAATCCACTGAATAACGTGTTATAGCATCTTAAAGTACAACAGCTATTCACAGTAGACCTCCAATAATAATGACAATTTTAAATCTGATTATTCTCATTTCTCTGTAGCTGGAGTAAGTAGCCAAGATCACGCGATGATGTATCAAATGCTCTTTCTTCCACAGGAACATACGACAATTCTTCTTCCACTCTGAAATTTTCAAGATGGCCAAGCCACAGAATATCAAACCACTACAAATTTAAAAGTTGTAGCATAACTTAATTCAGCCAATCCCCTTCGTGATCCAGTATGCCAGTGCCTCTATTTTCGGGTGGCAAACTAAAATCTCTTGCTGCCATTTCTCCTATCTCGGCTTCACCCCTGTGCTTACTAGAAGGTAGGTACATGCACAGTACATGACAGGCATAAACTTCTCCACGTGGAGAGCTGCAGTGTTGCCAACAATGTGTTACATTCGCCCCATCTGTACCTTTGCAACACTGGCATGTACGAACATTCCTGTTTATTTCACGTCGACAAAAGCATGCAGATGCAAAATTTTTTAGCTAATTTTCAGAACAAAAGTAATTTATTGGTAATACAAACTCACAACGCTATTGTGCTTTCATGGATGTAATTCTGTTTCTCAATCCATCTAATTATAAATTGAAAGTAACATATATAATAAATACAGATGTGAGTAACCAAACTTGATATACTAACTATTCTCTTCTAGTGTTTGTTCCCAATTTCTCTTTAAAATATTCTTATAGCTACAATAACTGATCTTTCTAGTATCAGCTTTCTGTTACTATATTTTGAACTTACATCACATATTCCTGGTGGATATCATTCAAAGTGCTAAGATAGTTCTGCTTCTTTAAAAGAAGAAATAAATTATATAGGTAGGATGTAGCTTTCGGATGTAATATCAAATTGGACTTTTAGAACATCTAAGTGGTTTAGTATGTGTTTCAAGTGGGATGTTTGTTCTTCAATGCTATTAGGTGAACAACCAAACAGAGTTCTGCAGTGTTGTAAGATTGCAATTCCCGTGGGTGGTGTACGACGAGTGCCAGCTGAATCAATCTATAATAAATAGCATTCCAATTTTGGGAAAAGTAATCCATAAGGAACATAGAGTAATGTGGTGTCTAACATAACCATAAAGACAACATATTTTTAGCTCAAATTGTTTTCCTAATACAAACAAATGAAGTGCAAATATAGTATGACATAAGCACTTGTAATGAACATCATTATTTGTTGCCATGTATGTGTGTACGTGTATATTTGTAATTACTCAGAACTGAGCAGGATGGCTCAGGCAATTTTGTTTTTGGTCAGCATTCGGGAGGCCCGGGTTCAATTTCCGCGGCTGACCTACCTGATTCATGGGTTTTTTTCAAGAGATTTCCTGGGCAGCTAGACGAATGCTTGGTAGGTTAATTACATCCCCCGAATTTCCTGTCCCTCCATTTCATCTTCACTATCATTCCTCATCTGGTGGTCTCTTTCAGGGTAGAAGTGTCGGCGAGTGCCTCGACGTGGCATGGCGGGATGATGTGCTCTGAGATTAACTGCTTCCTCCTCTGGTAAATGGTTTGCGGGTCTCAGCGCCTCTGATGGGACCATTTCGGGACAACTTTCCTGGGACCTTTGGGGCTCAGCTGCTGGGCTCGTTGCCGTCTCGCAGTAGGGGAGCATGTCCGTTGTCCTGGGCTGTCGGGGGAAGTCTCTAGCTAAGTAAACTGTAGGGACCCTGTCCTCTGAACTATCGTGACTCCTTGAGATGGCTGTCTGTCTCCTCTTGCCTCATCCCTCCTCCTGGGGGTGTAGGCACAGTGGGCACAGCATGGTGGCCTAATTACTGCATCCCCTCCATAGTGAAATCCTAATCCTAATTACTCAGAACTAAAATGTAAAAGTTTGACATGGCATGATAAAGGAACTGCTTTAACAAGCAAAGGTGTTTGTTAATCAGATGAGAGAGAGAGGGGGGGGGGGGAGTACACAGTATGCTTCCTGCTGGCCAAGCATGTCATGAGTCATCACATTATAATATATTTGTTTGTAAATGGTTTGTAATCTCTTTTATTCTGGAGAGTTTAAAGCAGTATTATTCAGTTGCCCTTCTATTAAAAAATCACAGAAAAGTGTATCAGCTGGATCAACTTGCAACTGAAATGAGACAGGAGGTTATTTGCTTTTCCATTTATACTGCCAGCACAATACAATTGAGTTAATGTCTCAAATTACACTGCAAATAGAAATGATACTTTTAAACTGACTGACATTGAACGACTTATTCACAAAGAAATTGACAAGGTAACAGAAGACTGGGAAAACTGCGTGAGACATTCAAACGACAAGAAGACTTTTGGAAAGAAGTAGCATGTGACGAGATTTTGGGAGCCTATGTTCATAAATTTGCCAAATTTTCAATACTCGGAGGCTGAAGAAAATGGCATTGACGAATTGTGTGTTGACAAAGGAGGCATTCACAGCAATATGTAAGTGCCACTGAGTTACATTAGCAAAATAGGAAATTCATAAACTATAATAACATTTGCAGCATTTAAAAAATTTGCATAATATGCAAATATTTATGCTGAAATTTTAATTTCAACTGCATTATTATAATGTTTGGAAATTTGATCTGGGTACAATTACGTTGAGTGCTATGATCTAAGTTAATGTATGAGAGATGGAAATATTAAGGGTGGAGGTAACAAGGTGGCAATAAAATAAATAAAAAAAAAATAAAATAAAAAAATATAAAAATAAAAAAAGTAAATACTATAGCATCGAAAAAAAAAGAGCCATCTCTCCCTCCCTCCAAACCAATACACATGTTGGTTGAAGAGGGCGAAATAAGTCCTGAAACAGCCTTGGGTGAGATAAACCCTGAATCGCGGCGGCGGTGGCGGCGGCAGTGGTAGCGGTAGTAGTAGTGGTAGGGATAGTAAGTAGGGTAGGTGGTGGTGGTGGTGGCGGTGGTGGTGGCGGTGGTGGTAGGTGGCAATGCTGAGCGTGCTAACTATCTGATTGACGGTGGTCTAGAACTTTTCCCATTTGAAACACATCATAGTTGGGTGACTGGAGATGATAGTTGCCTCTGTCCGAGGAGGACCTCACCCTACCTGCTTCCCTTTAGATAGATGTTATATAAATGTTCACCTCACTTATTTTAAGAGCACCTGCAGCCCTTTTCTTCAGCTGCTTTGAAGAGAAAAATAGGTTCATTGTGAAGAGGCGTTTCTCCTCTTCCTTTCCAAGAATTAAACATAGGTTCATAGATACATTAGTTTGCTTGGCTGTAAAACTTAACACCCCAACTGGAAGTTGATGGGTCTTAGGTTGTGAATCTTGGTCTACTTTACCACGAATGAGTCTATTTCCATAACTCCATATTTTGATATAAGGGTTTTAACACTAGAAGGACTGCACCCATCATTTTGATGGATGTGCTGCTTTAGAAGACATTTCTTGCTTATGCTTTTTTCTACACTTCCCATGTTCTACCACTTTTAATAAATCCCTATGACAAACATGTTCACAAAGAATTAAGCATTTTGGACCATCTAAAAACTGGTACAAACAACTCCTACTAGAAAGACCGCCATCATTTTGACCGGTATGGAAGTGAGAACAATAGCCTTCGGATCTGTCCACATCTGTTAAAGTTTTCCTTCCTCATTGGTTTATGGCACTCTGCAGACCCTTTGTCGATGAATAAGAAAGCTTTATTGCTCAAGTGGTGCAATTTGTGCTACCGCTTATGTATTTACGAGGTGTTGGAGCAAAAAAAACCTCCGTTGAAGTTGTTATGGTCAAATACCTGGGGACCACCATTTTTCAGGAACACAATGAGCAGAAAAAAATTCGCTGAAATTTTGTGATTTATGCGATTTGATAACAAGGACACACGTTCTCAAAGACTAAGTACAGTCTTTGCAGCTGGCTCCTGTCTGCAATGCTTTTATTGCCAATTCCTTGCAGTGTTACATTCCAAGTGAAAATATCACTGTGGATAAGCAAATGTTTCCTTGCAAGGCTAGATGATCTTTCATTCAATATATGAACAATAAACCGGACAAATTTGGAATACATTTTTGGCTTGCAGATGATGCACATTCAAAGTATCTGGTGAATGGTTTTCCTTACCTGGGCAAAGACGAGCAGTGCCCCACAGGTGTTCCTCTTGCAGAGCATGCTGTAATGCGTCTTATACAGCCCAGTAAAGGAATGTAGAAGGGAAATCCATCAATCAGCAAAATGTGCTAAAGCACCTTTGCAAACAACTGTACTTTATGGGTCAGGTGACATAACTCTGACATGCAATCAGGGGAAAAAGAACAAAAATATGCTTCTTTTAAGTTCAATGCATGGCACAGTTACTATAAATAAACAATATTCTAAAAATGCAAATTAATTGTTCTTTCACACTAGCCCTGTGTAGGACGCACTATGAAAGGGTAGAGCTAGACTGAAGAATTCAATGCCATAGCCGAGATTTGAACCACGGATTGAACCAATACCAGGTACGGTATTGACGTCATTGATCAAATGGCTCGACTGTACACAATGAAATATGGATGCAGAAGGTAGTTTATGCATGTTTTTTAATGTCTTAGCCTTGGCAGCTATTAATGCATGGGCACTCTATAAGTAACAGGTGAAAAAGTAAGCAGATGTCAGTTCATATACAACTTGCAGCATGTATGTTTGTGGACCATGTTTAGGCAATGCTGAATACACATGTGTTAGGTGCTACGATGCTGCAGGTGGCTTTGAATGAGCGAAATCAGGTTTATAAGTGTTTCTTCTACTATATACTGTGGTATTCAACATTTTATGTTGAAACATACATGTTTGCTAAGGGAAGGTGTCCATTTCACATTTGGTTATCGTATATATTTGCATTAATTTTTAGGCTTAAAATGTTCATTTTCCCATGTAATTCTTCACACAAAAGTAAAATTATATACTGGTAAACTGCATAAATAATATTAAATAAACTGGTATGCATTCAAATTTGTTTACTATTTTAAAAATGGCAAATAAAACTGCATCTCTCAAAATGACGGTTTGGTCCTTCTCAGTAGACCATACTCGCCGGTTCTTCTAGTTTTAAGAAAAATAAGCTAACACTTAAGAGAAACAAACGGACAAGCTCATTTCATCGGTATAATGAAAAACCACATTTATATTTCAGGGCAACAGTCTTTCTCACTTACCTTTAGTCTCTTTACTAAATTACAGCTGTACCTTCCATTAACAATTGGAATGTGAATTCCAAACTACAATCTATTTGCTATTACAATAAAGTATCTCTGCATATTCCGCAATGGGCTCCACCTCTAGTATGCCATTAACATATTTCCTGCACGTGTACATGTAAACTGCAATGACGTCACACCCAAGTCTAAATGCTATCTTTGTTGTTACATCAACCAGAGCATTGTTGAAATTCTGAGGGCCACTGTGTTTGCAATACTCAGGACATGTATCACACTGTAAGGAAATATACTCAGTATTTCTATAAGTAAGTGATGAAGTTTATGAAGAATATAAAACCCAACATTAGCTATGTACACAAATAAACAAAACAAAGCTCTTTACAGATATTAGTCTAAATCTGAAAGCAGCTCAATTCTTTCAAGTCAGAGGTATCCACTTCACTGCTGTCATCGTTGTCAGTTTCTGATTCCACATTAAACGATTCACTATACCGTGAATCATTCCCTCTGGACCCTGCATCTAAGCTCTTCATTAGTCACTTATTGAACTAATTCATACCAACTTTCTTCAGTAATTTCTTTAGCCGCTGAATACACTAATTCTCGCACCCTACTTCTTGCTTTATGTTGCTTCATAATACATAACACTGATCCTGATTCCAAATTGGTTGTACCGGTTCAAGCTTTCGGTGATACGGAGGCAGTCTGCAAGTGTATCAATTACATATTTATCATATATATTCATACACTCCTAATAGATCATTAAGTCCTTACAGATAACGTTCTTAGACCTCAGCCATGATAACAACTCAGCTTTGTTCAATGCTAATCCTTGTCAACTATTACAACTTTTTTTTTTTAATTGCAGCTAATGGATTCAAAGCCTGTTCCTTAAGAAGAGAATACAAGCTCTTTAAGGTATCTAGGCAAATCACTGTCACTATTAACGGCATCCAACACTATTTATGGCTGGAAGATTCGTTTTTGAAAAAAGAGAACATTATGTACATCACATTGTCTGCTCATGCTTACGTTTCTCCCCTTATGTTACTTCACCTGAAGAAGCTTTCTCTTTCCACATGCAATAAACTGGCAATGACACTTTAGTAAATCCACCAGGTCGTTTATAGCCACGACAGGACATATCTTTAAAGGCTTGTTGAATACATTCAATACAATAATATTTTCACAGCTCCTTAAAGGCTATCCAGACACTTGTATAACAAAACCACTTGTAACTTATCCTGCTTCCGTTTGACATTGAGATTCTTTATTCAGCAACTGTAATAGATTTACAGGGTTTCGTGTTGTGAAGTATTCATAAAGTTACAGTTTTAATGGATAGGTACTACTATCTATGTTTACAACTTTATTAAATTAACTATTATTTGTTTTAAAAATTCCTCAACAGTATAGAAAGCATTCTTAATTTTACATTGTTTGGGAGAGCTTACAGAGAAAGCAGATGAGTATTCCTTATGTGATAAAGGCTTAAAGGAATCTTTTCTAACACCCATAGCAGACACTCCTGGAAAGGCCTTTATGGGAGCCTGAGGATATTAAACCTTGCTTGCATGAGTATATTCTCAATTTTGAAATTCTTTAAATGCAGTCAGACCTGTTTTATAAGAAAGAATAACCTTTATGAAATAAACACTAAACAAAGTGTAACATCGAACATCCAAGTACACAACACTACTGCCCTCAAAAATGTATACAAGAAAATCATAACAAATTATACCACTCTACCTGATCATTTAAGAACAAAAAATTGAAATTTTAATGTTATTAAAATAAACTCTGCATTTTCTTTACATATTCAAAGTACTCAGGACCTTTTTTCTGCCAGTGAAATGCCTAAATGCAAATCAATCAATTAGTTGTTTATACACAAAAAGATTGACAAATTTAAATATAAAAAAACTATAAATGAAATTTTTATCCTTAAAAACATAAAAGATGATTACAACTTTAAGAAAATTTACTTACCATGCTTGGGTTAAGCAACTATTTCAAACAATTTAGTTTAACTTTGATTTCTCCAAATAAATTTAATATTAAAAATTTACTATATTTCTCTAAAAAAGATAAAATTCCTGATAATAAAACTCTGGCATTTATCAGTTTAATTATTTAGACTGATCAGGTTTACATTGGAAGGACCAAAGGTAATTTAGAACCCAGAAAGAAACAATATTTTTAAAGTAAAAGGCATAAACCGACTGATAAATTGGCTGTAGCAGATCATGTTTGGTCAATTAACCGTGAAATAAATCAAGAGATTAAATTAGTAAAACAATTAAACGGTCCTTTTTTTTTTTTAATAAACAAAATAGAAATTGCAGAATAAATTTTGAAATACATTGATTCTGTCTTTAAATTGTTTAATTATCAGAATTTTGTAATACTAGCAAAAATATTGTGACCTCTAGCGACCATAACGTTGATGAGTTTGAATGTGACTGACAGCGTAAATGAGTGTTAACAAAATCGAGATCTCACAATTCCTTGCAATTTTCAATGATTTCTTTAAAGATAAATGAAGTTTTTGTTACAAATCAGTATATTAGTGTAGAATTTGTTACTGCTACTAGCTTCATATTTTATGTAATTACTTTCTCTTTCCTGATTTTCTTCTGACAAAAGCTCTGTTAATTGAAATGAGATCTCATAGTCTTTCAATCACCAGTCTTTCCATAGCTGGTTATTTCCAGGAATTACCAATAAAATTTAAAATTAAATTCAGTTTATATAACTTTATTTCTCATTGCCCAATAGACATAACATCATCCCCCTTTTTAATTGTACATTTGCCATTCTCAATTACCAATTAGTGTTAGCATGGTCGTTGTAAGAGACGGACGTGTCTGCTGCTCGTTCCTGCTCTACTTGTGCTACCAAAGTTAAAACATGACTACTGAAAGTTGTAAAAGGTGTCGCTCAAAAGTAGTTAATAGAAAAACAAAGTGCCGTGATTGTGACAACATATTTCATCCAAGTTGTGCTAAATTAAGTAATGTGCAGGTATTGGAAGAAATCTTAGTGAAATGTTGTGAGAATGGTAAAGGTTCAAACTGCTGTGACACCGACAAAATAGTGGATTTAACTGAAGATGAGATTAATCTTTGTGATGCTTTATCAGCTTTGGCTGATAATAGTAATAAAATTGACATAAGAATAGTTAAATATATTTTAACCCAGAAGACTATAATAATAAATGAACTTCGAGGAAGAAATGACATTTTGACAAAACAAGTGGAGCTTTTATCAGCACGTGGAACGGATCTAAGTGAACCATTTGCAGATGTCAAAGAAGTAGCGGCTGCTGTTAATAAACCTGCTGAAAACTTTGAGACTGACGACACTATAGCAACTTTGAAGACATCAACTAAAGCATCTAGTTGTAGTGATAAAGTGTAGCAGGCTATTCAAACAGTGAGTGTTAAAGGTGATAGTGCAACGACGCAAAAAATCAGTGAAATAAACGATCCAAAATGGTCTGAAGTAGTGAAGAAGAAAAGAAATAAGATGGAATCTAAACCTGTGTTATGTGGTGCTAATTCCATTAATAAACTTAAAGAGGTATTAAAACAACCAAGAAAGAAGGCCGTGTTTGTTAGCAGGCTGGCCCCTGATGTCACTGAATCAGACTTAAGTGAATATGTGAAAAGTCACGAGATAAGATCTGTGAAGGTAATAAAAATGAAAACCAAATATGATACGTATACATCTTTTTATATTGAAATTGATGAAGATAATAATAATGAGATATTTAACGAGCAACTTTGGCCGGTAGGTGCATTTGTTAGTGAATTTTGGGGTAAACTCATGCAAGAGCAAATTTTTGGTTATAAAACACCAGAAAATTTGGCTGAGTGACTAAATTCTGCTAATAAAAAAGAAGTTTTAAAATTGAGTGTATTTAGTATAAACATTCAATCTCTGAGAAATAAACTTAATGAACATGACGCATTTCTATCCACAGCATGCTACAACGTACTTATGATTAATGAACACTGGTATGTGAAACTGGAATGCAGCTTTCTAATCCTAACAATTATTTTGTCGCAAGTTATTTTTGCAGGAAATGTATACTTCATGGTGGTGTGTGTGTGTATTCTTAGCAAACAGTCTAAAGGGGGCACTTAATGAGTAAGGTTAATGACCAATCAGTATAACTTCATGCAGAATTTGCTGCCGTTAAACTTGAACAGGTAAACACTGTGGTAGTTTCTTGCTACCGCTCACCCAATGGAGACTTACATATTTTTATGGAAAGGTTAGTTCAAGTTTTGCAAAATTATTTTTACTAATATGATAACTAAGGTAATTCTTGGCAGAGATTTCATTATTGACGTAAATACATGCTCTTCTTTTGTCAATCAATTTGTAAATATCCTAACACAATATGGTCTTTTAATTATAAACAGAGCTCCTACAGGTAATGAATCTTGCTTGGATAACATTTTTACAAATGTTCACTCTTCGGAATTTACATGTAATATTTTCGATCCTGTACTTTCTGATCATATGGGAGTAAGTTTTGAAGTAAACATTTCAGAATTAAAAAGTAAAACACCTATTTTAAGAGAAGTTAGACTAATAACTCAAAGCACAATAAGTAAATTCATTGGTTGTTTGTGTACAATGCACTGGGATTTATATTTGTGTCACAATGATGTGTGTTTAAATTTTAATGTCATGTTTGATATTTTATTATATTTTTAAGATTTGTGTTTTAAATCTGTCAAGATTCGTCAGCAATCAAATAAGGCAAATCCTCATTCTTGGTTTACATCTAATCTTAAGTCAACGCGAGAACATGTGGTTATGTTGCATAAAATAAATAAGTATAATAAACAAATGTATTTAACTGCTAGGAAGGAATACAGAGCAAAGCTTTCTGCTACCAGAGTAACATATACTGAGTCCTTGATAATCAGTGCTGGCAATAAGTGTAAAAAAGCATGGGATATCATTTATAAGGCATCAGGAAGGAATACTATAAAGTCAGAAATAAATATAACTGCTGAGGAATTTAATATCTACTTCAATCAGTTTCCGAAATAATAGGGAAAACAAACAAAACTGATAAGTCTGCTGTTGATTTTCTAAATAATGACAGACCACTCAATTAGTTTTACTTGGAAGGAAGTAACCAAAGAAAATCTTTACAGTAAGATTATGAAATTTAATAATTCCAGAAGTCAGGATTACTATGGTTTTTCTAATCATTTATTAAAGTTAAGTATTTTGAACCTATTGGTTCCTTTGGTACTTCAATGCCTGAACCAAGATTGGTTTCCTGACCCCTTGAAGATATCAAAAGTTATTCCAGTATATAAAAAAGGAAACAGGCAGGATGTTTCTAATTACAGGCCAGTATCATTGGTGCCAAATATAGCTAAAGTCATTGAAACTGAATGTTAGACCAGTTGGTTTCATACTTTGAAACCAACAGAATACTAAGTGATGAACAATATGGCTTTAGGCCTAATAAGTCCACTGCAATGGGTATTGTATCTCTAGTAAATGAAGTACTTAATGCTTTGGAGAGCACACAGAATGTAGCAGCATGCTTAAGTGACCTTATTAAAGTTTTTGATTATTTACCACATGATCTGCTGCTCAAGAAATTAGATTAATATGGAATTAAAAATAAAGAGCTGTCTCTAATTTGATCATATCTTAGTAACAGAAAGCAAGTGGTTGTAATTAATAATCAAATATCAACAGTTCAAGATGTAACTACGGGAGTTCCTCAAGGATCTATTTTGGGTCCTTTTCTATTTATCGTAGCTATTAATGACTTGCCTGCTGCTACTCCTGGTAAAGTTATTTCTTATGCAGATGATACCACAATTCTTAATACTCTTTCTGCAAGTACCTTCAATTGGTCAAATACTTTGGATCAACTGTCTGACTGGTTTGGGGCAAATGGTCTGCATATTAATAAAGGAAAAACACAAACTATTTTATTTAGTTTAAAAGATAAACAGAGTCATGAGCAGAGGGTTAAACTACTTGGAATACGGTTGAACAAGCTTTGTTGGAAATTCCACATGACAATTTGCACACCAACTGACACGAGTGACAGATGCAGCCATAAGGCTAAGAAACATATATTAGTTCCATTAACAAATAGTTATTATACGCTATACTTCAATTAAGCTTGACGTTACCTATAGATACTATACTATATAGTGATGACGCCCCCAAGCTGATTTTTATGTCACCTGCATGTTATGCACAGTAGCATAGATACAACTTGACCCACCCGACGAACAGCACTTTTAACAAACTCATCATATTCACCTTCCACAACTGGATTCTTTCTTTTTCCATGTTTTTCTGGAGTGGAAAGCCGGCCAGTTTTCACTTCACTTCGAGAGACATTAATACTTGGCACGGAAACAACGGTTTATTCTGCTGACAAATTAATGTCCTCCATTGCTAAATTCGGGTATTTTTCACACAACTTGCAAAACACTTTCAATATAATTTGTTTTTCACCGCTTTTTAACGGTTTCTCTATGTGATGTTTACATATTGTACGGAAACAGCCTTGTTGTGCAACTGATTATCCCACTTCCATCTGCTTTTAAACTGTGCAAGCGCAGAGTGCACCCTGATTAATGCATTCAAATCACGCTTATATATATCAAATAAAATACTATTTAATTACTGTTTTACTGTTGTATTTGTAATAATGTTAAGTGTATATGTATATTGCATTAGCTGCAACGTATTTAAAAATGATATGCGAAATTCAGTTTTCATCCGCAGAGAGTTACAAGTCTAAATAGACAATTATGTCATACATGTAAACGTTCATGTGTTATCGTCTCATAAACTACGGACGGTGCCGGTATAGGTCCATGGGTCCACTTATTTCCTAAAAATAAGTTCCGTGCCATTTGTCCGGGACCGCCTCATGCCATATTACCTAGAAGCACTTTTGAATCATAAGGAGGAAACGGGACACCAGTGTGACTTTGTGGGTTCGTGAAATGAAAAGTCCAATTGCACCACTCAAAAATGTTCTTTATTTCCACGGACTTACAGTTGAACACTTGCCAATTACACAGAATTACGTAATGCACACAATTACGATTCACCAGTTCATCTGTTAAAGTTCCACTTGCACTCGCGATTACTTAAACTCCTCCGACGCACGTATGCGGTCCGTCCCCTCACTGGGCGCTCCTCACAGGTGTTCGCCAAGAACTGACTGACTGAATTCACTCACTGCAGCCCTTTTTATAGCAATATCGCCGTTTTCTCGAAGTCTCTAGTTTCCGTGAATTACCGCGAAGGTTCCAAATGGCAGTGGAAGGGGGGGAAGAGGCGGCCAGCGACAAGTGACATTTCCCTAATCATCCCCTCAGTTAGTGACAGAGACTGATGGGGGGTGTGGCTTGGCTGCCTCTGGCCCCTTACTCAGCTGTCGTTGGTTGTGCTTTGCGCTAATTGGGTGACAGTAGGATGTCTTGAGGCAGTTTTATTTTCAATCTGATCCTTTCGAAGTTTTGTCGTCCAATGTCATAGGTTACAGCGACTGGTACTTCGGATAATCTAACGAAGAATGTCTTTGATATCAATTTGAAGTCCAGATGTATGGGAAGAATACCAAGTTCTTGATGGAGATGATCATTTCTAATGAACCATGGAGCCTTTGTAATACTGCGGACAAACATGAACCTTTAAAAAAAAAATTATACCTGACGCCTAACACCAATATGTGACGACCTGATCTTAGTTTGTGAAAATTAAGGAACATGTGGTCAGGTCGAACACGGGGGCAAACACTCAGAGTACAAGTACATGCTTTGGCGAGAGGTTGGGGTTTTTTCTATAAAGGTTTTATTTCTACAAAGGTAGGGTAAAGAATATTTACTACAACAAGCAGATTACAAAGGCAGCCATAATGGCCATTTACCTGTCCCATGCATCTTACTCAGCCAACAGTCAATTTAAGTGAGAGCGTCCATCGCCCAAAGACCACTCATCCAGTCATAAAGGATGGGAGTGACGTCACATCTACTACAGAGTGTAATTAATAGTCATTTGTGACACTATCAGTGTCTAACCTGAATGTAAACATTCAAATTGCAAATGATGAGGTTTAAGATATGGATCAGAATCCTACGGATCTGACCCACTACAAAAATGACTTGGGGGAAAAAAAAAGATAAGAACGCTTTCCTTGAAATTCTGCCCACTTTCAAATATAAATCGTCGACTTTAACTCCAAAAATACAACGCAGTAAATCAGAATTATTGTAAAAATTAAAGCGAAACCATTAGTAATAAAGTTTATTCTGCTTTGTATAACATTTTTCTAATCGTCTAATACATAATAAAGATCATTTTGAGTTTTTAAAGCTATATTTTCGTTTATTTACTCACAAGAAGAACAAATAAAACTTGTGTTGCCATCTATCATGCCGTAGAAAATGCAACTGACGTCGTCATTTATTCCACAGAGTAGTAGTTGGAATTAGGTGATAACTCAAACATTTGCATTGCAAACACAATGGCAAACATCGATTATAAAGCGTTCCCTGATGCTATGTGATGCATTCACACGACACTTTTCTATCTCTTGTTAATGTACACAAATCTTCATTTCTATTTAATCATTTTGTTGTAGGTTTAAAATTAAGCTGTATATTCCATTCTTCAATTCAATTCATTTCATTTTATTGTTCTTTATAACAAGTACAATAGTATACAATTACAAATAATAACAAAGTGCTAAAATAATACATAAAAATGATGGTAATACAAATACACTGATAAAAAATTACTGGTGGTCAATTAAAATATTATTATAATTCAGAAATTCTTCCACGTCATAATAAGCTTTTGACTTAGGAAAATTAGTTAATATATATTGTAACATAGGTAACGGAGTACTATTTCTAAAATTTGTTGGTAATTTATTGAATAATTTACTGCCAATATAATCAATCTTTCTTTCATAAAATTGTAATCTATGCAACTGAGTTATCAAGTTCCGTTTTACTCTAGTGTTGTAGTTATGAATAGCTGAATATTGAGGCAAAGACCTATTTCATATATACAATATGGATTTTAATATAAAGAAACTGGGAAGAGTTAGTATTGAAAGAGTTTTTTTGTTCAATTTTTATTTCAATTGCTCAGCACAGTTGGTGCCATACAAATGTGGAGCTATATACATAATAAAATTATAGTATACAGGTAAAGAGGATACTCATATTAGAGTCCTCAAGCAAACTGGTCTGATTAGTGTGAGTATAAATTAAATAACTTCTTCATTACAGAATAAATAAAAATATTCTCAGAGAGTATTATTGGAGTTCTAATTTAATGTAGTTAGGTGGCGCCTGTTAGCCTACCCCTGAGTGTTATTGTTCTTATTGTACTGTTACCTTCTTTTCACTCTGATCTGTAAAGCATTGTACTGCTGATCGATCAATAAAAAAAATGATAAAAGAATAAATAAACATTATAGAAATAAAATGTTCTGTGGCAAGCGTGCCTTCAGTCTTGGTGCAGCATCAAGGCGACACCCTGTTGGAAGAATAAAGCACCTGATACATAAGGAAGGGGAACAAAGAATCTGCTTGTCATTGTAGAGATGTAGTCATTAATGCTGACAATGTCCAATTCTCTATGCAGCTCTGCATTCCGGATATACCACGGGGTGTTCACAGACAATCGAAACACCTGGAGTTGGTGAAGCACATCCCCATACAGGACTGGCATATAGAAGAAGTGGTCGTAGAATACTCTTGTATACTAGCAGCGTACATTCGACTCGTGAAGAGGATTTGCTGTTATGGATGGGATACACTTGTGAAGACGAGCATAGGCTTGAGTTAGTTTGCTTTTGATATGTGTACTCCATGTCAGCTGATGATCAAGATGGACACCAAGATATTTGACTGCACAATCAGAAGGTAACCAGGGGACTTCAGTGTTATAGAGTCGTATATTTGCCAGAGCAGCAGGCCTGTGCAAGGTGAAAAGCTTAAGAAAACATTTGCTTGGATTAAGTGTGATATGTCAGCGAGATAACCAGTGCAGGAAAATGTCCAGGGAAGATTGTAGGGTTGCAAAGGCAGTAAAGAATTTTGAATGTTTCCTTACAAGGACTACACATTGACAGATTGGCTATGCAACTGACAGCTCATTTTTGTAACGTAAGGACTTTTTTTTTTTTTGAGATTAGCTTTAGATGTTGATCCCCACAGCTCTATGCCATATGTAATAATCAGGGAAAGGAATTATATGAACTGAAAATGAATGAAATGTGTAAATATATAGGCAGCTTTTTACCAAAATATGGAATTAAAATGGACTTATAATTACACTGGGCAGCAAAAAAATACTTGTTGAATGCTTCGAGCACTTCATGAGGCAATTCCTACTACTGATGGGTTGAGAAAAACAAATATGACAATGAAATATTTTTATTAGCTCTAGTTTCTATGATATACACAAGGTGGAAGTATTACATATTAACGGATTGAGAGAAAAGGATACATTTTAATTACATGCATGCTAACAACAATGAAAGTGCATTTGATTTTTTTAACTGGTGATTACATGCTAAGAGTTCTAAATTGCTGGAAAAATACTTCGCAGATAATCGTGTCTGAAGAGAATCATGTAGTGGCCTATTGACTTGGTCGTCTTTTAGCTTGCCTCTTGTGATGGAGTTCCGCAGAATCCCTATACATAGACCAACAGTAATCCGCAAACATTACTTCATTCCAACGGCCCTGATATCTTTGTTCCATAACAGAAATGTCCTGATGGAATCTCTCCCCATGTTCATCACTAACAGCTTGACAACTATGAGGGAAAAGGTCTAAGTGGCAGTGGAGAAAATGGACATGTTGCATCCAAGGTTACAGTATTTTTGCAGGAACTGTCACCAAATGCTTGTAGTTGTCATCTCTTTTGTTGCCTAAAAATCCATGAACAACACCCTTGAAGGCTTCCCAACCTTCCTTTTCTTTCCCCTCCAAAATTTGGTCAAATGCAGAATCCTTTACAAGTTCTCTTATTTGTGGTCCGACAAAAATACCTTCCTTAACTTTTGCGTCACTTAATTTCCAAAATTTCTCTAATTGTGATTTATTTGACAGGTGTGCCAACTCCCAAAAAAATTCCCCCAAATTTAAAATCTTCACTCTAAATAATGAAATGTCACTTTATCTTAAAAACAAGAGCTATCTATCATTTTTATGGTGATTTTTTAATACAGCAGATGGAAATACAGGTAAATTCACTATTTTTAAGTCTGAAACATTTTCATTGTTGCCCAGTGTCATAAAACAAATGACTATCTATGCCAAATATTGATATATTTTAATAAAACTAACCAAAGAATATAATAATGGAAATACCTTGTCTTTAAATTGTTATGTGAACTTCAAACAAAGCACAATTTCTATTGTCTGTTATAATAGCAATGGGTTACAAACGAATCTTCTTCTATTGCCTCAGAGGACAGAGTTCTACAGACTGAAACTGCGTTCAACATCAGCAGAAGTAACCGGTGCATTCTTCAATTTTGCAATCTCTGCTGGGGATAAGTTCAAGTTTACCTTCACTATTGACTCACCACTCATCACAGCAACAACCTTTCATAGCTCTTCATATCCAGAGTTTTTTGAAAGTACAGTGTCCACCTTAGCTCTTACTGCATCTGCAACTTCACCTCTTCCACCATTAAATTGTTCCACAGTGCTATTTATAATTTCAAGACTTTCAGGAAGTGAAAGGTGCCTATTTTGGAGACTTTTGGGTGTTCGTAATGTAAGTTAAGCCATTCCTCACACTTGTGTCACAGGCAGTATCAATTGACACTGCATCTTTAGAATCCAGTGCAAGTAGAACATTCTTAATAGAGTCTATATGTTTGCTTCCAGCTAAGTACCCCATCTATTTAAAATTGGTTTTGGTGGCAATGGAATATCAGGGCACATTTCTTGCAATGCATTAACTCTACTGGGAGCTTTGAGGGACACTTTTTTCACTGATGATATCAAAAAATCTACTTTGCCCGTTATCACTTCTGCGACACGATGAAATGCATGTGACACACACATTAAGTGAATCATTTCAGGATAAACTACAGATAATGCTTGTCCAGCTTTGAGCACATAAGGGGCAGCATCACTAATAAAGGGTAACACATTATCGTACATAATACCCTGTTGCTATAGGATACCCATAGCTCTGTTGAACAGTTTAACTACAGTTTTGTTATTGCACTTTTCTAGAACATCCCAATGTAAAAGAATTCGTTGAGAATATTGTTCACAAAACAAACCAATAACTACATTTCCAGCAAGCTTACCTTCTTTGTCGGTAGTCTCATAGATAGAAACCCAAATTGGACCATCTTTAATTTCATCTCTTATCTTCTGTACTGTCTAATGGTAGATGGCTGGAGCATATGTCTTCCTAAGCGTTGACTCATCTGGGAAACGATGTTCAGTATATTCCTGAAGGAATTCCCTGAAGATCTCATTTTTCAGTTTGTAGAGAGGAATGTCAGCAGAGTCGAGAGCACGGCACAGCTTGAAGTTGCACTCGAACCTTGCATTCGATGTTGCCTTTGTTAAAAACAATTGTCTCTGCTTGGAGTTTCGTTGTTTATTAGACTGATGAGGGTGAGGGATGCACTTCATGTTGATTTTTGAAAGATATTCAGCAACAACATTGGCAATATACAGCCACGCATTATCGAGATGCAGCATCCAGCCTGCTTCACGGAAATGTGGTCTTTTGCACCTGATATGGACTTGCAATGTTTTCAGGACATCCCTGTAGTATTGTCCAACTATTGATGTGTGTGCAGGTACAACATGCTGATAAACCATTCCATGAATATCAAAGAATGAGATGACCAAAACTTTCTCAGCAGAAGCAACCACTTTTGCTTTTTTGGAGGTTGCTGATGAAGGATATTTCCACACTGAGCTTTGCTGTTTGCTCTCAGGATCAAAATGATGTAGCCAAGTTTCATCAGCAGTGATTACATTTGAAAGAAACTCCGGATGTTCCTCTAACATAAACTTTAACTGCATGCAGACCTGCATGCAAATGTCCTTTTGTTCGGGAATCAACAGTCTTGGAAGCCATCGCACACAAACACGTCTCATGTGTAATGTTTCTGTCACCAACGTGTGGGTGGCACCCAATGAAATGTTCAATATTTCAGAAAGTGATCTTAAGGTAATTTGTCGATCCTCTCTCACAATGGCAGCAGCAGTGTTGATGTTTTCTTCCATAAGAGCAGTAACTGGAGCACCGGTCCACCTGCTTTTGAAATTGATTGTGTCCCCTCTTTAAACATTAAAAACCACCTTTGAGCTATGCTGTAGGAAAGAACAGACCTTCCATTGGCCTCCTGTAACATTATATAAGCCTCAACTAAAGATTTGTTGAGACGAAAGCAGAATTTCAAAGCCGCATATTGTTCCTCCCGTGTTACCTCCATTGCAGCAGTAGGCGGTACTGAACATGTCTGAACTTGCCTGGTTCTCACAGGGGAATCTCTCCCCATGTTCATCACTAACAGCTCCACAACTAGGAGGGAAAAAGTGTAGGTGGCAGTGGAGAAAATGGATCTTAAGGGGAGGCATCTGTGAAAAATGCTAAAATCCAGAGTTTACATCAGAACTGCTTGAAATTTTGTCATTAGGTGGGGTATAGGGAATCTAGTTAAGCTTTTAAAATTCATATTTCTATCTTAAATAGTTTTTTCAAAAAAAAATATGTGGTGCTTTTAATAGTATGATTTTTGTATGTTATATAAAAAGTCCCAGGTAATACAGTTTTTCTTTTAGAAACTTTAAATTTTAGATTCAGGTTTCTCTGTACATCAGTTATAAAAGTTGCTATACTTTTAAAGTGTGTATCAAGTATTTTTGGACCAAAAAATTTTTATATGTAAATATATTACATTTTTCTTAATTTTTTTGCAATTTTGAGATTTAAAAATCAATAATAAAAAAACTATTCAATTTAAATAAACAAAAATACCAACTTTTATTAAACATTTATTTAGAAATATGTATGCAAAGTTTAATATAAATTCGTTGAGAATTGCAGAAGTTGGAGCATTTTGAAGATACAAAAATGTTCAAAAATTGAAAGTGGAGAAAAATGAATTTAAAGATTTAGATAGAAATTAACTCTCTTTACTTTAAAAACTCCATGCATCATATGCAGGCTCTACAGCTATCTTATTACCTTCTTTCTCTTTAATTTGGTTACCTTTGGCCCTTTTTTTTATAATTTTTCTATCTACAATAGTTTCTACCAAAACAATAATAATTTAATTTTTTGCTGCGATTTCTTTACATTGGGAAACATATTACATTCTCTACAATTTTTGTTATAAATGATTGGAACTTTGGATTCTGGTTCCTATAGATAATAGTTACAAAACTATATATGTATATACTCATTTGCCCAAGTCTAATGGTTCTGGAGGAGAAAATTTAAGGAATATGATAGAATTTTCTTGAATTTTTTTTTTCAATTTTCTTTTTTCAATACCAATCATTATTAATTTTTTCATATACAGCCATAATGATACCATTTTTATTGAAAACTTATCTAGGAATATACATATATGGAAAACTTAAAGAAATTCATTGAAAACTTTAGTGTCTGGAACTATAAGGAGTATTAAAAATGTTAAAAGTTGGACATGAAGAAAAATCTAGTTAGCTCTAAATATAAACAACATTTTTTTCTATGTTTCAAAACCATCCTGCACTATATGAAGACCACTCAGCTAGTTTACTATCCTCTACTTCTTTTAATTTAGTTACCTTTAACTGCTGCTTGGCAGATTTATATTTGCTCAATGAACTTTGATCACTTTGTTTGCTGCAACTTTTGCCTTAACTTTAAGTCTATCTTTATAACCCATATTAAATTCACTAACAGCTGCAATCACTGCAATTTGCAATTTCTTTCTTAATACAAAAACTTCTTTGTGACATTTACTCCATGCAAACTTTCATTAGCATTCTGTGCTTCTCCTTTAATGCAACTTTCCCGTAGAATAGTACTAACTAATCTCTTTATTTTTGTCTATGAGATGGAAATTGTAAGTAGAATAGTTCATGCAATTCATACCCATGGTCATACAAAACTTCTGCATAGAAATATGACCCTTACCACTGCCAAGAAATACATCAATCATTCTTCTGTTTACATCAAAAGGTGACCTACTAGAATCACTGTTAACTCTTGGGCTATAATATGTTTTCACTTAACATTTACCTCAAGCATAGCATTCTAGTATCATTACTTACTATTATGGCTAGAACACCTTAAAGTTTCAATATATTTTGCTTTGAAATAGCCACTGTACTCCTAACCTAACCTGGTATGAATCATATACCTACTGTTGCAACAAGAAAGCAATACAATGTTAAATCAGGCTTTATTCCTATTCTAAACAGTAATAATTTAATATAAGCTGCTATCCACAGCTTTCACTTGCATGTAAACCATATTTCACAAACACTACATGTCAGTGGAAATGTTTGTTTACTTTCAAAAGTAGTAAGTGGAAATAATATATAAAAATGGTAGCGGAAAGGTTCAGTAGCTTCCACAAACATCCAGAAGATGTCTCTGCACATTACCACAGTTACAGTTACAGAATCAAACCAATAGTTTAAACGTGAGAATTCCATCAATTTCTTTGCAACACACTGGAAAAGGCAATATAAATGGCCACGCCAACCCGCACATGGGCCTTTAATTAATGACGTAGCTGCTCTTTAAATGGTGCTAGGGCCTAACTGACGGCAGATTCTGAAACTACAATGTTTAAACATAATTTTAATGCAAAAAATGGAAAATGTTTTTTGTCATTTTTGACGAAATTTCACTGATGCCTCCCCTTAGGGGACATGTTGCTGCATCCAGGGTTACGGTATTTTTGTAGGAGCAGTGTCACCAAATGCTTGTAGTTGTCATCTCTTTTGTTGCCTAAAAATCCATGAACAACAAACACCCTTGAAGGCTCCCCAACCTTCCTTTTCTTTCCCCTCCAAAATTTGGTCAAATGCAGAATCCTTTACAAGTTCTCTTATTTGTGGTCCGACAAAAATGCCTTCCTTAACTTTTGCATATTTTAATTTCCAAAATTCCTCTCTGATTGTGTTTTGTTATTTGGCAGGTGTGCCACCTCCCCAAAAAATTCCCTCAAATTTATAATCTTCACTCTAGAAAATAAAATGTCACTTTATCTTCAAAACAAGAGCTAATTATCATTTTTATGGTGGTTTTTCAATTCGGCAGATGGAAATACATACAAATTCACTATTTTTAAGCCCGAACATTTTCATTGTTGCCCAGTGTTATTGGTTCAAAAGTTATGGCCTACTGAAATGGTTCAAGTTTATATGGATCACACTGTATTTGGTTTAGTAGTTGTCACATTTTCTTGGACTAGTAGTTGTAGAATATTATGTGTAGTAGTAATAGTTCTTAAAATGTTTTCCCCTTCCAGTTATATATATGGATGTTATATGTTTGGTGGTGTATGACGTGTTCAATGTCCCAGAGCGCTGCTCAGTGATGAGTCCAAATGAACTAACTTATTGACCAAATTGATTACCGAGCGTTATATTAATTACTACGCTGTTGTCATCGATGAACTGCCATAGCAGCTCTTATGTAGCTCCAGGTTTTTGATGTAAAAACTTACATCTGTAAAGAGGTATTTACAACTCGTAATGCATGACAACTTTATGAAAATAAAAACACTAATTGCTATTATGCTTCAACATGCCAGTACAAGTTCGTACAAGTTGGTACACTTTAGCAAACATAAACAAATGCATACAATTGCTCAACTAGATTAGCTACAAAATAAGAATGAACATGGGTTGAGCCAATAGGGTTATCCTACTGTCTTAGGTTTGCCAGTTCCACGGCAAGCGGGTGACAAAGAGGGAAGATATATCTGTCTCTGTCTCAACCTAGCAAGTATTATACAGATGCTGAGATGTACAGTGGTACAGATGCTGACACAGAAGTTTGCTTAATATTTCAGCATTTGTGTGAGAACACATAAAATACAATGATTATCGCACAATCTGAACCTTAAAACCTTGAACTGGGGAACAGTTCGCTTATGTAGCTATCATTCATATACACACAAAACAAAGTGACTCAAATTAGATGCATTCTACGAAATAAGGTGTTTGCTGCAGTGGAACAAAATAGTGACATGTAATCTTGAATGCCTAGTTTTGAAAGTTTCTCAAGAAGTTTATGCCTCCATACTGAATCGTATGCTTTTTCAAAATCAATGACAACTGACAGGGTATCTTGAGTTTTGTTGAAAGATTCTTTGACACCTTGGGATAGTTGAATTGTATTTTCTTTAGTAGATAAGTGTTGCCTGAATCCTGTTTGAGCAGTTGTTAATATGTTATTACTTTCTAAGAACCGATTTAGCCTTGCTGAAATCATACGTTCTGCTGTTTTTGCAATTACACTTGTTAAGGAAATTGGTCTGTAATTATTTATTTTGTCGGGTGCTTTGTCTTCTTTTTGAACACGAATAATTATTGCTTTTTTCCACTTTGTAGGTACAGTAGAAGTCCATGATATATTAAATAATTTCGGTAGTAACTTTCTTCCCTTTGGTCCTAGGTGTTTCAGAAATTCAGCATGTATGTTATCTGGTCCAGGAGACTTTGTATCTTTCAACTCATGGATGGCATGATTTAGTTCCCTTATGGTGAATTCTTTGCTGAATATATCGTTTGTTTGTTCTGGGCACTTTTTAAATTTTTGGAGATCTTTTTTAATCTTTGTTTTCTTTTTGCTTCAGAGGAAAGTTTATGCTGAGACCTTTAATACTTATTAAAGGCTTCAGAAATACAGTAATTTGAAGTAAGTGTTTTAACATTTACTTTGAGTGGTTCTTTCCTTGTTTCTTTCTGACAATTTTACTTATATATCTGTATGCTTTTTTTGCATCTTTTCTATAATCAGCTTTTTCAATAAATTCACTGAAAGCTTTTTTTCTTTTTTGACAATATGAATTTCTTTTTTACATTTTGCTGCCTTTCTTCGACATTTCTGTGTATCTGTTGGGTTATTGGACAATTCTGCATTTTTCCTTGCTATGTCGGTTTCTTCTTTTAACTTTGATAGTTCTGTATTCCAAAAGGGTTTGTAATTTATAGTTTTTCCTCTTCGGATCCATTTTTTTTTCTGCTTCAAGAATTATATATGTTATTGTTTTATTGAATTTTTCTACAGATGGTTCAGGTTAAGCGGAGTAAAGATTTTGTTCAGTTTCCTCAGTAAATTTTGTCCACTATGGTTTTCTAAAATTCCAAGAGTATTTCAACTTTGGCCTGCTAATATTTTGTTTGTCATGAAGTATTATGGATGCAATAACTGCTCTATGATCAGATGAGGTCAATCCAAATTAAAGAATGTCACAAAATGATCCAACAACTTCAAAAACTACAGAAAAGAATTATATTACAGTGGATACCTGCACATTGTGGAATTGCTGGAAATAAATCAGCTCATTTTCTTGCCAAAAAAGGGCCAAATTTAATTCAGAACAAAAGTAAAAATGTACCCTTTACATCCATAAAAAGATTAATCAAAAGCAAATATAAAAACAAACAAAACCAATCAATATCTAACAAAGCCAAAGATAAAAAATGGAACATTTTAATTAAAAATCCAGAAATTATTCCAGAAATCCCACGTAAAGCTGCAGTAGCAAATTTTAGATTACTTACGGAACATAATTATTTGGCCAAACACTTACACAAAGTAGGAATTTATATAAGTCCAAATAGTCCTCTGTGCAACAAAGAAGAGTAAATGACTGAAGAACATCTTTTAACCTGTGAAGTCCTACCCGCTGGACACACTATAAAGAAATATTGGAGAACGAGAGAGCTAATGGCTTCATTGCCAAAGCCTAACATTTGAAAACAACAACAACAACAACAACAAAATAGTGACATTTCAACGATTTGTGAATACAGTTTCTACTCTAATGATGCCATATTTGTATACTGCCTGTAATGGACTTTAAACCAATTTTTGTCTCATTAAAATACTTAATACGTAATATATGAATGCATATTTATGAACCATTTTACACTATGAATCTCATGTACTAATGTTATGCATTGTGTGTAGAAATTTTAGTCATGTAGCAACAATATCGCTTCTCTCAAGCAGAAATTTGCGACTAATCATTGGTTCTCTTATATTTGAACCCAAGAGATTTCAGAATATTATGCATAGAAGATACAGAATCCGAGTTTTCTGTTTCCTCCCCTCATTAAATTGGTCAGCTTTTTGGCAGTCGGACATTCACCCTTGTCATACAAATCATAAATTGTTCTATGTAAAACACACTTACGAAAATTGTCTAAGTTGGTAGCACGTTTTTTAGCTGCCCGATGTTTCCCTGGAGATCTGAATATGAAAACTTCTAATTTGGTAAACTGTATGCCTACTTTTTACAATGTTTGTCACAGAATGAACACTCACGTGACAAACTTGTAACATTAATTCTCGACTCTGAGCAAAATTTGTACTTTCGAAAATGTATTTCATTGACATCTGCTTGAAAAAGGAATTCACATTAACAAGAATACTTGTAGCCTATTTATGTAAAATCTTATTAGTTATTTTGCAGTTACTACTAGGTGCACCAGTACTACGCTTGCTAAGCGGAACATTTACTAACTTTGAAAAGCACGTGTGCACTCTTAAAAGATCACCGCTTAACTCAATGCAGGGTACAAAATGCAACTGCAGCATAGCACGTGTGTGATTTTCTTCACTGTCAGTTAATAATTCTTTTCTTTCTAGTCAGGCACCGTATCTTTCCATATCTCTGAAACCAGATGTGCCACAAACATGGGTTTAGACAATAATCACCAGAAGATAAAGCTCTGTAACATGGTAAACACAAAATAATGGTGTAATTAGTTATCTTTAGAGGGCGAAAAGAAATTAGCCATATGGTTAAGCAAAGCAAGCCAATATGCGTGCTTAACTGTACAACGTTGCACGCACTGCATTGGCTAGTAGCCACAGAACAGCCATGCCTAGCCCCGCCTAATGTTCATTCCTATTCTGTAGCTACCTTAACAATTGTGTAATGAGTACAGCCCGGATTGGTAAGCACAATTAAATAATGAAACAAGCAAGCATATAGGCAAGAAAACATGAAACAAATAAGCATCAAAAATACAAATTTAATCATAAACATATTGTTTGGTAGAATTTTTACCTTACTCATGCTTGTTACAGTACACGAGAGTTATCTGGAGATTTTGTTTGCTCCAGTTATATCCCGCCTTTAACTCCAATGGTCATAACGGCGGCCGTTCTCCTTTGGAACATATCGAAGGTGTTAACTCGTATTCATTGGGTTTTAATCATTAGATCATGTACACATTTATACTCTCATTCATATTTCCATACTTTGGGGAACATGAGGAATTATCTCAGTTGGAGAAAAAATCTCCAACTCCACAGCCGGGAATCGAACCCGGGACACCTTTGAGATTTTCTTGTGGGAAGCTCCTGCATTTTTCAGTGAAAGAAATTGTATACTGTGAAAACGATCTCTCAACATTGCAGGACGTTACTGGAACTTGCGAGAAGCACTACAGTTCTTTTTTAATGAATTTCCATTCGATATATGTTTCTGTACCAGAAAGTTTTGTAGAAATGTTACAGTGTCTCTAACCACGATTTTTCATTGATACCTTACTGAGTTTCTCAAAGGCAGTTTTAGCTATACTGTGAATCACTGAAATTTCATCTATAAAAGATAGGGAATGCTGTTATGGATGTAGTCTATCTTATCGTGGATGCTTGCCTCGGTAGCGAGGATGGTACCATGTCTGCCTCACGCTAAAGAGGTCCCGAGTTCGAATCTTGGTCAGAGTGGGTTAACTGGGTAAGGTTTTTTTCAGAGGTTTTCCATTATCCTGAAAGACGAATGTCGGGTAACTCACAGCTCTACAGACCCTGGGCTCATTTGAGCATCATTACATCCATTCCACTTGTCGTCCAATATGACTTAATGTTGGAGGACTGAATGCCAATATTATCAAAACGTTCTTGAGCCCACCTCATTAGCGTGTCTGCCTCACGTTCAAGAGGTCCCGAGTTTGAATCTCAGTCAGGGTGGGATTAGGATTTCATTAAGAAGGGGATTTGGTACGTAGGCCACCATGCTGGGTCCTTTGTTCCTATGCCCCCAAGTGGGGACACAACCGGGAGGAAGGATGAGGTAGGCACACCCAAGGAGCCACGACAGTACAGAGGGCAGGGTCCATACAGCTTATTTGGATACAGACTTCCCCCGACAGGTCAGGACAACGAACTAGCTCCCCTACTGCGGGACGGCAATGGGCCCAGCAGCCGAGCCCCAATGGTCACAAGGCAGGCGATCTGAGCCCCAAAGGTCCCGAATAGGTCCCAGTAGAGGAGCGGAGACCGGCAACCGACCTACCGGAGGAGGAAGTAGTTTTACTCAGAGCATATCTTCCTGCCATGCCCCGCCGTGACACCCGCCGACACTGTTACCCTGAAACAGACCACCAGATGAAATGGAGCGACAGGAAATGTAGGGGATGTAATTAACCTACCCAGTATTCACCTAACGACCCAGGAAACCTCCCGAAAAAATCCATGGGACAGGTAGGTCGAAAAAGGGAATCGAACCTGGGCCTCCTGAATGAGGGCCACAGACGAAAAGGCCTGGGCCATCCCGCTCCGTCTCAGTCAGGGTGAGTTACTTGGATAAGGTTTCTAAAGGGTTTTCCCTTATCCTGAAAGATGAATGTCAGATAACTCTAAGCTCCATAGACCCCGGTCTCATTGAGCATCATTTCACCCATTTAATTCATCGTCCGATATGACTAAATGTTGGAGGATGTAAACTACACAAAAAAAGAAAATATTCTTGTATACATGCTTTCACAGCCGGCATTAATCCACACTGAGCTTTGCTGTTGGCTCTCAGGATCAAAATGATGTAGCCAAGTTTCATCAGCAGTGATTACGTTTGAAAGAAACTCCGGATCTTCCTCTAACATCAACTTCAACTGCATGCAGACCTGCATATGAATGTCCTTTTGTTCAGGAATCAACTGTCTTGGAACCCATCGCGCACAAACTGGTCTCATGTGTAATGTTTCTATCACCAACGTGTGGGTGGCACCCAATAAAATGTTCAGTATTTCAGAAAGTGCTCACAATGGTAGCAGTGTTGATGTTTTCTTCCATAAGAAGAAGGTTCACCTTCCTTTGAAATTGACTGTCTCCCCTCTTTAAACATTTTAAACCACCTTCGAGCTGTGCTGTAGGGAAGAACAGACTCTCCCTAGGCCTCCTGTAACATTGTATAGGCCTCAACTGAAAATTTGTTGAGACGAAAGTAGAATTTCAAAGCCGCTCCTCACGTGTTACCTCCATTACAGCGGTAGGCGATACTGAACATGTCTGAAGGTGCCTGGTTCTCACAGGCGGGAACCACGAGTACCAACAATGAAACTACTACTGCATGTTTGTTTCACATTAAGCTAACAGAATATAATAAGATTGAATTTCAGTGCGAAAAATTATGGAGGTAACATGCAGTTAAAGTTGATGTTAGAGGAAGATCTGGAGCTTCTTTCAAACATAATCACTGCTGATGAAACTTGGCTACATCATTTGATCCTGAGAGCAAACAGCAAAACTCAATTTGGAAATCTCCTTCATCTCCAACCCCCAGAAAAGCAAAAGTGGTTGCTTCTGCTGGGAAAGTTAAGGTCATCTCATTCTTTGATATTCATGGAATCTCTATCAGCATGTTGTACCTGCACACACATCAGTAACTGGACAATACTAAAGGATTGTCCTGAAAACATTGCAAGTCCATTTCAGGTGCAAAAGACCACATTTCCGTGAAGCAGTCTGGATGCTGTACCACGATAATGTGTGGCTGCATATTCCCAACGTTGTTGCTAAATATCTTGCAAATATCAACGTGAAGTGCATCCCTCATACTCCCTATAGTCCGGATTTAGCCCATGTGACTTTTTTCTATTCCCTAACTTGAAGAAACGCCTTCGTGGGAGGCATTATCCATCATCAGAAGCAGTGTTGAGGGCTGCGGAGGCGATTTTGAAGGATCTCTCAAAAATGGTTTCCAGCATGTCTTTGAAGACTGGCAGAAACGCTGGGACAAGTGCATCGCATTCAGGGGAGACTATTTTGAGAAGGACCAACAAAATTATGAGGATGAGTAAAGGTACGATGTCAAAAGAAATTGTGATCATTCTTTATTGAACAGCCCTCGTATAAGCATTTTGCTTAGAAATCCGCGTTCTAGTGCTGAGCATAGTCAAAGTAATTAATTACGGAACAATTAAGCATTTACTAGTAAAATGTTCATTTCGGATCATAAAAAGGCTCGTGTTTATGTCAATATAATTATGACACAATATAAAATCAGTCTTCTGCACGACAAGACAGTTTATACTGCTCCAAGTGCAGTGCCGAATGTTTATATCAGTGTCAAACCTGAATGTAAACATTCAAATTGTAAATGATGAGGTTTAAGATATGGATCAGAATCCTACGGATCTGACCCACTACAAAAATTCCTTTGGAAGAAAGGAGGTAAAAGGTGGTATGCTTTCCTTGAAATTCTGTCCCAATTTCAAATATGAATGGCCGACTTTAACCACAAAAATATAACGCAGAAAATCAGAATTATTGTAAAAATTAAAGCGAAACTATTAGTACGAAAGTTTATTCTGCTCTGTATAACATTTTTCTAATCATCTAATACATAATAAACGTAATTTTAAGTTTTTAAAGCTATATTTTTGTGTCTTTACTCACAAAAAGAGCAAATAAAACTTGTGTTGCCATCTATCGTGCCGTAGAAAATGCAACTGAAGTCGTCGTTTGTTCCACAGAGTAGTAGTTGAAATTAGGCGATATTTCAAACATTTGCATTGCAAACACAATGACAAACATCGATTATAAAGCGTTCCCTGACGCTATGTGATGCATTCACATGACACAGTTTTCTATCTCTTGTTAATGTACACAAATCTTCATTTTTATTTAATATTTATCTGAATATTTTAAGAAATAGAACAATTAAAATTTTGAAAATTTTCATCGTGTGAAGCGGTTTGAATTTTGCCCAAATTTTGAATTTCACAAATTAATTACTCAAAAACTACTGAAGATACATAAACCAAATTTTGAATTCTGTATCCACTATGCATCAGAACTAAGTGGTAAAAATTTCAGCAAGATTGGTTGTCAATTGTTAGATTTGGGGTTTTCAGTGCTACATCCCCTTAAATGCTATAAAATGCTAAATGTGAAAATCAAAATGCTAAATTTCTGATTTCAAAATGTGAAATATAAGTTCTCCTAATTATCTACAATTTGTTTTATTGGTACTCCAAGGGTGCAAAACCTTTACTACGACATGTCGTTAAGGTTACCGGCCCTCGTTGCCACGGTCGCTAGAGCGTATGTCTCTAGCGTTCCGCCGCTTAGAGGGTCGTGGGTTCGAGTCCCACCTTGGGCATGGGTGTTAATGTGTATGGTGAATATGTGTGTAACTAAGGAAAACAGATAAGAAAATAAACTGAAATAATGAAAAAACGGTTAAATATGAAAAAAGAAAAAAAAAAGGATATTCATATGTATTATTAAAAAAAGGCAACGCTACACGAACATTCGCCGAAAATGTTGGAAAATCAGCAATTTTCTTTTTTTTAAAGCAGTTTTTGGTAGCATAGGGTGATTAGTAATAGATGGCAAGCTATTGTGACTTTGTGGGTTAGTGAAATTAAAAGTCCAATTACACAAACTTAAAATGTTCTTTATTTCCACCGAATTACAGTTGGAACACTTGCCGATTACACAGAATTACGTAGCGCACACAATTACAATTCGGTCCGTTCACTCACTCGGCGCTCCTCATGGCTGCTCGCCAAGAACTGAACTGACTCGCCAACTTCAGCCCCTTTTTATAGGAATATCCCTGTTTCTGGAAGTCTCGCGGTTCAGTGAATCATCCTGAAGGTTCCAGACGTCAAGGAGGGGGAAAGAGATGGCTAGCGATGTTTTTCCAACCACCCCCCTCATTAGTGCTACAAGACAAATGGGTAGGCTCAATGCCTCCTGTCACCTACCCGGCTGCTAGCTGGTCGGGCCTTCTGATTTAGGTGACACTATTTTTATCATTTGCAGCATTTTAGGCCATCACGTAACAATTTAAAGAGACCATTAACAGTTGTTAAAAGTAACAAACATTAACATTATGGCTTCACGGGTGATCAGCCGCGTCAAATTGATGAACGAGCTTTCGGCCATTGTGAACTCTATGGCCTTCATCATTCGACTGATCACCCGTGAAGCCATAATGCATAACGTTCGCTGCGAAAGCTTCAAGTCTTACATTGATAGAGTCAACATGAAAAATTCAATGCCATGGCCGAAAACATGAATTAAAATAAATAACATGAATTTTTCATGTTGACTCTATCAAAGATCTTAGCCTATATACGGCTAGTGTGAAGAAATTATTAATTTCCATCAATTAACTAAAATAATAAGAGTTAAATGATGAAGCCTGGGACTCAAGTACTTACGATAGTAACTCGCCACAAACAGTGTATCTCGAATGCGAGAGCCCCTAGTGGTCTATCAGAGAAATATATGAGTCAACTGGAGAATTTAATGTCATGACGCCACGTTGGCTATGATAGCTCAGTGGGTAAGAGCGACTGGACAGAAACCAGAAGATCCGTAGTTCAAATCCCGGCCATGGCATTGAATTTTTCATGTTGACTCTCTATCAAAAACCACAGCCTATATATGGCTAGTGTGAAGAAATGATTAATTTCCATGAATTAACTAAAATAACAAACATTACTTTAAAATTAATTTTCTGAGAAACTTTTTTTCTAACACTCTTCAGTATACAAAATGCCTCGCGCGTCAAAGTTTTTCATGTAGCTTGGTGAAACTTGCAGGATAAGTCCATAATATGTAAATAAAAAACTGCACATTCCCCTTTTATGTTAATGCTCATGTTTTCAAAATTGTATGGTGTTAGGGAATAAAAAACGTTAATATTTTCAAAATTTTGACAGCAAAACTTTTATGTGCGTTGCCGCGACATTTTCATAAAAAATAATTAATAATTAATTAACTATTTGGTGAAGCAACATGAAAATTTGCATGCAAGTTTAAAATGACACTCTAATTACGTCCCCATAGGGGAGGCGAAACGTCCCCTTCAGCTGCCGTGGTGCGGGCGCTGCGGACCCCTAGCACTCGCGATACCTCTGACATTACTAGAGGAACCTCGGGCCGAACATTCGAGCCCCTCCCTGATTGGGAGTTGTTTGGATTAGGTTGGACTCGAGGGGGCAGTGGTTCCCGATACCCGTGGGTGATCGGGTACGTCTCTGGACGGGGTTGAGGGAAGCCATTAATATTCCCGCGTACTAGCCAGCATAGCTAGTAGTAGGTGTGCTAGATCATCAGGCGGCCCCACCGAGGCCATATCGGTAGCCTTCCCAAATGAAATGTTTAGTGTTTAACGCCCGCTTTTACTACATACGACACCGCAGGCGATGACACTGATGATACATGAGATGAAGATGGAGCACCGGTGGAATGAGATGGCAGGGGAAACCAGAGATCCTGGAGAAAACCCGCCCCAGCGCCGTGTTGTCCACCACAAATCTCACTTTGCGGTTGCCTGGGATCGAACCCGGGCCGCCTTGGTGAGAGCCAAGTGGTCTAACCATTGAGCCACGGCGCGGCCAGTTGCCTTTCCATTTTGGTGTTGGCGCGCGTAAGTGGCGTATCCAGTTCCATCCCGTCTTGAGTCCACAGGAGCAGATTGGGGGGGGGGGGGCCTTGTTAGTCTCTAGGTCTTGCCCTATGGAAAGCCCCACAATTGCGCCGGGCGCCCTTTTGGTACAGCTCGGTAACTCCCTGGTCAAAGGAGGCCCGGGTCCTTGGTCCTACGGGTCCAGGACAAATGGGAGTAGAACCTCTGGCATTAACTTGAATTATGTGGCTAAATTTTCATAATGATACGTTTATTATTTTAGAAGTTGGAATTTTCAGAGTAGCCTTGCCTTAATGCAAAGAAAATAATTATATATTTGATATGAATTTGGCATTTTAGCAAAATCTGCAAGAAATAAAAAAGTGAGTTTGCATTCTTCTTCTTCTTCTACTTCCCTTAGGGCTTAGGCATTAGCCTGTTCCGGTCTCATATTTCCTAAAGCAGTCTTTACTGGGGACGTCCTCTAAGTCTGGTTTTGGTATTCTTTCTTCTTCATTCGATGAAGGTGTTTAATCCATTTGTTTCTACATCTTTACATTTTCTCTATTAATGGCTGTACCGTTAATTCTTCTCTAATTAATTCATTTCTGACATGGTCTTCTCTCGTACATCCCTTAACTCATCTCGGCAGCTTACATCCTCTTCTCCCACTTCCTTATGGTCCATGCCTAACTTCCGTATGTACTGCCACTAAAGTCTTATTTGTGTTTCTTTTCTTACTTTATTCTTTAGAGTTCTCTTAATTGTTCACTTCATTTCTTATGTTCTGATTTATTTCATAGATTACATCGCAGCACAGATATTTAAAATGTCATACGTGCTCTGTTATACTGTCACCGAGGCATTGTTGTGTCGCCACCGCAAGCCGCAACCGGCGCGTGGGCGAGCGCTGAACGCTTGCCGACAGAGAGATACATTTAAGCGCAGAGGATCTACCCAAAAGTCTGAAGACCCTGGCCTCCTCGTACCCGGGAGTGAAAAAAACTCCGGGGCTCTTCCCCCCACCCATCGACAACAATGTCAAGACGGGTGGAAGTGGAGTACGCAAGTCAACCCCGCAGGGAAGAATACCGAATAACAGTGGGGCGGCCTGGTGATCTAGCACAACTTCTATAGTATAGCAACGCAAAGATTGTCCCTGTAAGGAATGTGCTGTGGGACAAGGACAGTGAATGTGTGTGGCAAGGAACTTCTGTTACACAAGGAGCAGACACTTAAAAAAACATGCGCCCTATTCACTCTGAATACTAAAATCGAGAAGATTCATTCACAAAAGTAGAAGCCGTCAGAATGTCTTTGAATGGTCTATAACTGAACTGACATGGGGTGTCATAAACCTGTTTAGGGAGGGTGTGGGAACCTTCGCCAACCCCCTGCGACTCAGCCGTCGGAGACTATCTCTCCTGTGGAGGACAGTACTAGCTATGCAAGAGCCAAGAGCAGGTAACACGCCACGGTACCTATTCGCTGTGCGGATTTACCCGTGGGGTATAAAAGATAAAGTCGTTGCGCGATCTTGCATGTCGTTGTGTAAGACGGCGGGGTTGATCTCTACTGATGCTTCTGGTGCCGGGATGTCCCTCCGATGAAGGGGGGCAGTGCTCATTCCACCTCGCTTAGGGCGGTCGCTAGCGATCCGTGAAGCAGAGGGGGGAACCAGATGGAATTTGGTTTTTAAGGTTAGGTTTCTCCAGGTCGTGCGCACGCTTTTGGGTGCAGCTGCAGGTGTCACCCTTCCAGCCACGACCAAGGTGCGGTGTGACCTAGTGGCGTTTGGGGATGGAGGAGAGGCAGACTTTACCACCCAAGGGCATCCTTGGGGAGGCGGTAGCTCCTCCGTCTCCTGGAGAGACGATGGTCATATTGTCCCAGTGTGTTCACCAGCTAGTTAGGGTGAGGAGTGATCTTGGCATACAACGTGCGCGTTCGTTCACGCACGACGTCCACAACGTACGCCAAGCCAGACTGGGTGTGTAGGAAGTGTGATGGGAACCTGCGGTCAGTACCGTAGATGTTCCTTAAAGCCCTGTTCTGCACAGCCTGCAGCCTGCGAAGGGAGGTACAAGCCACCGAGCCCAAGACCTCGCATCCATACAGGATAAGAGGCGGAAAGATCGCACGATACACCTGCAGTTTGAGTCGGATGGGCAGTAGCTATGCAGGCTAGTACCCAGGACTTATGAGGCAACCCTCTAACCCCTCCGGACGGCCGAAACCTGGTCGGAGGTACCCGATCTCCAGCGGGTGTCGGAAACACACCGCCCTCTCGAGTCCAACCCAATCCGAACCACTCCCCAACGAGAGGGGCTCGAATGTTCGGCCCGAGGTTCCTCTAGTAACGTCCGCAGCGCTTACACTAAAGCAGCTGAAGGGGACGGATCCCCTCCCCTAAGAGACAGAGAGATGTCTGGATAGTTCCGTCCTTGTCGCGCTGTGTCGGGAGCGATCGACTGCATTCTAGAACAATGACTGGAGGAACAACAGTGTTAGAATGGGGGCAGTTGTTAATTGAGTTGTTAGTTGTGCAGCTGTGTGGACATTTGGAGTGTACCGGAGTGACTTCTTTAGTTTGCTTAGGTACAGCTGAAAACGAGACGACCTTGAAGACTTCTGCTGTCTACGCCACGTCATTCTTACTACTGCAAGGGGTGTACAAAGTTACTGTTTACTGCAATAAAAACATTTTAAATTTTAGCAAACACGACTTTTAATTATACGAACCCACAAAGTCACAATATTATCCTCGATTACAATTTTTGTTCTTATGGGATTGTCACATGACTTAAGAGCGGAATTTAAGTACAAACTTTGGTTTCGCTTACCTGCCATATAGGGATGCAACACAAAAGTTTACAAAGCTCACCCTATACGATCCTCTTAAACCATGGTGTAATGATCTGGATTAATGTTTAAGTAATTTTATGACAAATGAAAGGTCAGAAGTACTCTTCATTCTGAATGACTTTTGATGAACGATATTGTACTACACAATTAAATTAGAGAACTTACGCCTTTTGCAAAAATAGAACGTCATATATCTTGGTATAACATTTCGATCTACTCTGTTAAAACCTTTCTACAGAATGAACACAAGAGCACAGATTTGCCTTTTTCTATTTTGTTTTTTATTCAATCTCGATAATGAATTTTTGGCTAAGTAACAGGTGAATTTAAAACATGAGATTTGTTTTAAGAAAGCCTTGTAGATGAAAGTAGGAGGGGCGACGCCCACCAAAACAGTTTTAGAAGGATGGTCCCGAGATACGCAAAATGGCGTGCACCTCGTGGGAAGCAGGCCACACACATTTAGCTCTAACATTGATTGTATTCAGAGTCCCAGCTTCGAGTTGCTGCCAACACCAACCATTTGCAGCAGTTACAGTCTGCATCCAAAGTGACGTGAACCACTGCCCTGTCGAGACCAACCCAAACCTCTATTGCAACGCCAATCTGACCATGTTCTATTTTTCCTTCCCTATTACCTTTGTTCCTTTTACTCCTTCCTCATTTCGATTAACCGAGGTTTTACTAACATTTTTTTTTAAAGAGAATGATGAAAGTGTAGTGTTTAACGCCCGCTTTTACTACATACGGCACCGCAGGCGATGACACTGATGATACATGAGATGAAGATGGAGCACCGGTGGAATGAGATGGCGGGGGAAACCGGTGATCCCGGAGAAAACCCAACCCAGCGCCATGTTGTCCACCACGAATCTCACTTTGCGGTCGCCTGGGATCGAACCCGGGCCGCCTTGGTGAGAGCCAAGCAGTCTAACCACTGAGAAAGGCGCGGCCAATGATGAAAGTGAGCACCTACGACAAGTTCTGCCATTAAAGTTCATGATCAATATTCACTCAACATTACGAGGGTAGTCTGAAAGGTTTCCGACCTCAACATGAAGCTGGCAGCATTCGTAAATAAAAGCTAGATAATTGAATTTCGTTGTTCATCTGTTGACAGTTACTCACCAAAGTTTCAGCCATTCTCGACGCTCAGTTGTTATGCAACAATCGTTTGAATGAGTTGATGTGAGTGTTTTTATGAAAATTGACAAAATCGAGTATCGAGCTGTCATTAAATATTTGTTTTTGAAAGGCAATACGCCTACGCAAATCAAAGATGAGTTGGATTCTGTGTATGGGGACTCTGCACCATCATTTACCACAGTGAAATTGTGGGCAGCTGAATTTAAACGTGGCCGTAAGAGCTAGGGAGACGACGAATGTTCGGGACGTCCAAAACCTGCAACTACCACCGAAAACATCGCCAAAGTTGACCAAATGGTGCTAGATGACCGCCGAATTAAACTGACAGAGATAGCAGAGGCTATGAAAATGTCCAAAAACGTGTTTGTCACATATTAAATCAACATTTAGACATGAGAAAGCTGTCCGCGCGTTGGGTGTCGCGTTTTCTCACGTTAGACCAAAAACGTGTTCGAATGAACATTTTCAACGCTCTTGGCGCACTTTAGGCGCAATAAATCCGAGTTTTGGCGCCCACTAATTACTGTAGATGAAACTTGGATACACAATTATACGCCCAAAACAAAACTGAAGTCCAAACACTGAACTGCAAAGGGGAAACCGGCTTCAAAAAAGGCAAAACTTCTTTTTTTTTTTTTTTTTTTTTTTTTTGCTGGGAAAGTGATGACGACTCTATTTTGGGATAGTCATGGAGTTATTTTAATCGATTATCTTCAACAAGCAAAAACCATTACAGGAACATATTACGCATCATTACTTGACAAGCTGAAAGCAGAACTTGCGGAAAAACGGTCACATTTGCAGAAAAAAAAATCCTGTTTCACCAAGACAAGGCAGCGTCTCACACCTCAGCGGCTGCAATGGCGAAAATCCACGAATTACGGTTTGAACTGTTTGACTCACCAGATCTAGCCCCAAGCGACTCCCTCATCTGAAAATTCCGCTCGGAGGAGAGAGATTTTCGTCAAATGAAGAGGCAATCACCTTCGTGAACAATTATTTTGCAGAGAAAAACGACGAGTACCATTTGGTTGGGTTACAGAGATGGGAGCATCGCTGGGAGAAGTGTGCAGAGTTACAAAGAGACTATGTTGAAAAACATCGAGTACTATTTGGACGGGTTACAGAGATGGGAGCATCGCTGGGAGAAGTGTGTAGTGTTACAAGGAGACTATGTTGAAAAACGCCGAGTACTATTTGGACGGGTTACAGAGATGGGAGCATCGCTGGGAGAAGTGTGCAGAGTTACAAAGAGACTATGTTGAAAAATAAAAAGAATTCTGAAAAATGTCTTTTATCTTTATTTGGTCGAAAACTTTTCAGACCACCCTCGTATATCTTTCTGGTAGATATACATTGCCACTTTCCTCATTCTCTTCTTCAAAAACCTTAGATACATTTAACAACATTCACTTATCAGATGGTATTACCAATTGCTAAGGTACAAATTAAAAAAACAACAAAAGAACTTACCAATTTTGGTTAAAACGTGAGCGATGAAGAAATTCAAAGTCTGGATCTAGATGTTTATCAGTATATATGTGTTCCGCGCTGTGCACTAAAAGAAAACAAAGCAATTCTGCATTTAATATTCTTTTGTTCAGCAAATATCTCAACACTTAGACACAATATAATATATTTTTCAAAACGTTCTCTAGAGATTATCATAACAAAATAAAAATGTCTTAGAACTAATGAAACATTTTTTAAACACAGTGATCAGATTTATAAAAATCAATGTTCTCTTGCCCTGTACATTCAATATGTGCCCAACCCTTGCACGATACACACTGAACCCAAATCTCGTCTGTGATTTCTAAGCAAATGATACACACTGTTAGAACACTTCAATCGACACTGGTTTTGGTTCCAAAATTTAATTTTCTTTTAGTCTTTAAGGCTCTTCACTATTTCCAGTTTCTGTTGGCACAGAGTTAGAGATAGGTTCTCTATTTACAGTTTTATTAATGCTAGTGTTGCGTCCCTTTGGTATTGGTTTGTTCTTCTGTTTTTGTGTCTTTTCCTGCAACATCAACGTATAGAGAGTCTATCTTAATGTTTCAGCAATATATATTGCTACTCCCAGGCTCATTGATCTTTTATCACTTTGTTTATTAATTGTTTCATATTCTCTTCTAATAATTTTCCTTTCTTTTTGGCCTCCATGTTGACAGGAATGTCTTTAAACAAAACTTAATATAATATCAGTGCTAGTTCAGGGGATAAAAATATAACTTCGCGTACGGTACTGAGCAGCTCAGACGTACGTATATATAACGTCATAACACGGCCCGATTTGTATTTTGTGTTTGTGTAGTCTACTTAATACCAAATAATATGAGTACAAATACTTAATTAGTCCTTTACCGGACATGGCAGCAGCAATATCAGCAAGTTATTAACAGCACAGCTCCAGTTCACTACACGACTTCTCTGAACAATAACTTCTGATTCAACGGTCAAAGAGGAGGGAAAACTTCCCTTTGGTAACAAAGATAATCGTTTGTCTAAATACACACTATGAGCTTCTACTATCTATCGGCAACTACGAGATACTGACACCGTGCGGTACTGGGCGCATCTCCCAACACAAGTCTTCAAGGTCGTCTTGTTACACTGCCACACGTAAATAAACTAAATACTTCACTGCGGTACGCTACAAATGTCCACATACACTTACTGGACAGCTGCACACGCAACTAACAACCCACTAGCAACTGACTGCGCTCTAACACTTCACAGTCATTGTTTTGGAAAGCCGCCCGATGTTTCAAGGTCTTTCGCGATAGCAAGAGAAAGACGGAACTATCCAGATATCACTGTCTTGAGCGCTCGCACCACTATCTGCATTTCTTTCCTGCGCACACGCCGGTACTTGCTCGTCGCGGCTCCATCGGTCACAACGTGCAAAGTCGCTCTGGGTGAATCAGTGGTTAGGCACTGGTCTACTCATCCTAAGGTCTTGGGTTCAAATCGGCCCAGACCAAGTGTACTTCAGCCTCATTTCACCAGAGTTACCAGAACGTAAAAGAACTCAAGCGCGGCGAAATTACGGCATGTCGGTGATGGGGCTCGTACCTCCCCGGTACTTGACAGCGTCGCCAAGAAACAAAATATTTCACTTTAGTTATACAAAAGCAATCCAAGACCAAAGAGGAGGCTATTTCCCGAAAATTCAAGATACGTGACATTTGTCAAGAAAATGTGTAGTAATTTTATTACAACTTTAGAACCACTTTTGAGGAAATCCTAAATATTAGCAAAATGTACCACGTAAAGAGTAATATAGGATGCGGGATTTTCTCGGAAGATCGTGAGACTTAATTAACAAATTTGGCATTTAAGTTTTCCTTTATGGGACATACACACTCGGTAGCGTAGATAGTAGCGTGACTGCCTCACCTTCAAGAAGTCCCGAGTTCGAATTTCAATCAGGGAGAGCTATCTGCATAAGATTTTTCCAGCATGTCCCCTTATCCTGAAAGATCATTGTCTACTAGCTCTAAGCTCTATGTACCCTGTACTTATTTGAACATCATTTCATTCATCGTACGATATGACTTAACGTTGGAGGTTTTCTCTTATCCTGAAAGATCAATGTCTGGTACCTCTAAGCTCTATGTACCCTGTACTCATTTGAGCATAATTTCATTTAAGGTCCGACATATCCCAACATTCGAGGCTTTCCCTTACCCTTAAAGATGAATATCTGGTAACTCTAAGCTCCATGAACCTTGGACTCATTTGAACATCATTACATTTAAAGTTCGATATGAATCAACATTGGGGGTTTTCCCTTATCCTGAAAGATGAATGACTGGTAACTCTAAGCTCTATGTACCATGGGCTTATTTCAACACCATTTCATTCATCGTCCGATATGACTTAACGTTGGAGGTTTTCCCTTATCCTGAAAGATGAATGTCTGGTAACTCTAAGCTCTATGTACCATGTACTCATTTGAACATCGTTGTGATGATATATATAAGGGCGCTCAACTACGGCGGTCATCAGCGCCCTTTAAAAAACTAGTCATGGCAAGAGCCAGATATAAAACTTTCTAAAAACTATAAAAGTGTAACAAAACCTATATTCATCGTCCGATATGACTTAACGTTGGAGGTTTTCTCTTATCCTGAAAGATGAGTGTCTGGTATCTCTAAGCTCTATGTACCATGTACTCATTTGAACATCATTTCATTCATCGTCCGATATGACTTAATGTAGGAGGTTTTCTCTTATCCTGAAAGATGTCTGGAAACCCTAAGCTCTATGTACCCTGTACTCATTTGAACACTATTTCATTCATCGTCCAATATGACGCATGTAAACAATTGGAGGTAGGTACAGCGCTAGGAAACAACACAGCCGAGTTGTACTACTCACTGACCTTGCGTCTGTAGTGCAAATCTTCGCTAGTTACGTTATGTTCGACGTTTGCTTCTAGTGGCAGCTGTACATCTGACGTCATTCATACTCTGCGAGCAGCTAACTTGTATTGCATTGGAGGGCATATACCTCCGGCCTTTTCTAATGAGGTTAAGCTCTTCACACACACAGAGGAGCATTCACACGCCTTTCTCTACCATTTATTGCTATAAACAATTCAAAAAAAAAAAAAAAAAACGATATTCAAATATTTACAAAATGATCGAATTTATCCTTCTGGCTACGTCATATTGATAGCGATAAAATTTGCAAAAACTGTTGGCTTGTTTATTTCCTTGTAGGTACAGTGGGATTAGGAAAATACATTTATGAGCTGGTCTCTATTTTATGTCTTTACAAGGCAAAGCAACTTCCCAGTTGAGGAAAGTATATTTTAAAATGCAAACGAATAATAAGGAATATCTTGGAAATGCTTAATTCCAAGTCTCTCTCTCTCTCTCTCTCTGTGTGTGTGTGTGTGTGTGTGTGTGTGTGTGTGTGTGTGTGTGTGTGTGTGTGTGTGTGTGTGTGTGTGTGTGTGTGTGTGTGTGTGTGTAACGAGAGCTGCATTTTTGTAGTAAAATTCAAGGCATATATTTCATTTTTCATAAAGATATATAAAATAGTTTGAGCCGTTTTAGAGAAAATAAACAGTTTCGAAAACTTTCGTACTTAAAGACACCGTTTTGAGGCGAGGAATTGCCCCAACCTTGTAAGATACCATGTTTGGAGTTCGTCTAACATCGAGTTTAACTGCATGTTACCTCCATTGCAGCGGTAGGCGATACTCAACATGTCTGAACTTGCCTGGTTCTCACAGGCGGGAACCAGGAGTACCAACAATGAAACTACTACGGCGTTTATGCTAACAGAATATAATAAGATTGAATTTTATTGCGAAAAATTATGACCGTAAAAAATTATGATCAATCTTTATTGAACAGCCCTCGTATATTAAATAAAATAGCTTGAGCCGTTTTAGAAAAAATAAACATTTTCGAAAACTTTCCTACTTAAAGGCACCGTTTGGGACGGGGAATTGTCGCATCCTTGTAAGATACCATGTTCGGTGTTCACCATACACTCACAGAACATATTGTCGCGAACCCAATGTTGCAGCGGGCGCGGCCGGCGAGCGAAGACAGCGCAGCGGGGAGATAAAAGCTTGCAGAAACAGATAAAGAAAGAGACAGCTGACTTCATTTAGGTTCAGAGGATCTACTCCCATTAGTCCTTGACCCGTACAACCAAGGACCCGGGCCTCCTTCTACCCAGGAGCGATGTAAAACTCTGGGGGTCTTTCAATGGGGCAATACCTTGAGTCTAAAAGCCCCCCCCATCGACTACAACGTTAAGACGGGTGTAAGTGGATACGTCACTTACGCCCGTCAACCCCGCAGGGAACACTACCGAAAACCTCGGTAGGGCCGCCGTTGATCTAGCACACCTTCTACTAGCTCTGCAGGCTAGTACCCGGGACTTACGAGGCAACCCTCTACCTCCTCCGGGTGGCCTAGGCCTGGCCAGAGGTACCCAATTCCCCGTGGGTATCGGGAACACACTGCTCCCTCGAATCCAACCCAATCAAAACAAATGCACGACGGGAGGGGCTCGGCAGTTCGGCCTGAGGTTCCTCTAGTAAGGTCAGAAGTACAACGAGTGCTAAGGGTCCGCAGCGCCCGCACCACGGCAGCTGAAGCTCCCCTACGAGGAGATAGCTGACTGGAAGGTTCGCTTTCTTGTTTGTTACAGAACATTCGATTAATTACTAGAAGAATGAGTAGAGGTATAAAAAGGAAGCCGCCACTCGCCAGTTGGAACGGTCGTAAAAGGACTCGTGTGGGGTGCAGCTGTGTTTTGAAAGTGAACTATATTGTTTATGGCTGACGACCTTGAAAATTGTATTTGTGTATGTTACGTAATTCTGCTACTGTAGGGGTTGACCAAAGTGTGTTTCTACGGAAATAAAGAGCATTTTTGAAATTTCTGGAAATTGGACTTTTAATTCTACGAGCCCACAAAGTCACAATATTCTGGTTTTAAATTATGGGAGTCTCAAAACATGTATTTCCGGTAAATACAATAATGTCTTAAATATGCAGTACAGAAAGTACAAAGAGGATATGTTATGTGTTTTGGCGTATACGTAACTTATTTGTACGCTAAGCTTTTGTGCTAACATTGTAAAATTAATACTGAATGAAGAAAACTGTGCAAATATTGCCACAAAGTTCAAAATATAAATGTGATTACCCATAAAACACAGAATAATAAATGACAGCTCATTTGGAACACGTTGTATGTACTCAGAACCACAACACAACCGTTCACGGCAGTCATATACGAGGGCGGTCTGGAAAGTTCCCGACCTCAACATGAAGTTCGCAAATAAAAGCTAGTGCATTTCGTTTTTCATCTGTTGAGAGTTACTCACCAAAGTTCCAGCCATTTTCGATGCTCAGTTGTTATGTAAGTCATTTGAGTGAGTTGATGTGAGCGTTTTTATGAAAATTGACAAAATCGAGTATCGAGCTGTCATTAAATATTTATTTTTGAAAGGCAATACGCCTACGCAAATCAAAGATGAGTTGGATTCTGTGTATGGGGATTCTGCACCATCATTTACCACAGTGAAATTTTGGGCAGCTGAATTTATACGTGGCCGTAAGAGCTTGGGAGACGATGAACGTTCGGGACGTCCAAAACTTGCAACTACCAACGAAAACATCGCCAAAGTTTACCAAATGGTCCTAGACGACCACCGAATTAAAGTGACAGAGATAGCAGAGGCTATGAATATGTCCAAAAACGTGTCTGTCACATATTAAATCAACATTTAGACATGAGAAAGCTGCCCGCGCGTTGGGTGCCGCGTTTGCTTACGTTAGACCAAAAACGTGTTCGAATGAACATTTTCAACGCTCTGTTGGCGCACTTGAGGCGCAATAAATCCGAGTTTTGGCGCCGATTAAGTACTATAGATGAAACTTGGATACACCATTATACGCCCGAAACAAAAATACAGTCCAAGCAGTGGACTACAAAGGGGAAACCGGCTCCAACAATGAGCAAAAACTGTTTTTTTCGGCTGGGAAAGTGATGACCGTTTTTTTGGGGAGGATAGTCACGGAGTTATTTTAATCGAATATCTTCAAAAAGGAAAAACCATTACAGGAGCACACTACGCATCGTTACTTGACAAGCTGAAGGCAGAACTTGCGGAAAAATGGCTACATTTGCAGAAAAAGGAAATCCTGTTTCACCGAGACAACGGATTGTCTCACACCTCAGCGGTTGCAATGGCGAAAATCTACGAATTACGGTTTGAATTGTTTGACCATCCGCCTTACTCACCAGATCTAGCCCCAAGCGACTTATTTTTGTTCCCTCATCTGAAAATTGCGGACAGAGGACAGAGATTTTTGTCACATGAAGAGGCAATCACCTTCGTGAACAATTATTTTGCAGAGTAAACGCCGAGTACTATTTGGACGGGTTACAGAGATGGCAGCATCGCTGGGAGAAGTGGGTAGAGTTACAAGGAGACTATGTTGAAAAACGCCGAGTACTATTTGGACGGGTTATAGAGATGGGAACATCGCTGGGAGAAGTGTGTAGTGTTACAAGGAGACTGTTGAAAAACGTCGAGTACTATTTGGACGGGTTACAGAGATGGGAACATCGCTGGGAGAACTGTGTAGCGTTACAAGGAGACTATGTTGAAAAACGTCGAGTACTATTTGGACGGGTTACAGAGATGGGAGCGTCGCTGGGAGAAGTGTGTACAGTTACAAGGAGACTATGTTGAAAAACGCCGAGTGCTATTTGGACGGGTTACAGAGATGAGAACATCGCTGGGAGAAGTGTGTAGAGTTACAAGGGGACTATATTGAAAAACGTCGAGTACTATTTGGACGGGTTACAGATATGAGAGACTATGTTGAAAAATAACAACAAAAATCTGAAAAAGTCTTGTATCTTTATTAGGTCGGAAACTTTTCAGACCACCCTCGTAAGTCTCGAATACGGAGCGAACGTTCTGAAAAGAAACCTACTCAAAACGGCCAAAACGAGTCCTCTGGTGAAGGGAAAGTGCATTCAGTAGCTATTGTTCTGAGAGAGACCGGGCATTAGTTGCGCCCAGGACCAGGTAGCCTGCCGGGTATGTGCTAGCGTGAATATATTAAATAAATAAGAGGAATCTTGTCTTTCCTCGGTTATGTGTACGTCATATTTACTGACTCTACACTTAGGCATGTGAGAAAATCACCCAAGATATAATGCAATGCTATCGTTAAAATCAAATCAAACACTGGAGTTGTATAAAATATGCAGCTGTAAAATCCCTACACGAACAAATACGTTCACCATTACAGGGTGGCCAACCAAACTGTGCGAAATCCAGATCTTTATTGAGTGGAGTTGGCCCCAAAAGACGTGGGTGGACTGGTACGGCACGCTCCTTCCCTAGTATTGATCCCTCTCCCAAACCAGCTTAACATTTCTACACTCACATGTTCTAATTCAACTTCCCTACTCATTCCTCTAGGATATTGCTTCTGCTATAGTCAGAAGTGTTGCACTCACATGACATCTCTACTCACTATCGTACAAACTATACCCAGTGAGTCAGCTGCCCCTATTTCTTCTTATCTATACAACCCCGAGTTTATAGTCTAATGTGAAAACATTGACCCTTTTAACATAAAAGCGGTTATTGCAGCTCTACTCTTCTATTCAGCAATATACGTACACAACATTAATACTCACCGCGCTGAATGAGGGCCAAAAAGCTGAGAAAAGCTTGAATAAACGTCTTTTCATGCAATACTAGCAAGGTGATAAAGGACTGCTTTCCCAAAGAGCGATGTAGAAGACATCACTGCTGGCTGAGTGGGTTAATCAGGTGTTTTTCCTTTCTCCAAGACTTTATTGTCTGTATTTTAGTTAATAATTTATTTATTCTTGCTACTGGTTCTCTTATGAGCCAACGACACACTAATTATAATTCGATAATTAGAGATCTACAGGGATTAGCTCACCATACAAGTTGCACGAGCTCACCCTAACGGCAGTTAGGAGAGGCCCTTGCCCTTTGAAGGGTAACTAAGGGCTATTTTTATCTTTAATTAGGGATCACGTTTAACTTTGTGACCCTTAAAATCTGTACCGTATCTGATGTTGTAAACCATGTTACGTAGTTGGCTTTCATTTTTAGGAGCATGTCGAGGACATGTAGTTTTTGTTTCATGCTTAAAACTTATGTTTTACTTTGCATTTGTGAAATGTTTGAACTTGATTGAATGTCTCGAGCTCAACACCGACCGTAATAAAATATCTACTACGAACTACGAGGGCTGTTCAATCTGTTAGCTTAATGTGAAACAAACACGTCGTAGTAGTTTCATTGTTGGTACTCCTGGTTCCAGTCTGTGAGAACCAGGCAAGTTCAGACATGTTCAGTATCGCCTACCGCTGTAATGGAGGTAACACGCAAGGAACAATATGCGGCGTTGAAATTCTGCTTTCGTCTCAACAAATCTTCAGTTGAGGCTTATATAATGTTACAGGAAGCCTATTGAGAGTCTGTTGTTCCCTACAGCACAGCTCGAAGGTGGTTTAAAATGTTTAAAGAGGGGAGACAATCAATTTCAGAGGAAGCTGGACCCGGGGCTCCAGTTACTGCTCTTACGGAAGAGAACATCAACACTGCTGCTGCCAGTGTGAGAGAGGATTGACGAATTACCTTAAGATCACTTTCTGAAATACTGAACATTTTACTGGGTGCCACCCACACGTTGGTGACAGAAACATTACACATGAGACATATTTGTGCGCGATGGGTTCCAAGACGGTTGATTCCCGAACAAAGGGACATTCACATGCACGTCTGCATGCAATTAAAGTTGATGTTAGAGGAAGATCCGGAGTTTCTTTAAAACGTAATCACTGCTGATGAAACTTGGCTACATCATTTTGATCCTGAGAGCAAACAGCAAAGCTCAGTGTGGAAATCTCCTTCATCACCAACCCCCCAAAGAAGCAAAAGTGGTTGCTTCTGCTGGGAAAGCTATGGTCATCTCATTCTTTGATATTCATGGAATGGTTTATCAGCATGTTGTACCTGCACACACATCAGTAACTGGACAATACTACAGGGATGTCCTGAAAACATTGCAAGTTCATATCAGGCGCAAAAGACCACATTTCCGTGAAGTAGGCTGGATGCTGCACCACGATAATGCGCAGCCGCATATTGCCAATGTTGCTGAATATCTTGCAAAAATCAACGTGAAGTGCATCCCTCACCCTCCCTACAGTCCGGATTTAGCCCCATGTGACTTTTTTCTATTCACTAACTTGAAGAAACGCCTTCGTGGGAGGCATTATCCATCATCAGAAGCACTGGTGAAGGCTGCGGAGGTGATTTTGAAGGATCTTTCAAAAAATTGTTTCCAGCTTGTCTTTGAAGACTGGCAGAAACGCTAGGACAAGTGCATCGCATTCAGGGGAGACTATTTTGAGAAGGACCATCAGAATTATGAGGATGAGTAAAGGTACGCTGTCAAAAAAAAAAAAAAGTGATCATTCTTTATTGAACAGCCCTCGTATAATTACATAATGTTGTGACATGGACCCATCGGATAAAAGTAATTTAGGTTTTTCTAGAAACCTCGTGTGCAGAGATTCAAAAATGTGCAAATAGTTTTGGCATCACTCTGCATGAGATCATCTAAGTGTAAGGACAAGTTCTCTGTGGTGCTGACCTGCAAGTCTGCAGAATCTTGAAGTGCAAAGATGCCGTGTTAATCTTTTTATGAAAGGACATAATCTATTGAGTTTGACATTGTGATTAGATATATTAAGGGTTTTTGTGCAATAAATTCCAATATTTTTTTAAAGAAGAGAAAAGTTAGATAAGAGTCAACATGAAAAATTCAATGCCACGGCCGGGATTTGAACCACGGATCTCCTGGTTTCCGTCCAGTTGCTCATGTCGATTCTATCAATCACAGAGTCTATTTGTAAATATATTTCCTTGTAGTTAAATCTTGAGGTAATTTGTTGCACAAATATCTATTTAATAATTTTGATACCCTTTGAAAAGGTACATCCATTTTTTTTTAAAAATCTTCACACGTTTTTAAACTTTGATTTTTTAAAAAATAACTCTTTTTCATTAAGGTTACAATTTGATAAATTAGCATTATCTTTATTATTTTTAATAACTGGATTTAATTTAACTTTAACTGGATTTATTTGGCTTCAAATGCAAATTATATAATTTGTTTTTTAATTTAGCAGTTTTATTTTGCATATTTAAATTAGGAATATGAAATAATTTGGATTCTAAACTAAGCCAAATTGAATTACGCAAAATCTTTGTTAATTTTGGATGGAAATTCGTATAATTGAAGTTCAATATTACCAGGTACGTCCAGAAAGTAAGCTCTGTTTGGTAATACAATTAAATTGTGTACAGATACAGAAAAATTACTTTTTGCACAAAATTCTACAACTCTTAAACTACTTTTCCACATAATTGCCGAAATTTTGTAGGCATTTGTCATAGCGAGGCACAAGTTTTTGTATACCTTCTTCATAGAAGTTTGCCGCCTGTGTGTTCAACCAGTTGGAAACATTTTCTTTCAGCTCATTGTCATTGTTGAAGTGTTGACCGCCAAGGAAAGATTTGAGATGCAAAAACAGATGAAAATCGGGAGAAGCGAGGTCAGGGCTGTACGGGGGGTGGTCAAACACGTACCAGCCAAATCCCTGTAGCATGTTTTTCGTCGCATTTGCAGTGTGTGGTCGTGCGTTGTCGTGAAGAAACACAACACCTTTAGACAGCCGATAAATTTCAATTGGTTTAACTTTCCTAGCATTCAGAAAACGAATCACAGATCTGATTTCGCAAGCGGCGGGATTTTCAATCAACATCGACATTGTAAACAAGCACAACAAAACGTACGTGGCTGACAGCGATCTCACAATGGCGCACGTTTCTTCTCCTTGATACAGAGCGTCTACCACGCATGTGCGGAACTGCAATCGCAGCGCTACAGCGGAGATAAATTGAAACAGAACTTACTTTCTCGACGCCCCTTGTATTTAAGTCTTTAAAATGTAAACTTCTTTCGACTTGAATTACTTTTTCTCCGCTGCTTTTTGATGAATACAATCATTATCAAATTTAATAGTTTTTCTAACAAAAATAGGAACAACCTTATGCTTTAAACAAAGAATTAGAAAACGAATATCTGCAAGAATGAATCTCTTTTTATTTTGAAGTTTTAAATATAATTTAATTTCGGATTTAGTATCCATCAAATTTAAATTAAATACATGTATGCTATTATAAGCGAAATTGTCCATAGTAACCGCTGTTAATAGCTTCATATTTTACGTATTTATTAGGTACATCCAATTTTTTTACAATGTCTTGTGTTATAAGTATGAATGTTCTCTCTTAATGTGTATTTTAAGACATTACATTTGGTATACTGTAGTACATGATAAATATAGAGATTAATTACTGTTAAACATTTGAGCTTAATGAATAATGGTTTACGATGTTCAGATCTGTGTGAATCGATTATTATTCTAACGACTTTCTAGTAGCACAATATCGGTGATGTGGGCACTATTCCCCCAGAATATAAGCATTTTAATCCAATAATTCCAATCTTCATCAATCTAGCCACATGCCACCATCAGCCCGCCTTGATAGCATAGATGGTAGCGTGTCTACCTCACGTTCAAGAGGTCCCAAGTTCAAACCTCGGTCATGGTGACTTACCAGGATAAGGTTTATTCCGGGATTTTATCTTATCCTAAAAGACGAATGTCGGGTGACTCTAAGCTCTAAGGACCCTAGGCTCATTTGAGCATCATTTCACCCAATCCATTCGTCTGATATGACTTAACGTTGGAGGACGTAAATTAAAAAAAAAAAGAGCTGCTATCAGAAACAAGATGCATAAAAAGTGCAAATTTAATTGATAAAATAACTGCTAAACTTGTAATTTTTATTCACGTAAAATTTATGTAGTTTTTGAAGTTGTTGGATCATTTTGTGACATTCTTTAATTTGGATTCACCTCATTTTATATCAACTTATTGCACATAATGCTGCTTTAGAATCAGAAAAAGATCCGTAGTATAATCCTCGTCCAATATGTAAATAAATACTAATTAAGAATATTGAAGCTCCATTTATGACAGCATTTTTTAATTTATGTATTCTGTATAGAAGGTGTTGGAGTGAAACATGAATAGCCGTTACTTCTGCATCAAAATATGTTGTGTGGTATCCTGCTGGTTGACAGAATGAGAACAGTGCACACTTAATGCCTGCTTCTGAGTTATTGTCCAAGTTAGATCCATCTGTGTAGATATGTAACCATTCTTCAGGTGGGTAATCTATTGTTCACAGTTTCTAATGCTAGTGCTTTTAGTACAGGTTTGGAAGTTTCAGATTTTGTAACTATTTGTTCTAAATTTAATTGAATATTAATTGGTTCAAAAGTTAGTGGGTTTCTTTGATTAAAATGTTTTCTTTAGAATTAGGAAGATTCCGATCTGTTTTTAATTCCGTAACTTTGTGTAGGAAACTTGTTTGTTTTCATCTTGATTGGTTGTAGTAATCTTTTCTCCCATTTTGTTGTTTTTAACCACAACATTTTTTCAAGTTGTATTAGTGCCTGTTCCTCTAAAGTTAGATGTATTGGATAGTTCCGAGTTAAGGCTTGCATTGCCGTTATTGGAGTTGATTTTGCTGCACCGGTTATTAGTCGCAGGGCCTGATTTTGGCATACTACTAGGTGATTTAAGTTAGAACTGTTTGCTGTAATTATTATCTCTGCATTATAAAGAAGTATTGGCTTGAAGAATGTTTTGTATGTGGTGTTCAGTGTCTCCTAATTACTGCCCCACTTGACTCCAACTAATCTTCTCAAAATTGAAAATTTTTGTTGTTGATTTGTTTACTACTGACTTAAATGCAAATATCTGCACATTAATGAAATTACTGTTCCTTGTTCTGGAATTAAAACAGATCTAAAGTCATAATTTCCAAAAGCTAGGCCACAAGATGTATTACTTGACATTCAGGAATGAGTTTGGATTTAGAAAAGAAATGTCAACTAAAAATGCAACAAACATGATAACTTTTGAATACCCACCTTGGATAAAAAGGACTACAATTAGGAACATTGTATTGTATTTATTTCATCCTTTGGAACATAATACATATGTTATAGGACACGTCAGTTCAAGATACAAACATAAATATAAAAAGTTACATAAGACTAAAAACTGTAACAGATACAGGATCCAACAAAAGTCTAAAGTAGAAAAGGAAATAAAAACAAAATATATAAAGACCATAGAGAAATGCTATATAAAAGTAATTGTTCACAAATGTGGATTTTCCTCTATTTCATGATTTAGGAACTCCTCTACACTATAAAAGTTTCTCTCCATTAAGAAATTAAATAGAGCCTTTTTGAATTTTGGTTTGGACTCAATATTCTTTATACTCTGTGGTAGTTTATTGAATAAATGTACACCAGCATATGTGAAGCTACTTTCATACAATTTGGTTCTATGAGAATTGATAAATAGATTGTTCTTTGCTTTAGTATCATGTGTATGAACTTCTGCATTTGTTTTGAATGAATTCAGGTTTTCTTGCATGTAGTTAAGTGGCAAAGACAAAATTTTAAATTTTCTAAAGTATGGTTTGCAACTAGTTTTGTTTGTGACATTAGCCATAATCCATATTACTTTCTTTTGTATCCTAAAAATCTTAATGCTATTTTTTTTAATTTCCCCAGAAGATTTACCCATATGTTAATAAACTATGAATGTATGCAAAATATACCATTCTAAGAATATGTTCACTTGACAAATTTTATTGACTTTACTAAGAAGCACATTTTACTAAGTCTGTTAGTGAGGCTATCAATATGCATTTCCCCAACTTAAGTTCTCATCTACGAGGGTGGGTCAAAAAGTAATGCCTCCTGTTTTTCTTTTTCTCCTTAAATAAGTAAGTTATGTGAAAACTTTGAATTTGGCGCAATTCCTCAAACCTCCTTCTCCAATCCCCTGCAGTAGTAACTTCCTAAGTCAACAGGTGGTAGAACTACATCCTCTAGCAAAATGGCTGACATCGACATTCGTATTAGACAGCGTTCTGTGATTGAATTTTTGACTGCGGAAGGTGAAACGCCAATTCGCATTCACGAAAGGCTAAAAGATGTGTTGGTGATGCAATGGTGGATGTCAGCACTGTTAGACGATGGGTTCATCACTATAATGAAGCTGAAGGGCAAACACATTGGCAGATGAAAAGCGAAGTGGCAGGCCAATGACTGCAGTGACTCCATGCAACATTCAGCGAGTCGATGACATCATTCGTGGTGTTGCCGGGTAACAACAGGTGAACTGTGTCGCATTACCTCCCTTAGTAAAGGCAGTGTGATGACGATTATTCAACAACTGGGTTACTCAAAAGTTTGTTCACGTTGGCTACCAAGAATGTTAACCGCCCTAAACAAAGAAACAAGGAAAACAATAGCCGCCGATACTTGCAGCACTTCAATTTGGAGGGAGAGGAGTTTATGGGAAAAAATTGTTACTGGAGACGAAACGTGGGTTCATTTTTTTGAGCCTCAATCAAAGAGGCAGTCAATGGAATGGCATCACACAACGTCACCGAAGAAAATAAAAATTCAAAACTCAGCGGTCGGAAGATAAAGTTATGGCAACAGTGTTTTGGGATGCAGATGGTGTGCTTATGATTGAATTTTTGGAGCAGGGATGCACAATACATTCTGTCCAATACGTCAGAACTCTCAAAAAGCTGAAAGCACATCTTCGCCAAGTTCGCCCAATAAAAACTACGGTGGATATTCTTTTTTTGCATGACAATGCAAGACCAGACACCAGCCGTTACACCACTGCAGAAATTGAGAAATTGGGATGGCAAGTTTTACCTCACCCCCCATACAGCCCTGACCTGGCACCATCAGACTTCCATCTGTTCGGACCACTAAAGGAAGCTCATTGTGGGATTCATTTTGAAGATGAGGAGGCTGTGAAAACGTCCATGCGTCAATGGCTTAGGAAGCAAGACCATGTGTTTTACCACACTGGAATACATGCACTAGTTAGAAGCTGGACCAAAACTGTGGAAAAGGATGGAGATTATATTGAATAGTGACAAATTAATTGTCAATGTTGTAGTTTTCAAGCTATTTAAATTGGATTCAATTTTCTTGGCAATTAAAAAAGAAAAAAAAAATAGGAGGCATTACTTTTTTACCCAACCTCGTAGTAACAAACCCAGAAATTTGTTCATTTTAACATATTTTATCTCATCTTGCCCCAGTTTAACTTTTGGATGTGTAACATTCTTATTAAGTTTACTATGGAAGCTTATTGCTGCTGTTTTCTCTTTACTTAATAGTAACAAGTTTTTATTGAAACATTACTGAATATATTTCAATGTGCTGTCTATACGTAAATTCACATTATTTTCATTTGCCCCTGTTAAGAAAATACTCATATCATCCGCAAAAAGTGTTATGCTCACATTCACCATACTATTTAGATTGTCAGCTAGGTCGTTTATGTACAGTACAAATAACAGAGGCCCGAGAATAGATCCCTGGGGTACATCTTGTGATTTAGCTAAGGCATCTGACAATATAGATCACAATCTCTTGTTGAAATGGAAGTTAATTGTTCTTTCACAGTAGCCGCGTGTAGGACGCACTATGAATGGGTAGAGCCAGACTGAAAAATTCAATGCCATAGCCGGGATTTGAACCACAGATCTTCTGGTTTCCGTCCAGCTGCTCTAACCATGACATTAAATTGTTGTGTCATGTCAGCATGTTGGCCATAGTAGCTCAAATGGTTAGAGCAGCTGGACAGAAACCAGAAGATCTGTGGTTCAAATCCCCGATATGGCATTGAATTCTTCAGTCTGGCTCTACCCTTTCATGTTGAAATGTTAAAACTTTTATGGTTTTAACAAGGTCTCTATTAGTTGAGATCTTATTTAGAGGATCAATTCTGGCACCACTATTATTCAATATATTCACGTACGACCTTCCAAATACATATACCATATCCACAGCTATGTATGCCGATGACACCATTATTTTCTATTCACATCCAGACTTAAGTACTGCAATCAAAAAGCTACAAATATCATTAAATATGTTGTCTTAGTGGTTCAAAATGTGGCGAGTAGTATTAAATACTAATAAAACGGAAACAAAAATATTCTCCTTAAGATCTTATCAAAATCCACCCCCACTGGATCTGCAGGGAAAACAACTAACATGGAAGCCTCCAGAAACACCAGTCAAATATTTAGGCGTAATGGTTGACACTAAATTAACCTGGAATTACCATATATCTTACATTTCCATAATAGCCATTTCTAGAATTAAAAAGCTGTATCCATTGCTACAGAAGAAATCACAGCTTTGTCTGGAGTGCTCAACAGTGATCTAGAATATAAATATTAAAAGCAGAAGCATTATTAACAGTGAAGTATTCTTCAAACTTAAAAGTGATCTAGAAGTCTCTTATACGCCCCATAATTTCTTACACTGCTCCTGTATGGGGTGCAGCCAGCAAAACCCACATTCATCGACTTCAAGTTATACAAAACAAATTTCTCCGCAGTATTACACAGGCTCTCCATGGTTCATTAGAAATGATCAACTCCATCAGGAACTTGGTATTCTTTCCATACATCTGGACTTCAAATTGATATCAAAGACATTCTTCGTTAGATTATTCGAAGTACCAGGCGCTGTAACCTATGACATTGGACGACGAAACTTCGAAAGGACCAGATTGAAAAGAAAACTGCCTCAAGACATCCTACTCACTGATTCAGAAGATAGCGACTTTTCTCACTAATTCAAAGTATATCCTCTATTTTTCGCCTAATGCCACTGATCATAATCTAACCTCGCGTATCTAACCTCTCTTTTCAATTGTTATCCATCTTATTTAATGTTATTGTATGTGTTAGTTATCCTGTTATATACTTTGTTATTATCTTTCATTTAAATGTGCTCTTAATTGTTTTCTGTTTGTTTAAATTATAAATTTACCAGCTATTGTATATGTTAGAGGACAGTAATTCCTCAGTTAATATGTATGCAGTACTTAGGTAATTTATTAATGGCTTGTATAGCAATACTGCTGATCAGCCAAATAATAAATTAAAAAGAAAATCTTATTTAGCAAACAGAATCCAGAAAACCAGGATAAATGGTTATGATTCTGAAGCAGGTGTTATTACTAAAAGTTTTCCACTCTGGCCATTCTTTTAATATGACTTGCCATATAATCTTAGCAACTATCACTGAAATGTGATAAAATAAACTTTATTCAATTTAAAACAAAGCAGAAGCAGATAATGGAACTAACAAATGGATACAACAATCACATCTGATACATTTCTTGGGCTCCAAATAGATGAAGAGTTGGAAAAAACAAAAGACATGCTAAGCTTTGCCTGCTTTGCATTACAAAGAAAATTTGCTCAACCAAAGTGCTTTAAGAACACCATATTTTGCCTACTTTCATTATGTTTTATGATATGGAATTATCTTATGGGGCAATTGAGCACACAGAAAGCATTTATAGTACTACAAAAGGGCCATGTATATTATCTATTGTGTTGGGTCCCATCATTCCTGTAGGCCCTTATTTAAAACCAAAAAAATTCTTACTCTTGGTGGTGAATACATATATTCTGTTTCACATCTTACAGGTAAATTTTCAATACTTAGATAACCTTGCATGTTAGTGATTTCATAATTTAGAATATTTCTGACCTACTGATATACAAAGGTAAAGGAGACATGCGAAATCCGGCAAACTATAGAGGAGTAAGTCTACTTTCAATAGTTGGGAAAGTCTTCACAGGACTGTTAGCAAAAAGATTACAAAATTGGGCAGAGATAGAAAGAAAATTCTTACCATTTCCACTAGGGTTTAGAAAAGGTAAAAGAATGGCAGACATTTTTATAATTAGAACATTAGTAGATAAGTATCTCAGCATCAAAAGAGGGAGATTATATTTACTGTTCCTAGACTTAGAAAAAGCCTTCGATACAATTTCTAGGGAAGCACTTTGGATTAAATTGAGGAAAAAAGGAGTAAGCGAGAACTTTATAAGAGTAATCCAAAATATTTACAAAAAATGAATTTAGTATAAAATATGATTGGGGAATGATAACAGAAAAAATACTAAACAATGTAGGACTTAGACAAGGTTGCAAATTAAGTCCAGTGCTATTTAATTTGTTTATTGATGATATTCTAGAAGTAATAAGTAAAAATGTTACGCATTTACCAATTTTAAATAATAGAGAGATACCAGGTCTGCTCTTTGCAGATGATTTAGTGACAGATTCCATAACAAGTATAGGCTTAAAACAATCCTTGGAAGCAATAGGCAAGTTTTGTAAAGAATGGGGTTTGAAGATAAATAAAACTAAATCTAAGATCATGGTGGTAAAAAAAGGATTCAAACTAAAAAGAGAAGAAAAATGGTGGGAGGAAGGTTCAGAAATTGAGGTGATTAAGAATATTGATTACCTAGGAGTAAGATTATCTAGTACTGGTGAATGGAGTGACCAAAAAAGGAAAGCACTGGCAGATGGAAAAATGGCTATGAGTGTTACTAGATCATGTATTAACAAAATACCAAATTTGGAAGTAAAATGGTTAGAAAGGGTGTTTGGTTCAATTGTAGAAAGCAGAATGCTATATGGAATAGAAATATAGGGGCCACATGAAGGATGGAAAGTGATAAATGTTATAAACAGACTATTTTGTAGACTTGTTTTAGGCTTAGCTAGATCCTCAGCGAATGAGGCGGCTTTAATGGAATTAGGAAGATTAGGTTAGAAAAGCAAGGTGATGGAAAGAATTTGGAAATATTGGCTCAGGATATGGAAGTTAGATGAGGAAATTACTGTTAAAGTGTTTGGTAGCACAAACAAGAATAAAGAGAGAGAGACTTGCATATATAAAATTCAAAAGATTTGACAGGAAATAGGTATGGGATCATTATGGTTAGATAGTGAAAGAATAGAAAAGGGATTTTGGAAAGAATTAAATACAAGAATTGAAGATAAAAGATCTCTGAAATTATATTAAAACACTGAAAAATGATTGGGGCAGAGAAAAATATATTGACATGTGTGATAAAGTGGGAAGAGAAGGGTTGGCATGGTTTAGAACATGAATAATACTTAAGGGGTATAAGGAATGGATATATTAAGGGAAGATGTCCTATGTGTGAAAAAGAAGATAGTAATTGGCATTATATTTTTGATTGTCAAAAAACAAAATATTGGAGAGACAAATTTCTTTTGCATAAGTGGGAAAACATATCAAATGAAATAAGAGGCAAAAGAATCTTGAATCTAAGATCAGAAGAGAACATAATAAAACTGGGAAACTTTATTGGCAAGGTAAGACAAAAATGGCTTTGGAAAACAGGGAAGACTAATGAGAACAACCAGGGAAATTAGAGAAGGTATAAAGGGAAACAAAAATCTAGATCCCAAGTTTTAAAACGCTCCAATATATACACAACCTGGGTTAATTATAATGGGACATGGGAAAACGCAACTCCAAAACGAGGAGTATGTAACATTTTGTGTTTATTGTATTTTAATTATGTTATATATGTATGAAGTTGTATATGCTAGATATTGTAAGAAGAAGTTGGAAATAAACTAACTTCTGACCTACTGATCTGAGGTTAATGGTTATGGTTCACAAATTGTCATACATCAATACATAATGTAAAAATAAAAAAAGAATAAAAAAATTAAAGATTACTAGTAGTGGTGGGGTATATTACAAGATGCAAGGGCCATAAATGTATGACATGTCCAATGGACCTTGGCTTTGCTCACAATGGGAACCTAAACAAACACAGGTTGATAATCTTCTAAATTGGAAAGCTCATATAGAAAGCATTATACCTAAGCTAATATCAGCAATAGTCATTAAAATCATTTTGCCAAATTCAGACATTACAGCAAATACATTATGCCTATTTTTGTTCATTAATGAAATAGGATCTTATATTCTGGGGCAATTTGGTTGAAAGTAAATGAGTATTTATATTACAAAAGAAAGCACTCAGAACCATGTGTGGCATCAACAGTACAGCTCCATGGATGGGTTTGTTTCAAAGGTTGAACATTTTGATACTCCTATGTGAATACATTTTCATGATTGTGTTTCTATATAAAAAATAAAGAATACTTAAAAATATATATAACTTAAATATAGGACACAGAACGCACTTAAACAAACCTAGTGATTATTACTAAAATTAGGCAAATGAGTCAATCTTGTATATACTTTTCTCTGCTTACAAGTTTTTTAATGAAGACTAGTTTCTGGGAACTTCATCATTAAAAAACTTTTAAGTGGAGAAAAGTATATACAAGATTCATTCATTTGCCTAATTTTAGTAACAATGGCACTCCACTTTCTGAAATACTTCTTTTTATTCTATATAAACCCAGTGCCTGCTTAGCTTGTTACCAAAAAAGGAGTACACTATGAATGTGTCAAAATATTCAATGCCCTCCCAGAAAACTAAAAATCACTGGGAAAAATAGAAAAATATTAATTTTCTCTCAGAAAATATCTATGCAACAAGGCCTATTATTCGATACAGGAGTTTATGGATGATCACTAAAATGTCCTATGCCATAAGGAAAATATGTGTCATTGCACTGAATGTAAATAAAAGCAATCTGTATAATAAATTATCTTGCATGCTTGTCTGATAGTTGAGTCAACAGGACTTAAAACTCATTTTATCCAGCTAGTTTGATCTTAAATATTACTAAAACAAATGTATTCATGAATATTAGTAATGAGGAATATTATGACTATAGTAGAATTTGCAACTGACAAGTTGCATATTTAACGAAACATTATACATACTGAATATTTGACGGTGGTGGTAAAAAAATGCATGTATTGTAGTAATGTAATGCTGGTTGTACAATAGTTGCATGATGGTTTTCTGTATGACGTGTTCAATGTCCCGCAGCCCGGCTCGAGATGGAAAAAAAAAAATCAAGAATAACTTCAGAAAGTTTGACGAAGTATTTTCCTGCACTGGGGTTTGTATTCGGACGTACGCCCGATGTTTAAGGATCATTTTAATAGTAAATCCTGATCCAGCTTTATATAATACGGAAATACAGAACGTAACAAAACGAAAATTTGTCATATACCTATTTAGCATAGAAATATGAATTTTCTTTATTATTTAAACTGGAAATTACCATAAAGTGTAAATTTATAAGCAAAATTTTATGTACTTGAAAGCCCTTAAGCCCTGAGCTAATTCAGCAACATTTCTAGTTTTGAACTCACTATTGCAAGGTTAGGTTAACCGAAACAATGTAAATAAAGACATGTGCATGCAGCATGCATACATGCATGAGACCTCTGGCGGTGCATATAACTGGTATCATTAACCTCTCAATAAAATTTTGAAATTATTTTCTAACATTAAGACTTGCAGAGGTTAATTACCTTTATTTCTTACGGTATTATACATTTTATTACCGAATCTGCCACTGAATCTTAAAAAAAAAAGTTGTGTCCAAATGTGCAACAGGAGAAAGCCATAGAATTCCTAAACATCCTTAAACTTTTAAAAAGTTCCATACACCTGTGTTAAACTCTACCTACCTTGATTTTAGAGGCCAATATTCCGGTGTTTCCAGAGGCGATTTTGCACACACACTGTATAAATGTCGAGTGCCTAATCTCGATGACACACATAAATTTTTATACACGAATGTCCCACATCAAAATTAGCAGTGAATATACATATTTAAATCATGAATTATTATATACCCCGTTTTATGTATGTAAAACACGCTGACGTTCGATTTGCGGCACAAATTCAGCTGATACTGTTACGAATGTTCCAATAACATTAAAACTTGGTCGCATCCAGTCGCATCCAAACACTCCAAGGCACCACCCGGGGTTTAAGGGTACATTTTGATCGCTGCATGCGCCGGATTCAATGCCGCCAATATAATTAGTTTGGCTGCCGTGTTGCATACTAACTAATGTATAAAATAACTTCTGATTAGTTCAAAATTTAATAGCTATTGTATTATTTTACTCCTTATGAAGTAATTTTCGTAATATTATTACCTATTATCGACCTTATTTGAGCTCAATGTACGATATGAATAAGACACTACATTGGCTAACCTGTAAATATTTGAATTAAAGTTTAACGGCAAGGAGGCCAAGCCAAATTAAGTTCTGAATCCAATTTCATCCATTTGTGAAATTGTAAAATTTTGAAAGAACTACGAGGACGTATGGGCAGCAGGAAGAACGAGAAAAGACAAAGACCTATTGGTAAGTAAGATTTAGCATGTAGCTAAATACCGACAATTAATATGACATAACCTGAAATGTGCCTTAATACATATTTATGCATAGTTAAATTCTCTAGATTAATGTAGCACCTTATAATGGAAAAAGTGTGTGGTTTTACATAGAAAAGCATTAGTTTCATTAACCTTGTTACTTTATTACTGCAATAATGGGATTTTCTGTTTTTTGTCTTTCAGGGGTCATCCATCATCTCAGGCTACCAGGAATACGATGGCAGAAATCAGAGTGCAGGATTATTGGATATTGTGTATGTTTCTTGTTTTGGTGATGTGCAGTGATCTTCAGGAACTTTAGTAATGTAGCACAAAGCATTCTTTCCCGCGTATACAGCAATTTAATGTGGCATATCGAATATTTCCGAAAGTTTGAGTTTCATATCAGTGGAAAATTTAACAAAAACTTTGAGGAAAAGTGAAAAGTGAAGTTATTTTAGACAGTTGATTGGGTGTATTAGTTTTTGTGTTTGTACTTGTAGTTTTAAATTTAAAATATATGTCATATATAAGTCCATGTAAGGTAAGTAATATGCAGTTTAAATTACTGAAAAAATAGCTATGAATTTTCAGATATACCAAAATTAGCATCATCTGTGTTTACGTATAATCTAGGTGGCTTAAATTAAAATATTTGGGCGAGATGCTTGATATGAATTTTATAAACTTTTTCTTTAAACTGCAATGATAAGTATTTTGAAGAATTAAGTTCTCTTAACCTTACTCATCAGTGTATATCTACATCATTGATGAAGAATGTCACAGCTTTAAACAGCAATTAAAAGTATGATCTGAGATTCCATAAACCTAATTTGTTCTATATTGTTTAATGCAGTAGTCACTATGCAATATTATTGTACACACTACACTGAATTATTTACCTGAATAACCATCTTTGAAGAGATCTGATGGGATTAGAATTTATTTTAAAAAGCTTTACAAGTTTTTAGGTGTAATTGTGCATTGCAAGAAATGATTAAAATGTCATTGTGTCATCATCATTATATGCCACTTTTAATTTTATTTCTATTATTCCAGTTATTCTTAAAACATGCACAATGTCAGCTAGCTAGGACCTAAACACAGTGTGGCTTGATCTCAAATTAGTAAAGCTTCACAATAACTAATAGGTTATAAATCCTCTTCGTTGTTAAAACACACAGACACACACACACACACAAATGGGTTCGGAAAAATAACAAGTTAAAGTGATATTTGCACAGCATATATGTATTCTGTGGTACATCTGTTCTCAACATGTACTTGCCACCATTTGTGAGTAATATTGGTACACAATTTCTGTAATGCTAACCATTTTAAGGGTGATATAATGTTTCTAGCGTGACCCACAGAAATGTTACATGTCACATGAAACTACACTGTTAAACATCCTCTCATTGTTCTAAGTTGGAATGAAAATCTCAATCTTTGGCATGGGAAAAAGATGTTTAACCTAATATATGAGCCATTCGTTACATACAGTGATGCGAAGCCACATAATAATTTTGAAAAGTAGATAAAACTGCACATTATTTTGCTATATAATGCACTTCTTGTTTCTTTGTAGTGAACACATAAGGGAATTATGGACTGTCAAAAGAAATAATGGTTAGATGTGTGAGCAAATAAATTACATTACTAAATTATTTTCTATTAACTACTGAAACACACAGTTCCATCACTTTCACTTCTTAACTAAAACTACAAACAGCATTAATAGTTCATAGTGTAATCTTTCACTGAGTTATTTATTTGACACACATTCAGTTGTATGTCATGGACTGAGAGGTTTACACTATGCAGAGGGCTCCATTTGCCATCTTAGTCATAAAGTACATTTAAAGTCTTATCAAGTTAAAGCAAGCCATTTATCCAAACAATTGCTCTGCACATTAAGCAAATTATATTTCACAGTCAGATAACTACATGAAATAATCTCTTATTGGAAGATACACTGTGCATTAAATTTTATTTTTAAAACTGCACATTTTCTTCTTCAGCATTCATTACTGTGCATATGCATGCCATTGAAGCATTTAAAAATTCAACGCTGTAATATTCTTGTGTTGTGAAGACAGAGTTAAGCTTAGGACAATTTTAAATGAATGATACAGCTTTAATGTAATTATTATTTTTCATAATTTATTCTCACTTGTGAATGTTAATTCAACCAAAGTGATTAGAAGTATATAAAATAGTGCCATTTATGAAACTTATGTCACCAGTTGCTAATACTGACTTCTGTACTAATTTGACGTTATTAATCTTATATGAATTGATCACAAATTTCAGGTTTTTCTCTGAATATACTTCAGTATACTTGTGCTGAGAATAATGTATGTACTATTGAGCTTTTAAAATTCTTATTAAATATAACCATTAACAGAGCTGCTTTGTTGTCATTTTAAAGAAATAGTGCTATTTTTTTGTACATAGTTGTTGTTATCATTTCAAATTTATATACATATTTCTTTAGGGGTTTTTTTTTCTCGCTGTTATTCCAGGGAATTTTTCAACATTCTATGCACAAAGAAATTGCATTACATATAACGTTATGGTATCTTTACCTGTTTTCCTGTATCTACAGAATCATTATTTTAGTGTTAAGTTATCTTTATTTTAAGTATTACACTAAGAAGCTTGAGGGAAAGGGGATACAGATGTCTTGTATAATCTCAACAGCATCTTAAGTGATCTCACTCTCTCGTTTTTAAAATTTTAATTGTTTTTAAAGACAAAATTATCAATTTGCAACAGGAATAAGGATATAATGCTTTGTGGAAGTCAATTATTCATATTTAACAGGAAAAGTTCAAGTGGATTCTTCCAATTTTTTTCACAAATTGGACAACTTCTTTCGAAGTCACATCTCGCACACTAATGAATAGTTTACCGCATATTTCCTCAGCGTATTTGACGCGTATTGTGCTAATATGCGATAGCTGAAATGCGCGTAAACTATTCATGTGTGGCCAGATGTGATTTCAAGAGAAGTTGGATTCTATCTGTCAGTGAAAACTGGAGCCGAAGGGAAGGGGAAACGAATGCACCATAGCTCGGTCGCAATAGAAGCTTACTGCTTACAGCCGTAGTTGCCAAGGTCGCCGGGGTCTAAAGGTTCAGGAAAGAGCGCCCTATGCGTCTTCAGTTTTTAACACGGAGTTGAGAATCTGGTATTAATCTGTGGTCTAGAGCGAGACGCCAAATCTAAAAAAAAATGTCTGCTTCGAATGCAGAGAGTCCTCCATGCCATGTGGTGCTGGGTGGCTGTATTTAGCCAGAAGGTTTTGATCTTGGTTTCCATTATAGCTTCGACAAATGCTATGCATATTAATCTGTGGCTATAATTAATTATTAATATTAATTATTCTCATATTAATCCAAGGCCTGATAACTCAGATAGGAATACAGAAGCCTCATTAAGATTCGCGAAACACCCGGGGTCTAAAGGTACATTTTGAGCGCTTCATGCGCCGGATTCAATGCCGCCAATATAATTATTTTGGCTGCCGTGTTGCATACTAATATATAAAATAACTTCTGCTTAGTTCAAAATTTAATAGCTATTGTATTAGTTTACTACTTATGAAGTAATTTTCGTAATATTATTGGCCTATTAACTACCTTATTTGAGCTCAATGTACGATATGAATAAGACACTACATTGGCTAACCTGTAAATATTTGAATTAAAGTGTGGCTCTAGTACTCTAGTTGCCTTGCTACCGCATCTCTTTCCCGAAAAAGAAAAAGCAAGCGTGCGCAATGAAATTGGTAAGATGTTGTGATGCTAAATTTAAATAACCATCTCCCTATATAGTCTTTTGTTGAAGTATTATAACAGGAACTATTCTTAAGATGTTGAATAACTTAAATTATATACGCACAGTATTTGGATACGAAGGAAGTTTCGTTCAACTTTGCTTTTATTTCAGTGTTGCTTGAGCAGCAATGCAAGATCTTGCAACATTCTTTGATTCAAAGAAATCACACTAATGCTGGATTGTGGCTTATCAGCTCAGTCTTGAATTTTTTACCATTGCCGTTAGTACCGAATGCACGACTCAATGGTTTGCCGGGGTGGGTGCCAAGAGATGTCACAGATCCACAATTGGAAGGTGTAAGTTCATGTATAGCTTACTGCTTGTACATACCATATTATGACATGGGAGTAAAAAATATAAACAAATTTTCTCTGTGCAGGAACTCAAGGAATACTGTGGAAAAGTGTTTATCGACTCGGCTCCAGAATTTCTCCCACCACAACCAAATATAATTGATTTTAGTGAGGTGGATGTAATACTCATCTCAAACTACTTATGTATGCTAGCTCTTCCCTTCATCACCGAAGGGACAGGATTTAATGGTGTTGTGTATGCGACAGAACCAACACTTCAAATAGGCAGGTAAGTGTTCTAGCTTCTAGTTCTGTATGATGGATGGAAAGATTTGTGTTAGCAATTTCATGGTATGTACATAGCAATCCAAGTTAATAAGGAGTATTTGGCAGTCATAGCGATTAGTTACACTGATGGTTCAGCTACACTTTTCTGTTGCTTTGCAGTTGGAACTGCCATCCTGCTGTCTTTATTGCTGAATGATATGGGTTGGGGGAGGGGCGAAGAAAGTAGAAATTAAAGAATATACACCTTTAATTGTATTGCAAATCATTTAGCACAGACTGACATTTTCTTTTCTTTTTTTTTTTTTTTTTTTTTCTTTTGTAACACTTTTTGCACCCTTTCTTTATTTAATTGTAGTGTTACATAAAATACATGGGACTTTCACACTTGGGCTGAAAAGTTCTTTGTGACTTAATGCATTTAGCTGTGCTACAACTCGCTTATTTAGCACAATTTTTTTTCTCTCTCTCTTTTATCGTGCTTTACATTGTTTAATTTTTCTGTTAAGTTCTGTAAAGTGAATGGGGCGTACACACTTGGGATGGAAAGTCTTTTGCAGTTTGTAATAGCAAATGATGTAGTCTGTCACCTCTATTATGAGTTTCCTGAAACACAAGTTTACACTTTTATTAAGTATGTGCGGTATGTCAAACATGTCATTTGCCACTTGTTCCTCCAACAGTTTTTCTCCAAAAGTCAACTTGCAAATACAAGAAACTGCTGCCATTTTGAGAAGAAAATCTCTAAAGGAAGTGACAGAATATCACTTAATCAATTTTGCCTATTTACGAAAATTCAAGAAAGGTAAATTAGCAAGGCATGGTGGTAGTTGGAAAAACCATAAATATCATAGAAACCAAATAGAGAAGTGTGAGGTACTCCATTCCCTGCTTTGCCTAAAGAAGAACCATTTTGAAGACTATCTAGCGGTGCATATATGCTAGGAAAATGTAAATGCATCACTTGCTAATTGCTGGAGCTGCCATGTATCCATTAGCAATTTAAAAGTTAACAATAAATAAATTAAATAGGCAGATTCAAATTGAAAAATTCAATGCCATAGCCGGGATTTAAACCATGTATCTCCCAGTCTCCATCCGTGGCTCTTAACCAAGGAGCTACTATGGCCGGCATGACATTAATTTGTCCAACTGACTCACATTTTTTCGGTAAACCACTAGGGGCTCTCAGATACAATGAGGTACCTTTTGTGGCGACTGTAAGTACTTATGTCCCAAGCCTCATAGTTATCCTATGGCATTGAATTTTTCAATCTGACTACCTATTCAAATCATCACCTACACAGCTAGTGTGGAAGACCGATTAAAAAGTAGCTTAATGGTTAAGAGCAACCGGTCGGAGACTGGGAGATCTGTGGTTCAGATCCCAGCAATGGCATTGAATTTTTGAATCTGACTCTTCCTGTTCAAATTATCACCTACACATGGCTAGTGTGGAAGAATGATTTATTACCAATAAATTGTTAAGGAATATGCACACACAGTTCTCTTGCTTTGGTGTAACCATCTGTTGCTAATTAATAAAAGCTTATATAAGAAAAACTAAATGAAACACACCATGAATAGAAGCCATAGCTTATAACAGCCATCTGGAAACAGACCTGATACAACCATGACCACGGTCCTGAGTTCGATTCTCAAAGCCTTTTGCCCCTCAGAGCCTTTTTAAGGGGACCAAAAATTGTGTAATCACAGGGAGAGAGGTCTGGAGTGTATGGAGGGTGGCCGAGAACCTCCCATTTTAATTTCTGCAGGAGTGCGGCAACTGTTGGCTGTATGAGGCTTTGCATTGTCATGGAGCAGAATGACCCCATGAGTGAGATTGTCTGGTCATTTTGATTTGATTGCTTGCCAAGGTTGGTCAAGGATTGCAAGTAACGTTGGGCATTCACTGTTGTCCCGTGCTGCAGGAAGTGTATCAGAGGGGGCTATCTTGGTCAAAGAAGGTCAGCATAACCTTTCCTGCACTTCTGTGGATGGCCTTAGCTGTTTTTGGTGGTGGTGACCCTGGATGCTTCCACTGGAGACTTTGTCGTTCTGATTCTGGTTCAAAGTGATGACACCATGACCCATCTCCAGCCACCACTTGTGCCAGGAACTCATTCCCATCCCTAGCATAGCGCTGCACATGACCAAGACAGTGGGCCATTCGACATGCTTCCTGGTGTGCTTGAAGATTGTGGGGCAATCATTGGGCACACACTTTGCACAAGAGCAGTCTTTCCTTCATGGTGGTGTGAACATTTCCGATGCTCAATCTGACCTCGCCGGCAATGGCTTTCACTGTCACTCGGCGGTCCTGTGTGACAAATCGTCGTGCATCAACCAGCTGGACGATGTCATCGGTAATGCAGTGTGGTGCTCCAGACTGTGCATCATCGGTTAACGACACCCATCCTCCCCTGAAGCGCTTGTGCCACGCCTTGACTCTTGCAAGGGACATACAGTGTTCGCCATACACTTGTGACATTTGTCGATGAATGTCCGTTAACCCTAATTTCGCTGTCAGAAAACAAACACTACCTCTTTGCTCTTCTTCTGACGCCTCCATTTCACTGTTTGCAATGTGACTGGCAGCGTTCGGACAATTAATGCATGCTGCTGCTAGCTTTGTATAGCCACGTGATGTGCACGCGTGCCCTCTAGCGATGAGCTGTGAACTTCCACGCTGTGGTCGGAACAACAATTTGTTACACACGCCATGATATTACCATCCTGTAACCGGTTTGCGCATACCAGACTCTGGCTCATTTCTTTTTAACGCCCCTTGTATATTGGGACATTCTTTTCTCTGAGTGTCTATGAGGCTATATTACTTGTGCATTATATTGTTCTTTTGAAATCCCTTTAACTGTGTGAGAAGATACATCTGTAGTTGCAGTAGTTCATTAGATTATGCTTGTAACCGATATTGTTGGTTTTCAATTTTACAAGGCTTCTTGTTCATTGTTAAAGCATTTGTGGACATTAACTATGAATTCCTTGCCATCTGATTTTATAGGTTTTCCTTTCTTTTCAACACAAATACAACTTTCTCAAAATTTGAAAACCTTTCTTAAATTTGTTTATCAACACTGCTAATTCATCATTTACACTCCTTTCACAGTCAGAAATCACCACTGCTTCTTTCACTGTCAATCAGACAACTGATTTGGCAAGAAAAAGGTCTGAGCAGTGACATTTAGTGCTGGAAGTTAGTACAGTGGGGTCAGGAAAAGTATATAATTATATTTCAACTATAACGAAATCATTTTTCTGGGGTAGTAATTAAAATATAAAGGTTTGGCAATACACAAATTTACCCCTTTTTTTATGCCTGCAGTACAATTGAAATTTACTTTCACTATTTGCTGCAATACAGAATTATCTTCTGGGATAGTTCAGGACATAAGAAACAAATGTTTGCATTACAGAACAGAACCATATATTATTTGCGTTGTTGGGCTCTGTCATTCCTGTAGGTCCTCATTTAAAATACAAAAAGTCGTACTGTTGCTGATAAATAGAGTAATTCTTCGTTCAATATACATAATATAATTAATAATTGTATAATCCTTTAATTAAATATAAAGGGATGCAATTAATGACACTAAACAACACTTAGTGAACAAATTTGCTGAACAAATCTTTCTGGGGGATGTTGAAATTGAATACTTTGTTCCTATTTTTTGAAATGAAGATTTGTTCCCATGTGGACAGTTCTTGAATGAGTAGAGCCAGACTGAAAAATCCAATGCCATAGCCGGGATTTGAACCATGGATCTCCCGCTTGGCAACCGCACAGAGAGCGGGAGATCCGTGGTTCAAATCCAGCTATGGGATTGAAGTTTTCAGTCTGGCTCTATTCATTCAAACCTCGGCCTACACATGGCTAGTGTGGAAGAAATGATTATTTCCATCAGTTTACCTGAATAACATACTGGTTTAACTATGAAGCCTGCGACTTAAGAACTTACAGCATAGTAAGTCGCCACAAAAGGCGCGTGTCTCATAGCATATAAGAACCCCTAGTTTTCTTCCGGGAAAAATACGAATCAGTTGGAGAAATTTAATGTAATGTCGGCATGTTGGCCATAGTAGCTCAGTGGGTTAGAGCAACTGCACGGAGAGCGGGAGATCCATGGTTCAAACCCGGCTATGGCATTGAATTTTTCAGTCAAAACTTTTCATATACTATTGATCTTACATATTTCTTAAAATGTCTTAAATACTTCTGTATCAAGTCTTTCTCTGTCACTGCCTGCCTGAGGGCCGCACCCTGGCTCAGTGGTTAGACCGCTTGGCTCTCACCAAGGCGGCCCGGGTTCGATCCCAGGCGACCGCTGGGGCGGGTTTTCTCCAGGATCTCCGGTTTCCCCTGCCATCTCATTCCACCGGTGCTCCATGTTCATCTCGTGTATCATCAGTGTCATCGCCTGCGGTGCCGTATGTTGTAAAAGTGGGCGTTAAACACTACACATACACATTGCCTGCTTCAGTAGCGTAGATGGTTAGCATGTCTGCCTCACATTCAAGAGGTCCCAAGTTCGAATGTCGGTCAGGGTGAGTTACCTGAATAAGGTTTTCCTGGGGTTTTCCCTTATCCTCAAAGATGAATGTCGGACAGCTCTAAGCTCTATGGACCCTGGGCTCATTTGAGCATCATTTCACCCAATTCATTCACCATCCAATATGACTTGACGGAGGATGTAAATTACATACAAAAAAAATTCTCTGTCACTGGCCATGTTCCTCCATTTTAGCGAATTTCTTCCTTCAATGTGTTTCTCGCTTGGTGCTGTATTTCACAGTCCTAAATAAGATGGTTCACTATCTGCGTTGCTTTCTGGCATGGTTGCGTTGAGTCATTTATGATGCCTAATCTTTGGAGATGTAATTTGTTTTTGCCATGTCCTATTACTATTTAATAAATAAATAAAAGTTTGCAATACCATACCCTGGCACCTTATAAATATTCCAAATTTTTATATTAACTTTTATATAATTTATACAAATATTTTTACAGATATTAAAACTACTACTACTAAAAATAAACAAAAACACCACCAAAATAAAATACTAATACACTACAATAAATAACATTTTTTTAAAACACAAAACATATTTAAACTTTCTTTCTGTTTATATTCACCCCTTTCCCATTTTTTAATACCTGTGACATTTTGATGCTTATTGAAGTGGGAAAATGCCGCTTACATAATTTTTTTCCGGGAGTTTCTAATTTATACCACAACGTCTTTCTTCTTTAAAATACTTTTCTTTCCCAATGTTAACCGTAATGCCCTTACTGATACCTACAGCACGTGAAGTCGTATCAAGCACTTTTGAGAATGGAATACTAGGCTCCCCTTTCAATTTCTCCTCTTCGAAGTATTCTCTCACAGAGCATATTTTCCTGTGTCTGTCCTTTAATTGGAATACCTTTACCAAATACAGTTTTATTTGGTTCCCGAGGACGTTCAGGTTTTCGCTTGTCACTATATTTTGACATAATTAAACGTTCATTAAACACAATTGCAAATGATCACAACATGCGCTCAGATACACGAACTCACACACACGTAAACCAAGGCAAATTGCCACAAATAAAATGCAAAGTAACTTGCCAGTACAGGAGGGCCTTCTGTTTATGCAGCGTTATCAGAAGAGAAACAAAAACCAAGGTATTGTATTTACTGCAGCATTTGCGTAACTCGCTTGCCCGCAAGTCATGCTAAGCACATGTTAGAATATCGGCAACCAAGGTTTGGCGTCTAACATTGTCATGGAAACGTCTCAACTCTAATTGGTCCCTCTAATCGTTACCATGACAACCGTTATGACGTACTCATCCGCTCCCATTTATTTAGAGCGTTCTTCCATGTGGCTACTGTCAATCACATTCTAGTTTGGCAACCAGTATAAGTTTCATCATTTCTTAATCTATTTCCTATTCTGTTCAATCTTCTAATTAAAACTTCATGGTGAATGACAGGTGTAATTTCTTCCGTTATTACGACTTCCTCTTGTGATAATTCACTAATTTTTCTAGCTAACATTTCAAGATGTGGGTATAACTGTTCATTCCTCAATATATTGTAAACATCATGTCCATTTAAACATTCTTGTTCTTCAGCCACTTGATTCATATATTTTACACATTCAAAACGGGAGTGTTCCAGAGAACATACTACCTTACAAATCTTACACAATTCATCATTCCACTTCTTTATTTTCTTCCAATAGGTCCCATACGGTGCATGTCCAGTTAGAAAATGCAGTGTTCCTTTTGTTGGGTTTACATGTGTTAATTTCAATCTTTTTTTAATATCGGGAAACATTTCATAAGTCCACTGTCCTTCATTCGCATTATTCTATTCTAACTGCCAGTGTGTTATTAATTTATCTTTAACATTCTCAACGAATTACATGTTTTTCCCAAAATTTCTTCAACTTTATTAAGCTTGTTATTGTTTTCAAATGCTAGGCTTTGACAATGAAGCCATTAGCTCTCTTGCTCTCCAATATTATGCTACTTAAAAACATGACTTTATCAAGGTTGTTTCTCTTCAACCAATAATGAGCACCCCTTAATTTAATCAAACAATCAATAGGCCAGATTCCTGTTGAAACTAATGCCAAAGTTGGTGAGGTACTAACAGCTCTTATATGTCTCAATAAAATCTTGTGCTGCAAACTTTGAATTTGCTTCTTTAACTTAATATTGTTCATCCTGTGGGCCCAAACAGCTGCTCCTTAGGTTATTATTGAGCCAAACATTGTATAATGGTAGTTTATTATTGTCTTTAGGGGTATTTAAAGTTGGTCTGTAATATTCTTGTTAACTTCAGCATTACATTTTCAGATTTATTTCTTATGTAATCCACATGTTTCCCAAAGATGAGCTTCTCATCCAACCTTACACCCAAATATTACTATTGCAGAAAACTGATGTTATGTCAAATTTAAGTTTTTATCTTTCTCTGACGGATGGGTTCTTCAGCTGTGCTGTTCCATTCATTCTGCCATTTAGTGGTTCCTCCTTTTATCAGGGTGATAAATGAGGATTTAGGTATTTTTATATACCGCATTGTTCCTGTTTACCTGTTGTAGCTTCATTTGCCAAACTGTCTGCCATTTCATTGCCATGATTTCCAACATGGGCTTTTATCCAGCCAAAGTGTACTACTCAGTTGTTTCTGGAGCTTTCTTATTGTATGTTGTATTTGTGATGCTATATATCCCTGCTTAAATTTATTTTTGAGGAGATCGAGAATTACTTGATTATTTGTGTAAACTGCAACTAATAGTTCCTCAAGGCTGATTTGTTTCCAATGAAAATATGGCTTCTAGCGGCTTTCAGCTTGGTTGTTTGAGCAGTGGCTAGACAATTTGACCTTCAATGTATTCAGTTTTTGTCATTTCTTTATAAGGACGGCAACGCCCTTACCATACCTTGAAGTTTCCTGCTGTCCGTGAAAATTTTTACTTTGTATTTGATTCTCCAATCTCATCTATAGTGATTCTTTCTGCAGGATGTGGCTATTCCTCCTTATTCAGTGGTGCTTTCATTTCACTAGGGTCTCCAGGGAGCAGTGAGATTTGTGTATTATTATTATTATTATTATTATTATTATTATTATTATTATTATTATTATTATTATTATTATTGGGGATGTATAAATGGGTATGGCCCATCGCAGTAGTGATACTACATGCATTGTTGTTGATACCTGCTATCAGTTTGTTTTAACCCTTTCACCGATATGGACTTCATATGACATCTAAGTTGAAATGCCTCAAACCAATATGGACATGTATAGACGGCCTGAGCATACATGCATTTAATGCTTATTTAAGGCCAATTATTTTAATCTCTCTATTTTACAATAAATTTAAATTAGTTCTATATGAGATGAAAACTTACCCTTAAAGTTTAAGTTTGATTTATAAGTCACTATGTTTACACTCAAACTTCACTTACTTGTTGTATAATTGAAACGTTTTCAAGATCATTCGATCTCATCCTCAGCTGTTTGGTGACTAAATGAACCTTCCTCTTCTTCCACTACTACGGAGCTCCGATCACTCTGCCATCTGGTGTTAGGGGCACTAAGTTTTAATACTTCATTTAATGCCGGGATTTCAAAATTTATAACCTTATCACGGTTTTTGTTTATGAATATTTTTTCCCAAATATCCAATTCTATGGGTGTACTTAAAGATTTTAACAGTTTAATGTTGTGGTTTTCTGTCCAAAAATGGTGTGAAACTGCAGATTTTTCTGTTTGTTTCAACTTAATGTTCCTCTGATGTTCTTTTTGCCTGGTTAACAAGCTTCTCTTAGTTTTTCCTATGTAGCTTTTTTCACAGGTTTCACAATTAATCTGATAAATTCCTGATTTCAAATTGTAGTCTTTTGAAGATTCGTTCAAATTTTCTAAAAGCCCATGGATGGTAGGTGAATTTTCTATATTGCCAATTTGTGTTTTTAAGTGGTGTGAGAGTGGTATTTTTTGATATTATCTTCAGTTTTTCTTTTCTCTTCATCATGTTCCTTATGATGGCTGGGTTGAATCCATTTAATACCGCTATGTCTTTTATGTGTTGTTGTTCTTTCAAAAATTCATCCTTACTCAGTGGGATGTTGTGTAGCCGGTGAATTAGACTTCTAAAGGCAGCTAGTTGATGTGAAGCTGGGTTGTATTCATTTTTCTTTATGTAATTATCTATGTGTGTGGGCTTCCTGTATATTCCAAAATCTACACCATGACGATTTCTAGTTATCTTGAGGTCCAAAAAGGGTAGGGTGTTGTCTCTTTCTACTTCCATAGTAAATTGGATGTGATTATCTTGCAGGTTTAGTAATTTTAGAGAATCTTCTCTAGCTTTCCGGAATGATAGCAAAAACATCATCAACATATCTCTGCCAAAATTTATAAATCTGCGGGAAGGCCTTTACTATGTGTGTTTCAAAATAGCTCATGTATAGGTCTGCTAAAATAGGCGAAAGTGGGCTCCCCATAGCTAATCCTTTTGATTGTCTGTAGAATTTTTGGTTAAACATGAAGTAATTATTCCTTATGAATAAATCTGTAAAATTGATAATGTCATCTATTTCTCTGGTGTCCGTTGTAGTCTGGGTTAGCCATTTTTTGAGGAATGTAGGTATTTTTTCTACTGGAATGCTTGTAAAAAGTGCCTTAATGTCAAAAGAAACTAGTATGTGATTTTCCGGGATGTTGTACTTCTGTAGGTGATTTATCAATTCTAAGGAGTTTTTTTATTCCTAAACTTTGAAATTTGTCATATGATTTTAATTTTCTTACTAACCATTTTGCTATGTGGTATGTAGGTGAATTGATGCCATTGATGATGGGTCTCATGCTGTTGTCTTGTTTGTGGATTTTTGGCAGACAGTACAACCTTGGTAGTGTGGGGTTGGAAGATTTTAAGCTGTATTTTTCAGATGTACTTAATGTTTTTGTAATTGATAAAGCTTTATTAACAGAAGTGATACTTTTGGATAATGGATTTTTTGGAATTATTTCATATTCTGGACTGTCTAACATAAGGTTTACTCTCTGAATATAGTCTTCTGTCTCCATAATTACTAGAGAATTACCTTTGTCAGCTTTTAGGTATACCACAGGCTTCCTATTTAAATTTCTTATTGTTTTGTTGTAAGTTTTATTGTATCACTGCTTTATTATATCCAGACATTCAATTTTGGCTTTGGTCAAGTTTTCATTTTTTAGGTTATGTGTGGCTATTTCTATGTCGGCGATAAAATCCTCTTTATTATTTGAGACGTTAACACACGTATTGAAAGCTTTCTGGAGTAATCTAATTTATCGGTTGTAAACTTTTGTTGCGATAGGTTTATTACGTTAACTTGTTCTTTAAAATCCCGGTGTTTTGGTTGATGAGGGTGTTCCAGTTGCCGTTCTTTTAACAGTTTGAATTTATTCTTAAGTCTTTTGTTTTTCTTAATCATTAATATGTTTAATTTTTCATGAACCTCATTTCAAAATTTTGCCAAATGTGTATTCCTAATTGTTTGGTTAGTTCTAGATGTAGGTTGTATAATTCCAGGTCTATTTTATTTATGTAGATGTAATGTTTCGAAATTTCCAGTTTTATCACATATTTTTCCACCAGTTTTTGTCTTCTGTGATCACTATTGTGTTTGACTGTTTGCTTTACAAAAGTTGGCGCGATATTGTGTCTGAGGCAAAGTTTTAGGAATTTAATGTCCCTAACACCAGATGGCAGAGTGATCGGAGCTCCGTAGTGATGGAATAAGAGGAAGGTGCATTTAGTCACCAAACAGTTGAGGATGAGATCGAATGATCTTGAAAACGTTTCAATTATACAACAAGTAAGTGAAGTTTGATTGTAAACATAGTGACTCATAAATCAAACTTAAATTTGAAGAATACTTCACTGTTAATAATGCTTCTGCTTTTGATATTTATTACCCTTAAAGGTTTCTTTTTGAATGGTACACCTCAAAACCTGGATAAACATACAGGGCACATCTTCAAATACACAGCAAATAATACTGCTTTCCTTGCAAAATTCTTTTTTGCTACACTAGACATTTTTGAAATGGCCAACTTTTTTTTTTTTTTTTTGTAATTTATGTCCTCCAACACTTTAGTCATATCGGACAATGAATGAAATGGGTGAAATGATGCTCAATGCGTCCGGGGTCCATGCAGCTTAGAGTTACCTGACATTCGTCTTTCAGGATAAGGGAAAACTCCGGAAAAAACTTATCCAGGTAACTCACCCTGACCGAGATTTGAACTCGGAACCTCTTGAACGTGAGGCAGACATGCTACCATCTACGCTACTGAGGCGGACACTTTTTTGGTTGTTGGTGGTATCCTTTTAGGAGTGTTTTCTCTCAAGTATGAAGGGTGTTGTAATGGTGGATTTCTTATCCCCAGTATGAACAGGCCTCTAAGTATTATAGTGCTCAATTAAGCTGCCAGCTATTGATGCACATAAGTCCAGGTAGGTCATTATCTTGAATGAATTTAGAGCTCTGCAATTTACTAAACAATTGTGTAAGGTTACATCCAGTGCTATAAAAATACTTTTTTATAACATTTAACTGTTTTTCGTAAAGAGGGATAGCTTGCAATAACTGATTCACACCACCCATATTTGACCCGTTAATTCCCCTAAAAGTGAAGCAGCTAACATGCCATCTGTAGGCCAGTACATGTCTAATGTAGGTTTACAAATAACACAAGCACTGTCCACTTCTGAAGTCTCCTCTTAGGCCCTAAATTGCATTTAGAGGTCAGGGTTTCCTTCATCTTACATATACGTTAGTTCCTGTAACAATGAGAGACACTAAGTCAGCAGAAGAAAAAAAAAATTGTGAAAATATCAGTTGGTTGGCCGTCAGAAGGTACACCAGAAAGTATGTCTACTGTATGCGTGCGATAAGTAGAGTGCCCGGGTTCCAAGTCCTCATTCGGTAAGTTTCGTCTGACTCCGTAAACACAGATGACAACTTTTTAGCTTGAAATGCACTATACACTGACATCTAGTGGCTAATATGCTAAGCTTTCACATGTGTGCCATATTTTGTTTTGAGCAATTTCGAGGTTAATTAGCTAACCAGTTTACAACAACCGTATGTTGTAGCTGTAATGGCTCTCGAAAGGGGACACATTATTATTCATCTACCTCCGTATAACTGATTTGAATGCAATTGAAGTGGTGTGGACAAAAATGAATGTTTTCAGAGGGGGAATTTTATTTGTGACTTTGTGGGTTCGTGAAATAAAGGTCGAGGTTACAAACACAAAAACTGTACTTTATTTTCGTAGCAAATACACTCTTCACAAATTCAATTTGCTAGATAACCTAAAACTGTTTATTTTTTCAAACACTTCACTCAACTGTCTGTCGCTTCCGGTAACGATCGGCCCCGAAGTTTCCCGAATCTCCACCGGCCATCATTTATTCATCGGCTTCGCGAGTCTGCCGCCAGGGTAACATTATGTTTACCTTTATGTAATGTTTGATTTGTTTCTTGTCTTGCTGAAACTAATCGTAGTCCATTTTGCAATGTTACTGGTGATATGTCAGCCACAAATCTGCGGAAACTTGCTATAGAAGTATTATCTTCTGTAACTGCGATGCACTGCAAGAAGGTCCAAGAGCTGGAAGTGAAATATTGGAAAAACGATGATTTAACAGAAAATGCAATTGATGAAATTATCATCAACACTTCAGAGGATGCTAGTGATGAAATTGATGCACCGGACTTGAAGAATTACAAAGCGAATGAGTATTTACAAATGTCATAATATTTATTTTCTGTTTTTATGTGTTATATAAATAGTAAGTATATAAATATGCAAGTTATCGGATCGCGTTCAGTTTGTTTGTCCACATATGTCACACTTGAGGTGCATATCTTCGCTTAACTTACACGCTATTTTGTTGAATTGTGTTTTTCTAGGTTGATTGCACCTCAGAAACAAAACACTGTTACCTCTCATTTCTTGCCCCCTGGCCGTACCACACCGTAAAACTAGCACTCAAGATAATGTGCGTATATAGTATATATCTGTCTATATGTCTGTGTGTTCAAATTGTTTTGATCACTGTACAATATTGATTCTTCATGAACTCTCAAGGAAGCAGGTCATTATCTTCGTCACTGCTGCCTATATCAACACCTCCCTCATAATTGTCATCACTTTCCAAATCATGTCAAACAACAAAAATTCCTCCACATTTTCTGTCAGAAGCCTGTACACATCCAACACAAGCTAATTTATTTGCTACATTACTAGGATAAGCCATGGTTAACACTGGAATTGAACAATTACAAATTTGCTATTCATCTAACTCTCGATAGATATAAGAAATAACTCTGAACACCCAGTCAGGATAAATAAATACTGAGCGAAAACAGCTGCATAAGGCTAGCATAAACTTCAACTATGAAATACTGTAATAAGAGGTACATACAGATGCTGACAGAGAGGTTTATTTCTTTCCAGCATGTGTTCCACACAACATATACAGTGATTATCACTTGGTAGTATAAACTAAACCGTAAAACTTTGAACTGGAGAACTCACTTACAGAGCTATACATATGTTCTATCGTTTGCGTGCACACAAAACAAAATGACTCAAATATTAGTTGCATTCGACGCAAAGAATGGCTTTTGCTACCATGAAATAAAATAGTGAAATTTCAACGACTTACTAATATACTCTCTACTTTATTGATACTGTAGATGTATACTTTGTTTAATGGGTTTTACACCAGTGTTTGTTTCGTTCAAATAACATAATAAATATGAAAGATACAAATGTGTATTTAAGAAGCATTTTTACGGCATATAACAATTTAAATGTCTTGTTCTGTTTATTGGGTATCCATTCCTGGCCCATGAAGGGTTAAAATGGCCATCGCTGAAGCAGTTATACATGTACACACTCATTTATTACTGAGTTTAGCTTCCTATCTTGTTCTACCTTATTTATTTCTTTTAATATCACATCACTGTTGACACTTTAATATTTCATTTTAATTCATCATAGTTAATGCTTTGAATAAATGTCTTGAAGGCTCTCACGTTTGTGATTAACTGCTCTTTAGTCACTGGCCATTTGTAGCTATTGGATTCGATAGTTTTCTTCAATATGTCACTTTGTTTAAGTTTGCAGCATTGATATATCAGATGTTCTACTTGTTTGCTGTTCTTGTAGGCAGATGCAGGTGGGGTCCTATATTATTCCAAGTCTGTGCAGGTATGATTTTGGTAATCCGTGACCAGTAATCATTGCTGTCAGGGCAAAATTTAAATTAATTTGTGTTTTCATTCTTTCTTTGACTGATGGAATGAACTCCTTGCGGATTGCTTCCTTCGTTAAATTAGTCCACTCTTCTTGCCACTTCTCAATATCTTGTTCTTGGATTTCACTGATAATTGTTGTTTTAGATTTTTTGCTGTATGCATAGGCAGTCCCATTATCGTGTACAGCCTCCTTAGCTAGTTTATCAGCTAATTCATTACCAACATATCCAACATGTGCTTTGATCCAGGAAAAATGTATGTTCCAGTGGTGTTGCTTTAGTTTCTTGATTTGGTCGTGAATTTTTTCTATCAAGTAGTTGTGTTTATGGTTGTTTTTTATGAGTGCTTATATTATTTGGCTGTCTGTATATAAGGCAACGTTTCTCTCCCATGGTGGATTGTTATTATTATAGTCATTATTATTATTATTATTATTATTATTATTATTATTATTATTATTATTATTATTATTATTATTATTATTATTATTATTATTATTATTATTATTATTATTATTATTATTATTATTATTATTATATTATTATTACAACTACTACATCAGCAGCACCATGGCTGAGTTTTTTTTTGTACTTTATGTCCTTTAACTTTTTAGGTCATATCGGATTATGAATGGAATGGGTGAAATGATGCTCAAATGGGCCCAGGGTCCATGGAGCTTATAGTTACTCGACATTCATCTACCATGGCTGAGTGGTTAGACTGCTTGGCTCTCAGCAAAGTGGCCCAGTTCGATCCCAGGTTATTGCAAAGTGAGATTTGAGGTGGAAAACAGAGCATTGGGGCAGGTTTTCTCTGGATACTCCAGTTTCCCCTGCCAGCATTCCACCAATTGCTCCATCTTTTCTATCACCTCATCTTGTACTTTCACTTCTGGTCTTGGGCTTGATCACTCATCCCAGAACCTCTCTTATCAGGAAACTTCTGATCCTCAACCCATTGCCTACGGGCCTGGAGGTTGTGCAGTTCAGAAGGCCATATGTACTAGTTAAAGGAAATAAGGAAATACATTATTACTATTATTATTTAGCATGCACCTACCTGCGCTGATGGTAATCTGACATTCACCTCTCACATAGAGCTGCATGTCGACTGAACACAGGTACTGTGGTACTCTCGTTAACGGCTTCACTGGCAATTCATACTGCCTACTGATTCCTCACCATGGAGCTTGGACTCATTGTACTCTTGAACTGCTTCACTATATGGTTCCCCTGTCTGCCGACCCCTAATCGCTGAGCTTGAAACATATTGCACTTCTGTACATTGCTCTGTTGGCTCAACTCAATTGACCAACTGATTGGTGAACTGCTTCACTGTACTGACCCCTTACCATGGAGCTACATTCATTGACTGACACTCAAAGTTTGAAACACACACAAACTAACTCTAAAACTCAATACTACTCTCTCCTAGGCTTCGTATCTGGAGGCTGTTACATGGTCTGACTGGTGCAGGAGATTGTTCCTGTACTTGAATGTTCTTGAATTACATATTGGAACAGTCTCAGGCAGTATTTGCACAGTAATGAAACTTGCTTCTGGCTTCATGACGTCAGCTACAGTAGCTACAAAATAAGAATGAACATGGGTTGAGCCAATACGGTTACCGTACTGTCTTGGCGTTGCCAGTTCCACAGCTAGCGGGTGACAGAGATGGAAGATATATCTTTGTCTCACCGAATCCACCTAGCATCATACAGATACTGAGATGTAGTGATGCAGATGCTGACAGAGCAGTTTGCTTAATATTTCAGCATGTGTGAGAACATATGCAATGATTATCCATAAACTGGACCATAAAACCTTGAACCGGAGAACAGTTCACTTACGTAGCTATAGTTCATATGCACACAAAACAAAATGGTTCAAATTAGATGCGGTCTACGAAAGAAGGTGTTTGCTACAGTGAAACAAAATCGTGACATTTCAATGATTTGTGAATATAGTTTCTATTTAAATGATGCCATATTTGTATACTGTCTGTAATGGACTTTAAACCAATTTTTGTTTCATTACAATACTTAATAAATACGGAAGATATGAATATGTATTTATGAAGTATTTTTACACCATGAAACTCATGTACTAATATTGTACCTTGTGCACAGAAATTTTAGTCTTTCAGCAACAATATTGCTTCTTTCAAGCAGAAATTGCTAGCATCATTGGTTCTCTTATATTTGAACCCAAGAGATTTCAGAATATTATGCATAGAAGATACAGAATCCGTATATTGTATTTTCCCCCTCATTAAATTGGACAGCCTTTTGGCAGTTGAATATTCATCCTTGTCGTATAAATCATAAATTGTTCTACGTAAAACACACTTCTGAAAATTGTCTAAGTTGGTAGCACATTTTTTAGCTGCTCATTGTTTTCCTGGAGATCTAAATATGGAAACTTCTCCTAATTTGGTGAACTGTTTGCCTTCTTTAACAATGTTCATCACAGAATGAGCACTCATGTGACAAGCTTGTAACTATAGTGTTGCACGTGCCTTGCCCTCATGTACCATAAGTCAAAATTGATAACACTCAATGTTTATTGAATAAGATGGGCGTTGCCACAACATTATTTTGGCTACTTACGATGACCAAGGTCGATATAACAATACCACATAATGAATTGGGTAATTAAATTAAGGGCAAATCTTACCTTCACAATAGTGGCTTTTATCCCATCTAGATATCCTTATAAGAATTGTACGTGACCGGATGTTTTACCGCATGACTTTGTTTCATAGTCTGAAAGGAAGCCAAAAACCCACATAATTTCTCGCATATAAAAGGGGACATAAGAGAAGATGCTGCAGTGTTCTGGTGTTGCTAGACGACTCCACGATTGTCAGAAGAAGATGCTCTGCAGAACGGGTGTGGTCCTGCCATTCCTTACCATGCTATGTAAGACTTATTAATTGTTTGAACTTTGGAAGATGTCAAGTGGTACACGTACGATAGAGGGATAAAACATATGAAAGCCGTGAGCCAAATAATAGCTATCTCAATTAGTTAGGGAATTTTGGAATAATAATAATAATAATAATAATAATAATAATAATAATAATAATAATAATAATAATAATAATAATAATAATGTACCAAGATAGATAGTTAGATTGTAGGGATTTTATTTGTAATAAACTCTTTCTTTAATATTAATAAACTAGATTTAAGGGAAAGGTGTTTACATCTTTTATTTATACTATCCAATGCCCAGCTTTTCCTCCTACGGAGCACCTATCACTATAAATTGGTGGCAGCTCGGTTGGGATTTTTATAGGTGTTTCTAAGGAACATCCGAACCTATGAAAGAAAGGTCAAAATTTTAAAAGTTGGGCATGTTTAGGTGTATATTTAAGTGCGAAAGGAAAATCAAACCCATCACGTTTACGATAGTATATGTACATATGGTTTCAACCACAAGTGCTCAAGCGTTGAGGAGTGCAGATGAGTTTGCTCTTACATTAGTTAAAGAAATCTTTCAATAATAGAATTAGATTGTCGATGCATTGGACTGCTGTTGGCATGTTTTATGTGAAATAATTTACAAATTTCAGTGATTAGCTCCCGTTGAAAATTAGTCCCTTGATCTGTCAGGATTTTCTCGGGAGCCCCATGCCTGCTAAATATTTCTGTAGCTAATGCAGTGCTACTGTATTTGCAAACTGATCCTTCATAGGAACTGCTTCAGGTTATTTAGTGAACTCTTCTATTACTGTCATAATATATTTATTAGTAACTTTTCGTAATGCACACATTCTACATTTTTGAACATAAGTCTTAATGTCTTCTCTTAGTGTAAGCCAAAAATATCTTAGTTCTATAATAGACTGAGTTCGTTGTATTCCTTGATATGCATTATAAATGGTATCATGGTACATGGATGTTACGTTTTGAACCATTTTTTCAGGAAGTATAATTTTCAAGTTTTCTCCATCTCTTAAATACAGTACCTCATCTGAATCTTGAAAGACTGAATTATTTAATCCCAACTGCATTTCTTTCACTGACTGTAGGCAATATTCACCATTCTGTTGTTCTTTCAGCATGTTGCGTGATGGAGGCTCTCCCTCCGACACCTCTGCGGAGACGTATTATGGACAGATGCTGCCCTTGTACTACTTGCAGGCGAATCTGCCGCAGATGCAGCTCCAGCCAGTGCCTGCACTCTGGCTGCTCCAGTGTCCACCTCCAAACAGAACAGAGCATCAGGTACAACATTTAATTTTCCTGGCCTATGGTTAATTGTGAAATCATACTCGCTTAATGTAAGTATCCACCTAGTCATTCATGCATTTAGCGGCCATTTAGTGTTGAGAAGCCGTGTTAGTGTCTTGTGATCTGTAAATATTGTGAATTTATGTCCACATAAATATATTTTGTATTTCTTGACCCCAAACACAACACTCAATAATTCTTTCTCAGTCGTAATTTAATTAATCTCAGGAGCTGTAAGCAGTCGGTCTTGTCCATCTTGTTCCTGACTTAATATAGCCAAAATGGCATAATTTGAGGCATCACATGCCAATATAAAAAGTAATGAGAAGTCAGGGTGTGCCAATACTGATGACAAAGTTAATATATTTTCCAAAGTTTGAAAAGCCTTTACAGTTGGTTCATTCCATTCAAATTTCTGATTCTTTTTAGTAGGTTGTGTCAGTGGTTTGCTAATATCTTAAAAATTTCTGATAAAGAACTGATGGAAACCAACCGCTCCTAGGAAGGATCTTACACTCTTTACCGTGGTAGGAGGAATAAGTTTCTTTATTGCTTCTACCTTACTTGGGTCAGGTTTTATGCCCTGAGTGCTAACAATATGCCCAGCATACAAAATCTCTGGTAATGCAAAGTGACATTTTTCTAATCCCGGTTTTAAATTTGCCTTGAGTATTTTCCCAAAAATTTGTCTCAAATTCTGAGCATGTTTGTCTATTGTTTTTCCAAAAACCAGAATATCATCCATATAAACAAGACATATGACACCTTTTATATTTCCCATTATAAGATTAATGGCTTTCGATCTTGTCACAGGGGCTACTCTAATCCATAGGGTAAGTGAGCAAATTGATAACTACCCTCACTAGAAATAAATGCTGATTTTGTTCTATCTTCTACCCTTATTTTTATGGTGTGATAGGCTGAGCTTATGTGAATAATAGAAAAATACATATTGCCAGCTAATAATGATAAATTCTGTTTTATGTCAGGTATAGGCTACGTAGGTACTTCTGTAACTGCATTAAGATGGCAATAGTCGACACACAGCCAATGCTTTACCACTCCATCTAAAGCTTTCTTAGGCACAAACAGTCATGGACTGTTTATTTTTCATGATTTTGTGTGTTCTATAATTTTCTTGTCTAACATCTCCTGATTTTGTTTTCTTAATTCACCCTGTAGACAAAATGGTATCCTGTAGAACCCTTGTGTGATTGGCTTGGCATCCCCTGTAAAAATCTCGTGTTCTACGACGGTGGTACAAGGTAATTCTCCAGTTGGTTCATCCAGAAGCAATGGAAAATGATCATATAAAACTTCCTCTATGATTTGCTTTTCTCTGCTTCTTAAGTGAGCTATTTTTCTCTGCAATAATGCATTAAGTTGCGTCATTTCTAAATTTTGTCTTTGGTAATCATCACTTCTCTTGTTTAATAATGGTTTGGTGATACTGATAGTATGTATATACCTCTTTACATTTTTCTCTACTTTACATAAAGCACATAAGTATTTTTCTTCTACACTATCATTAACCCGTTGATTAGTTCATTGTTTCTAGGGCTTGCGGGACGTATATTACTCGCCTTCCCGTGGTACTTACTCACAACACAAATTTGGGGTTCCTTTCTATCCCTGAAATATTTAGGAATATCTCCATAAAAATCCGTGATTTTGGGTTTCTGTTCTGTGGATGTTTTCCTCAAAACAGACACTGGCCAGTGATTTTCTGCCCCTGAGGGAATGAGCTGCCGCCCTTTATGATCCATTGGACTTTCACCAACAAACCATCCTCCTTCCATCCCTCCTTCTGAGATGGGACAACTGCCCACCAAACACAGTAAGTGACTGTGCTCCTTTCACTGACTCGGCTCAACTGCTCCCTCATGGATATCGAGACCAATTTGCCTCAACCTACGAGTCATGGGTTTCCTACCTTCAAGAGAGTTTTCATGTCTGCTCATTGTAGTGGGATCCTCTAATAATCTACTGCATGTTTCACATATCGGAATTTCAATGTTTTCAGGCACTGTATGTGGTATACATTCTGTATTCATTACTTTATCAAACTTTACCGCTTGACCTATTTAAACCCTTTTGGCATCCCCTTTCAATACGTTCACTACCACGTTTTCCCTAACATTCTATGAGAATATTTGTATGCTTTACTTCAGTCATGTTTATGAGTTATTTTTGTTTGCCATGTCTGCATCACTCGTTCACTTTTTAGTATCTCATACAGCCCAGTTGACCTGTACAAATTGTTACCTATATTTGCAAATATATATTACTCAGGACAGTAGCATTGCATTTATTTATTTACTGGCAATGGAGGAACTATGTATGAGGTGCCTAATCAGTGTACAGAGTGCGTCAGTAAACACTCTAATAGCATGACCAAGCACATTGCTAAATGTCCTGAGTAATAGAAGCACGAGTGAATGTATTATGGGATTATAAACAGTGTAATAAATTGTTTACACCAAGAAACTTGGTTTTAGATTGTGTCAAACAGCAAAGTAACTCTTTATAGATATTGTTTATATTCAAACATAGTTACAGCTAATTATTACTGGTAATGCAAGTCTGAACGGTTCAACAATGAAAAATAACTTAAACGTTACAGTAAACATTAACATACTGAGTATGAGTTGAATTGAATTGTTGCCCACAAGTAACTCACTTCTCTATTTGGAAATAGCCTCTGCACATTTTCAGTATAAAGAAATGGAGTAATTTGATATATTGCAATGCTTTTGCTATTTAACAAAGTATCGTAAAGTGGACAGGAGGGTTAAAGCATTCTTAAGTGTTCATATCTCCTTTAAAGCGATTATTATAGACATTTTCTGTTTCTTAGTAATTTTTTTTAACCAAATTAACCAGAAGTTAAGTGCAAAGGTATTACAATAGTTTTACCCAAGAGGGATTGTAACCTGTGTCATGTTATTTGTAGAGTAGGATGCACTTGTAATATTTTGATCTAAAAATTTGCTTCAGTCGTCTTTTTTGGGTAAAATACACATTCTACGCTTTACATTAAACCAAATAAAGCACAGTCATCCTTCAGTATCAAATATTTTCTTAACTTTCTTTCAGGACCTCATTCCACTTGCATATGTATGGACATAACTAGTTTTCCTGTAAAAAAGATGATCTGAAGATTGTTCACTAGCTGGTTACGGGATACCAGCTGTGCCTGTTTTCTGGAGAGAAGATGGACGAGATTTTGAGAATGCTAACATCTTTTGTACAGGTATCTATTGTTCTATCTATTTCATTCAAGTTTTCATACGTAGCAAAGAGTTGATCACTTCATTTGTCCTATTCCAGTTAAAGGGAAATTAACCATCTTACACTGCCAATGTTAAATTTGCATTATTTAAAGACCAGCTTAGGGCTTTCACAGGAACTACCAAGATATCATTTTTACATTTTTGCAGGATAAATACACAAAGTTTAAATAATACATTTATGAAGAATGGCTATCATAAAAAGCGTAAAGTTTTGCAAAATAAATTTTATATTTAAAATTATTTTATGCAAAATCCTCTTGTTAACCAAAGTATTATAGATATTTTTTTCAAAGCTGTTATTTTTTGTTATTCTGTGTTTAAAATGCCATGTTCTTATTAGTTAATGCTCCCGGGAAACTGGGTATTAATTATATTTATTTATTCTCCATGTAAAGGGGAAAATGTAAAACAAACTTTATTGCATGTTACATAAAAATTAAAATCTAGTTTTTCAAATAACCTGCATCATATCGTCATGCTCCAGTATAGTTCTCCATTTGGATCTGTCTGCTTCTGCATACTTTGCATTACAATTTCTGCCTTAATTCTTAGGCAACCCAAGTCACTTAATATGAAGATGGTGTTCTTTTCTAATCTCCTTACCTACAGCTTCCAATACATTAACATTGTCATATTAAAAGTAATAAGAGCATCTTGATTCTCAGTTCATGAAGCTTAAATGAAGCTAAAAGAAGATAAATACCCCTTTTCTGGTGCCAACAGTTTCAAAATTATACATTATTTTCTGAATTGTGCATAAAATTCACTCATACTTATTTTTAAATGCCTAATGTAACAACAGTCCTTCACTATGGGGTAGTGGGGTAATACTTGGCTCACTGGCACGGAAAGCTCCTGGGATCAATCCCATCCCATACCTTTTGTTTTGTTTCTCATAGTTGTTACCAACATAAAAAAGAAAAGGGAAAGACAAAAGGATACTTGGCTCACTGGCACGGAAAGCTCCTGGGATCAATCCCATCCCATACCTTTTGTTTTGTATCTCATAGTTGTTACCAACATAAAAAAGAAAAGGGAAAGACAAAAGGGTAGTTCAGTAATTATTGGGTTTGAATGTATTTTCAGGTCAAAAGTTTTGAGCATTTATCATGATAGTATATTAAACATGTATTATTTAATTAAATTATAGATGAGTCGTATTTCTTACACATCAGCTTCACTTACGTACCTATATTGAGAACATATTTCGCAAACCAGTGTTCACATCATTAGCTCTAAGGCGTCTAAAGCTTGATCCAGTGGTGTGGGTAGTTCTGGAATTGCTGCTGCCATCTGTTGATTTTGTGATGAATTTAAATGTGGGGTTGTCTTCTGGCGGGATTTTGAAGTTCATTAGGTGGTTTTTATGTTTTGTTATGTATATTTTCTCCCGGATGACAAGTTCACTATGTTTTTGTATGTATTTTAGTAATTTGGTGCTATCTTCAACTTCATGATCTTCAGACCAGAAATACTTACATAGTGACAACATTATATAAATTACATTATATAAAACCAAACCACAGGCTTACCTATTCTCCCCACTGTATTGCAAATAAATAAAATCATAGTCAATTTAAGACAAAAATAATAATCTTGGTTGGTATTCTAAAATAAGATAAACTGAAAGGAGTAGGCATGGTGATAACGTTATCTTTGTGTTTAATGCCTTTCTATGCAGATAGGAAAGACCATTAAAACTGCTGTTAATATTTAAACATTGCACTTCTTTCGATTTCTTGTGCTGCATTCTAAGTGTTGGGCATGGGAGGCAATAACAACACACTGCAGGTGCGATCGGTTGATAGTACAGGTAGCTGCCTTACCGACTGACTTTGTAGTTCCACAAATTACCACCAGGTATTCAAAACTTGTGGAAATAACAATTGATGGTGAATTGGTTTCTGTCAACAAAACTGTTGCACAGGAGAATAACCCAGGCATTACAGACATACCAACCCTAGAGACGGCGATCTCCTTATTCACCTCCATCATAGTACGAACTGTTCGTAACCTCACCGTTCACACTCCAGCACCTCTACACCCTCACGTCATCCCGCTAGACATCCATCTACTCATCCGCCGCTCTTGGGCGGCTCGCAGACTCTATCAGCAACACCGCACTTGCCATAATCAAGTTCTGCTCGTGCGAATTTTGAGAATGGCGAGGCGTGGAGGCTTGCAAAAGGACTCCGGAATCGTGGAGGAGCGCCAACCACCCCTATCCAAGGCACCCAAGGCCTGGTGTATGAACCCCAAGCCAAAGCAAATGTGTTTGCCGATTACCTAGAGAGGACCATGAGGCCACGAGATGACCCCCAGGACCTAGACTTCACTGGCCGCGTCAAGCGGGAGGTTCGTCAGTACCTTCGACGTCCTCTTGCTGAGGCAGACCGACTTCCTGTCATTAGACCCAGTGAGCTCCAGGGTGCACTCCAGCGTCTAAATCCCAAAAAGACGTTGGGACCTGATGGGTTGACCCCTATCATGCTCCGTCACCTTCCCTTCTAAGCCGTTCTTTTTCTTACTCGGGTTTTTAACATGTGTCTGGCCCTGGGCCACTTTCCACGACAGTGGAGGGAGGTTCAGGTGATTTGCATTTTGAAGCCCGGTAAAAATCCGGCTCTCCCCGCCAGTTACCGCTCCATTAGCCTCCTGTCAGTCCTCTCAAAGGTTTTCGAGAGGCTTGTTTTAGCCCGCTTGTCGCCCCTATTGGGGGACATTCAAGCTATCCCTCCCCAACAGTTTGGTTTTCATCCTGGGCACTCGACATCACAGCAGCTGCTCCGTCTGGTGGAGGCCACTTCCCTGGGTTTCCAGGAAAGGGCATTCACTGCGGCAGTATCTCTGGATGTCGAGAAGGCCTTCTCTACCACCTGGCATGCAGGCCTCCTACATAAACTAATCACCCTGGGGTATTCTGGCACAAGGATAGAGTGGACAAACTCTAAAGTACCTAGGTGTAAAGCTGGACAAGGGCCTAACTTTTGGGGGTCACATCCAGGAGGCAGCTCATCGGGCGTGCGGAGCTTCGGCTGCATTATACCCCATGATGCGCTCAGGGATGCCGACACCCCTTAAGTTGCGCCTTTTTCAGGCTTTAATTCTTCCAATCATGCTTTATGTGTGTGAGGTCTGGGGTATGGCCGCAGGAACCAATCTGCGACAACTTCAGCGTGTACAAAATAGATGTCTTAGGGCCATCTATTCTGTTTGCTGGAGGTTTCCCGTGAGATACCTTCATGAAGCCTCATCTCTCCACTAAGTGGAAGATGTCATTAGGCGCCGGGCCACAAAATTCTACGCGAGTTTGCCTCAACATCAGAGCACCCTGGTTAGGTCTCTAGGGAACTATAGAACCTCCGAAAGACACTACAAGCTCTACCGGCTTCCCCGCATGGCATGCGGGCACACCCGGTAACAATAAAGTTCTTATTACAACCTCAAAATTATTACTGTTTGAAATTAATAGACTTTCTAAATTAAACTCTTCCTAAAATTATCACACCAGCGGTGCACACATAGCGTTGCACCCGAGTTGGCTACCATGAGGAGCCACGGCTACCTCCCTTCTTTTCATCTACCTAAATTTAAACCACCACCCTGCAAAACCCCACATATCCTGTCATTAAGTGGTTAAGTCCGTGTAGGACAGGTACACGAATGACACACATCGTGCTGACTCTCAGCCACCAGCTGCTTAAACGGCTAAAAACAGGAGAATAAGTACAAAATTGAATCGAGAATATATTGACACATTGCTTCACTCACTCTGTTTATTCACAGCACATGTTTCAAGAGCTCTTGCTCCTATCCTCAGCTGATACTCGACTAGTGCAAGTTGTAGTGGTTTCTTCTTTCTCCGTATTGTCAATAGATGGCGTGATGTACTTGTCAAAGATGTCCGGAGAAAGAAGAAACCACTACAACTTGCACTAGTCGAGTATCAGCTGAGAATAGGAGCAAGAGCTCTTGAAACATGTCCTGTGAATAAACAGTGTGAGTGAAGCAATGTGTCAATATATTCTCGATTCAACTTTGTACTAATTTGTGCTTCACTGTCCCTACGCTTCTTTCAAGTTTATACTTTGAGGAGAATAAGTATATGTTCTGTGCACAGGAGGGCTTTGACGATTGAGTGGTGCAAGTTTTGTTTATTCATCTGTATTTAAAAGTTTTAAAGAATTTATTAATTATCTGCTGTTGTGCTACGAGAGAAATTAGAAGAAGTATTGAAGGATTTCTCCATACCCAGTCCGCTTGGTATTCAACAAATAACCTGCAGCAAACTAAGGTAACCTAAAGTGTCTTCTCAAACGATTCAAATTCAAATTTATTGTCCATGGAGATTACAGAAATCCATCAGAAATTGTCAATATATTATTTACATTAGAAATACAATTATATACATTTACAAAATAAAATTATATTTACAAAAAATCATCCATTATTGATAAACTCATTAATAGAATAGAATGCCTTATTTATTAAATATTTACACAGTTCCTTTTTAAATGTATTTGCATTGGTTATTGACTTCAATTCCATAGGAAGTTTATCATACAGTATAATGCCCTTATATTTTGGACCTTCCAAGAGTATTATTAAAATGTGAATGGTAAGCAATTTCATTTTTATAAACTCAGGCTTTACACTCTCTCTTATATTTAACTTCAACATAGTGCAAATTGCTTTTTTCTGAAGAATAAACACTCTATTTACATTTTCCATTGAAGCAGCTCTCCATATTGTTATACAGTAATTTTGTTATACAGTAATTTACATAACTCATAAAAAGACGATGCTACAAAAAGCTGCTAAAAAGATGTAAAAATGTAAAAGTTAGTGTTGTTTAGTGTCATTAATCAACTCCCTTTAAATTTAATTTATTATAACAACACTGTTTTCAACACTTCCAAGAAAGGAATTGATAGGAATGTTGATTTATAATGATAGATTGTAGTCCATATTTAGCAGTTCTTGTGCAAGCTGTTTGTTTCATTGCTGTGAATTAACCACTGCAGAAACAGACTTGTCCGAAAATATTAATCCCAATCAAAATTTGTAAATCCGCTAGAGCTGTCCTATAATGTAGTCTAAGACACAACTGCCGGAAGTTACGATAAAAATAAAATTAAAAAAAAAACTGGCAGTCTTTAACTAAAACTATTTGTGCAACTGCACCAAACTTTAACCTAACATTCAATGAGTAACAAATTGTCAAAGAAAGTGCAACATAATTAAACATGTGTGTTTGGAGGAATTTAGTAACAGTGACGTCAAAATTAATATAAAAATTATTTGTGGTTGGTTTATTGACACTCGTCACTTACTTTTTCATATATTTATGAGAGACTAGTTTCAAAGGCCCTGGCCTCCATTTTCAATCTCTTTCCAGAAAGAGATTGAAAATGGAGGCCAGGGCCTTTGAAACTAGACTCTCATAAATATATGAAAAAGTAAGTGACGAGTGTCAATAAACCAACCACAAATAATTTTTATAATAATTAAACATGCTTAAGCTGCTATGTGTTCTTTTGTAGTGATATGATTTACTGCAATATCCTTTATTTCACTTTTCCTTTTGTGTTATGGATGGACTGCATAGAGTTTTTTTAGCTGCATTAATAACCTTTTTTTAGAATTTTAAAATATTTTCATAATGTTTTCTATATTTAGCATAGCTGCTTTTTCTAGTATGTAGAGCTTTTCTTTGTGTTTGCAAGTGATAAATTGTGTTAATCAGTAATTTTTAAGAGATTGCAATAAAATTTAAATATTTGTCACAAATTTTACTTATCTTTTTAAGAAAATTGATGAGCTCTCCACAAATTTCCAAAGACTAGATTCATGAAATTTTTTTCGTATCTTCAGTTACTCTGTATCTCTGTATATTACTAGTTGAAGTAAATTCCGGGCTTTGTAGGCCGTGGTCTACTGGACTCTTTCTTCTTCTGTGACTGTGCTTTTTTTTTTTTTTTTTTTGTAACAAGAAAGAGAAAAGGACAGGAGGAGAGAAAGAAAAGCCAACAAGAGAAGTTCAGCTAATAGAGGGGAGAAGGTCAGGAAAATAGCGGAGTCCCGTGACAGCACCTCCGTTAGTGTAAGGTTGATGCTAAATTCTGTGCAGGAAAGGGTGCACAGGACAGGTTGGCTTTCCTGGCTCATGGCCATGACACAAGGCCCTGACCATAGCCAGTGGAGTAGCGGGGAATAGGAAGGTTGAAGCGAAAGAAGGGATAAAGAGAGGTTTAAAGTTTATTTATTTATAGAGCAATTATAGTGCACCATTGGTGCTTTGGTGGGCATGTGACACCTAACGGCATCTGTGTCGGTGAGATGTGTCTGGCGTTGTGGCTATCTGTATGTTCATGCTGTTGTGTAGGGCATCGATGGAGTCTTGGAGTCTGTTGAAGTCCTGCGATATTGACTCTGTGTCGAAGGAGGAGTTTGTGAGTGCTACCTGTATATCATATAATTTTTTATGGAGTTTCTCTAGAGTTTGCAGTATGTTGTTCTGAATGGTAAGGCTGGTGTTACAGTTTTCTTCCAGTTTCTTGAGAGTCTTTTGTTGAACGGTTGCAGTCTTGGTGATTTGTGACAGTTGATCCTGAAGTGCTGTGATCTGCTTGCAGTGATTATTAGGTCAGTGGTGAGTTGCTGTAGCTGTCTTGTGCTTTGGTCGATGGCGTCTAACGTCTTGGTGTGGTCGGCATTGTGTGTGTTGGTAACTGCCTCCTCCAGGTTGGTCAGGCGAGGGCCGAGGTTAAGAACCTCCGAGTGGAGGTCCTGAATTGCCTCACCGGAGGGCCCAGTGGATGCAGTTGTATTTGAGTTGGTTGCAATCTCCAGCTCGATGGCGGCCAGTCTGGCTGAGATGTTGCTGATGTCACTGCCGAGGTCCCGCAAGGCCTCCATGAGCGCTTTTTTTTTTTGGGTGTGGCCCCACCTCTGCCACACCTGGTGGCGATCATCCGAAGTGGATCTACGTCACCTCCCCTACCATGCACTAAGCTACACTAAAGTGATGGACGGGAAAGTGGTGCTTTGTGTCCGGTACCGCCGAAGCAACCCGTATGTTAGTGGATATTAGCTAAACGGGCGCCCGCATGCAAGAGAGCATACGGACAGAGTGGAGAATTAGGTACTGGCCATGACCGAGGCCCTGACCAGGGACCTATTGTTAGTGGAGGTGCTTCATGCTCATGCAGATCGAGCTGGATTGAGGTGTCATGCGTTAAGGAATAATATTGAGGTACCTTACCATTATTGCGGGTTCAGCTGGAGAGGGAGCTGAGTTGAAAAATGTTCCGCAGCTTGTTGCCGTTGGTCCTGAAACAGAGTGGATAGGGGGTGGGGGGAGGACTACATAGGGATAATAAATAAATATTTACAAGGTTGGAATATATGTGCATTCAAAAATATGTTTTTTTTTAATTCCTTTTTTTGTTATATATATTTTTTTTATTTTTGTTTTTTTAATAATTTTTTTTCAATCTGTATTTACAATGTTATTGCTATCTACTCTACTGATGCTCTGATCCAGTCGAATCCCTTGAGGTCGCCCAGTCGTCATCAGTTGGGGATGTCCGTTGTCCCCGGGCCGCCCAGGGAGAGGAGTGATATCCTCCCCAGGTCTTCCGGACAGCTGCTGCTCTGGCGATGTTCATGGTGAGACTAGCTGGTGAAGGTAGTCGATGACAATGGTGTTAATGTCTGTACTATGTCGGTTTAATGGTATAGTTCTGTCAAATAGCGATAGTGGTCTCTTGTGTTTGTCAATGTCTGTGGTGTATTTACCGATGCTGCTGGGTTGTGGTAATCTTTGCCGCTTTGTACATGTTGTCAGCAAGTTGTTTGATAAAACCCTCAATTGAGTGCATGCGTAGGTCGTCGTGTAGTATGTCCAATGGGACTGAGTGCGGGATCTTTGCAGCTATTCTTAGGCATTTATTTTGGACCAGCTGTAGCTTAGCTATATGGGACTTGGTGCAGTGCCCCCAGGCTGGGGCTGCGTAGGTCGTGATGGGCCTTATTAGGGTTTTGTAGAGTGTGAGCCCCATTTGCTTGCTTAGAGCACTTTTACAATTTAGGACGGGATAGAGCGCTCCTAGTTGTTGTGTGGCCTTACGTTTAACTTCCGTGGTGTGTTTTGAAAAAGTGAGCTTGGAGTCCAGGATGACTCCAAGGTATTTGGCCTTATTCTTCCAGGCTATTAGCTCACCATGGAGCGTCAATGGTGTGGACCTATTTGCATGCTTTCTGCACCTCGTGAATAGGACTGCCTGTGTTTTAGGAGTATTTACTTTGATTCTCCATTTGGATAACCAGGATTCTAGCTCCGGGAGGGAGTTTTGCAGTCTGCGGCAGACAACCTCAGGTTTCCATGACTGCGCCAAAATGGCTGTGTCGTTTGCGTAAATTGACAGCTGGGTGCCGGTATTCTTTGGTATGTCATTAATATAAATATTAAAGAGTGTCGGGCCTAGGAGGCTTCCTTGGGGAACTCCGGCAGCTATTCTGCGCGGTTCAGTACACTGTTCCCTAATGGAGACTGTGAAGGTTCTGCCGGTGAGGTAGTGTGCCAATAGTTTGACCATGGTATCATTAAATCTTAGATCTTTGAGCTTACTAATCAGTCCCGCATGATATACTGTGTCAAAGGCCCGTTCTACGTCTAGAAATACTACTTCGGTGGACCTTTGATCATTAAATCCTTTTGTGATATATTCTACTGTTCGGGTTAACTGTAGGGTCGTGAAATTTTTCGCACGGAAACCAAATTGTTCGTCAATTAATATTTGGTGTTTTTTTTATGTGGGATACTAGTCTTTTCAATATGACCTTCTCTGCGACTTTGCTGATAGTTTTGAGGAGACTGATGGGTCTGTAGTGTTTTGGGTCTGCTCGATCCGTGCCTGGTTTTGGAAACATGAGCACGTTGGCTTGCTTCCAACATGTGGGGAAGTACCCATTTTCAAGGCAGAAATGCGCTGGCCCCTCCTCCGCCAGCCCCGGTGACGATCATCCGAAAGGGATCTACATCGCCTCCCCTACCATGCACTAACTACTCTAGCTAATGGATGGAAGGAGGTTCATGGTGTGGTGCCAGATACCGCATTACGCATCCTGGGGTTAGTGGGTAACTCTACAGTGACAGAGGTGGAGCCAGGGCCCGCACTTGGCCCGTAGGCCCAGAGCGGGTACCTGGAGTTAGTTAGGTTGTCATGCTCATGCAGTTGGGAAGAAAGGTAGGTATCATGCTAGGTGATTTTTGTCTTACCTGGGGTGCCGACTGGTGTTGTCCTTGTCATCTGGGTGTTGGGTGCCTACCTGTGGCATCTGTGGGACCTTAGTGGGCCGCAGTGTTTGTCGACTTGTCTTGCCATGGGTGAGCAGTTTTTAGTGCGTCATCTCGGTGCTGTTCTTTCTAGTCACATCCTTCCGGAGTCGTAGTCCACGGGCAGGTGGTGGTCATCATAAGGGGACATCTGAGCCAAGGGGACCATGGCGTGTGAGTTTTTGTTGTGTCGTCGTCTGGTGCGGTGTGACGTGCGCTGTCCTCAGTGGGCAGTGATGCATGTAGTCTGGTCAGCCATGGGGGTAGCCACTGTAGTCATCGGTGAAGTTATTCAGTTGCAGTCAGGAAGGTTGGTGTTGCGCTCCAGAATCATAGTCCGTAGTCAGGCGGTAGTCGTCATAAGGGTTGGCATTTTTTTTTTTTTATTGTTATGTGGGTACCAACGCTTGTAGGTGTTGCATGATGGGATCAGGACCCTGTGTCTTTGACAGAGGGATCGTTCGGTCAAAGATTGACAGTGGCCTCTTATGCTTATCGTGGGTAGTGGAGTACTGTCCAAGATTTTGTATCAATGGGTTGTAGTGTTCGCTGCCTTTGAGTAGAGGTTGGTTGCCAGTTTTTTGATGAATTGCTCCATAGTATGTAGTCGGAGTTCTTCATGGAGTATGTCTGTAGGTGCACTTCTGGGGACCTTGGCTGCTAGGCGGATGATCTTGTTTTGGACGACTTGTAGTGTTTTAATGTGTGTCGGGGCACAGTAACCCCATGCAGGTGCCGCGTATGTCATTATGGGGCGGATCAGTGTCTTGTATAGTGTTAGCCCGAGTTTCAGGCTGAGGCTGTTTTTGCGGTTCAAGAGCGGGTAGATGCGCCGGAGTTGTGCGTACGTGAGTCTTCTGACGTTTTTGACGTGCGGGGCGAATGTTAGTCCTGTGTCTAGTGTTACTCCCAGATATTAAGCCTGGTTTGTCCATTGGATGTAGCTGTCCAATAGCTTTAATGGCGGGAGGGTCCTCTTGTGTGAAGTTCTTTTTGTGAATAGTACCAGTTGTGATTTTTGGGCATTTACCTTTATGTGCCATTTTTCGAGCAATGGCTGTAGTTCTTCGAGTGTGTTCTGGAGGCGTTGATGGATAATTGGTGGTCTCTTAGATTGTGTTGCAATGGCTGTGTCGTCCGTGTTCATGTAGAGTGTAGTGTTGAAGGTCTTAGGGATGTCGTTGACATAGATGCTGAATAGAACTGGTGATAGTATACTTCCTTCGGGGACTCCGGCTTCAATGGATTGCGGAGGTGGCGTACGGTGTAGTCACTGTGAACATGCGTCCTTGTAGATAGTGGGCGATGAGCTTGGTCAGGGTGTCACTGAAGCCAAGCTGTTTGATCTTGTATAGTAAGCTGGAATGATGCACAGTGGCAAAGGCACGTTGCACATCAAGAAATAGTATGCCTGTACTTTGTTTTTGTTTGAACCCTTGCGTAATATTTTCAATGCATCTTAGTAATTGATGGGTGGTCGAGTGCTGCGCTCGGAAGCCAAACTGTTCGGGCAAAATGGTGTTGTGTCGTTTGAGGAAAGTGATTATCCTTTTGAGTATGATCTTTTCAGCTACCTTGCTCATAGTGTTGAGTAAGCTGATCGGCATGTAGTTATTGGGGTCCTGGCGGTTCTTTCCGGGCTTGGGGAACATTAACACATGGGCGTGTTTCCAATGGTTTGGGAAGTAGCCATTCTGTAGACAGTAGTTCAAGATGTGAGAGAACAGGAGTAAGGCAGATGGTGTCCAGTGTTTCAGAACCATATTGGGTATTTGATCTGGACCAGGAGCTTTCTTGTCCGGCAGGTGGGTAATTTGCCATTTGATTTCGCTGGGGTGCATTTTCCTGAGTTTGTTGCGCGCTGGTTCCCGGAGATTTCTAGCTGATGCTACGACTTTTGCATGGAAGTTCGTGAGCGTCGATGGGATGTTTGGAGTACAGGCGCTTGCTAGTGTGTCTGCTAGGTTGTTAGCCTTGTCTTCGTCGGTTTCTGCTGTCTGCGTTGCATCGCCATTTTTGTGGAGGGGGGGGGGATGTTCAGTGGTTCTTTGACTAGTCGCTTGGTGAGTTGCCAAATTTGGCTGTTGCCTGGTGTCATATTCGAAAGTGTTTGGTCCCACTGCTCCTGTATTTGTTTGTTCATGCATGTTTTGATCTCGCTGTTTAGGACTGCCATATTGACTTTGTGAACAATGTTCCTTGTTCTCTGCCATTTTCTTCTTTCATGGTCGCGTTCATTCATAAGCTGCAGTACCGCTGGTGGTACGTGAAATTCTCTTTTTGGTGGTAGCTTGTATGGCGTGGATGCAGCGATGGCTTGCTGCATTGCTCATTCTAGGGCTTCGGCAGCGGTTTCTACTTCGTCTGCGGTCCTCAGTTCGTGTGTAGCATCTGGGAGATTGGCATCTAGTGTGTTCGCAAAACCTAACCAGTCGGTTTTATAGAAGTTTCTGATGAGTCTCTCTGTGCGTGAGGGGGGTGCTTGTATAACCTCCAGAAGGATGGCATAATGGTCCGATGCTAGTGAGTCTACTCGTGTTATGTTGTACCTAAACCGTGTGTTCTTCATGAGTATGATGTCTAGGGTGTTTGGTGTGTGCGCTGCATTTGCCGGGATGTAGGTCGGTTCGTCTGTGTATGTGATGATGTAATCCTTGTCCTGCATGTGATTGTATAGAAGAATTCCCTCTCTGTTGCGACGTGTGTTTCCCCATGTTTCATATATGGCGTTGAGGTCTCCCATAATGACGAGTTGGATGTTGAGTTCTGTGATTGTATTCAAGTCGACTATGTCTAGCTGCTTGGGTGGGCAGTATGCAGCGGCTAGCATGACTGTCTGGCCGGTAATGGTGACGGAGATGGCTATTGCATCCATGTGTTTCAGTGGCGCGATATGCCTTTGGTTGTGTTGCAAAGTTCTTTTGGCAAGAATGGCTGTTCCTCCTACTGGTGCTCCGGATGGTCTGTGTGTGAAGTAAGCGTGGTACCCTGGCATGGTGAATCTGGCATTTGGAGTTAGCAGAGTTTCGGCCAGGAGGACTACCTGGATGTTGTTTTTGTTCAGGAAGTGTCGGAGTTCGTGTTGTTTGGCTCGGGCGCGGTAGCAGTTCCAAAATAGTACTTTTAATGTTTCTGCGGAGGTATTGTTGTTAGGAGTTATGCCTTCCATTTCTGATTTCGTTGTTGAGTGGTAGTGTTTTTATTTTCCTCTCTCTTTTCTTTTTCTTTAATATATTTTTTTGCCTGATTCCTGGTTCAGCATGTATGATCCTAAGTGCTGTAGGATAGCCCAGAAGCACACATTGAGTTCGCTTGGTAACTCATATGCTTTGATGAGGCTGTGTAAGCACTCACCTAGTTGCTGCAGGGCAGACTGCATGCAGCCAGCTCCTACTCTCTGAAGTAGTATTTTGGTGGGGCCTGTTATATAAGTCGTGGGTGTTTCAAATGACTTGTAGGAGAGCTTTTTGGGCAGCGGCATGAGAGGGTTCGTGAGCCAGTCGTGTGTTCTTTTGCTGGAGGGAGGCTCTAGGGTGTTAGTCTTTGGTACTGTGGTTGCTTGTGGCTCCAGGCGCTTCTGCTCTGTCACTTCTGTTGTCTCTGTCATGGCTGTTTGTGACGTAGCAGTTTGTTACTGTCGCTGCTCCTCAGGTGGAGGTTGCTGCACTGGTCTTGTTCTCGGCCGAGGGGGGAGGGGTGCTGCATGCTGGTATATTTCTGCGTTCCATGCACGTGTTCCTGAGGGTTAGCCGGCTTGGTCTGGCATCCAGCTCGGAGCTACTGGGCGCTGGTATGGCATCGTGTTGGTGCTTATTGGGCTGTTGAAGTACAGCTGCGAGGCGTAGGTATCCCTCTCGTTGCTGGTGGTCCATACGCTGGGGTGAATGTTCCTCTGACCTGGTGGTGTGTCAACTAGTCGCCTGAACACAGGGCCGCCCCTCCATCTGGCCCCATGCTCGTTGCTATTACATAGAGCGCACTTGAATTGTGATGCAGTGCAAGTTCGCACGTGGTGCGGGCCTGCACAGCAAGAGCATATCTGGGGGGCCTCGCAATTTGATTGACCCCTCTGTCCACAGCGGGAGTATATAGAATACCATGTTCCTGTGGCAAGGTATACATTGGAACCACCCAATGCAGCATAAAAACTTGTATTGACGAACACAAAAGAAACTGCCGTCTGGGTCAAATGGAAAAATCAGCGATTGCTAACCATGCCATACTCGAAGAGAGAGAACATATCATCCAGTATGAAAATACAGATATTCTGGCATCAACATCACATTATTATTCACGCTTATTCCGCGAAGCAATTGAAATACATAAACACAATAACAAAATAAACCGCAAAGAGGAAGGCCTTAAACTGAACAGAATATGGCAAACAGCTCTAGCAAAAGTGAAAACGAAGAACCTCACCCGAACCAATCAGATGCCAACAGAGCGCAACACTCCGCCCACACCAATCCAGCCCACCATCCACCCGGACCAATCATAGCAGACTCCCCCTCCAGACACTTGTATAAATTCCGCGGTCCACGGTGCAAACAGCACAGTCGCTGCTGAAATACCCACTAGAGTACTTCAATCTCGCCACTGCCACTGAAGATGTCTGCCGTAGTTGCAGACGAAACGTCTGGGAAGAAGAAGAAGAAAGAGCCCAGTAGACCACGGCCTACAAGCCCGGAATTTACTTCAACTAGTATTGACACCGGCCGTGAAAGCCTTAGAACTCTGTATATTGCCTATTACATTACATTATATTTTAAAATAAATATTAAATCACTTGGAGCAATTAAATTAATTTCTGAAATTATTTTGTGGTTAAATGACGAAAAATGATATGCCATGGCTGATTTATCAATCTGTTTATATGCAATATTTCTAAAATGTTCCTTCGTTCTGGTTTCTAAATTACATTTGTTTCTTCCAGTGTAAACTTGGTCACAATCCAAACAATTAAATTGTTAACTGCCAGATTTATTTTGAGAACCAAAATTATATCAAATTCCTTAAAAAAAATTTGAAACTTTTTATTATCCAAAGGAAGTTAGTGAAGTTTGTGGCAAATAATTGTATTTTATTGTAACATTTGTATTAGTTCATTGTTATTGGCCCCTATTTTTATGAATTAATACTAAGGTATTTTCTTAAATTGAAAGGGGGAACTTGAGTTGTGAAACCGTATGAAAGTATCTAGAAAGGAGTTAAACGTGTTACTCACATTGTTCTTGTATATTTCTTCTCAAGAGTGCTGTAAAACCTGATGATTAAACAGCTCTGGTTGTTTCTTCTACTTTTAAAGAGGAGAACCCGTAAGGTTCAAATTGGTTTATTTTGGTGAAATCTCAACAACAGCATCCAATTTTGTGATGCAGAACTTAGCCAGACAATCTTAACAGCATTCTCGAAGATGGCAGTTGCATTGTTTTACTGAAAGTGACATGTTTAATTTGGCAAAAACGAAAAAAAGATATTTTTAATTGTTACACTCATAAAGTCCCTTTTAACTTAGTTTAATTGCATACTTTCACTTTAAGAAACAATTGTGTTGTTACTAGGGCCTGAGTCCGTATGCATAATCTAATAATAAAATATACATAAAAGAGTCCATAAATAATTACATAAATATGCACCAATATATCCAAAAACAAACGAACAAAAGTAAACCATTTTTGATAGATAAGCTTACTTTATTCATGGCTGTTGCAGTATAAGAAAAGTTGCCCTGAGTTTTTCTTGTATGAAGTGTTTATATCTGTCAGAGAAGGTTTTATATGGTGAAAATACCCTTTCTACATTGAATGTTACAGATGCCTGTGAAGAGCACCACAACCCTTCTTCAGAAAATTCTAGTTCTGTAACGGAAGATTTTAGAGCTGTATTGCAGAGAGCTGTGCAGTCCTGCTGGCAGAATGAGTGATCTGCTCTCCACAGCAAAGAACTTATGATTCCTTGGGTTACCTCCTGTTGTTCATCTCGCCATGAGGAGGTGAGTTTGCGCATAGGACACTGCTTTTTTATGCATAATTTTCTGTTTAGAAAGGAGCTTGCTCCAGTCTGTCCATTTTGCAACAAAGCGTTATCTGTCTGACACATGCTGCTAGAGTGTTTTTGCCTAGCACTCCTTAGGACATCTCTGCAGCTGCTGGCCAGCTTTGCAGAAATACTAGCGGTTGATAACAAAGCATTGGAGAAGGTTTTTAAGTTCTTTTCTAAGGTAGATTTTGGAATTTAGTGAAGATAATTTTTTACCATTTGGCCTTATACTTCATTTTATTTTATTTTTGTTTTTGTTATGTACATGTATTTTTCGTAATTTTATTTACACTTGTATACAGTTTTAGAACCATTTATATCTGGCTTTTGCCATGAATGAATTTTTAAAGGGCATTGATAACCGCTGCAGTTAGGCGCCCTTATATGCGTATCATCATCATCATCATCATCATCATCATCATCATCATCATCATCATCATCATCATCATCATCATCATCATCATCAACATTTTGCTGATTTGACAGTTTGTTTTGTAACCAGTATTTTTTAATACCTAATTAAGCTTATAAGATGCAATTTTAGCAGCGTTGTTAGTTTCTGAAGAATCTTTCAGAGAAAGTGAATATAGAAGTATTTCACTCCTCCCATTGTGATATAATTTCAGGTAAGTTGTAGAAGTGCCTATGAATATACCAGATGTTCTCAGTTCACTGAGATCTCTGCACAATGTGGCACAGCCTATAACCACATACCCCAGTGAGTTACAACTGGCTCAGGGGCTAAAGGTAGATTTGGAAATAATTAACAACATTTTTGAAGACCTTGGTTATGCACTTTTTTGTTGTTGTTGTTGTTGTTGTTGTTGTTGTAATATATGTCCTCTAAAGTTAAGTCATATCGGACGGTGAATGAAATGTGTGAAATGATGCTCAAATGAGCCCAGGGTCCATAGAGCTTAGAATTACCCGACATTTGTCTTTAAGGATAAGGGAAAACTCCAAAAAAAACTTATCCAGATAACTCACCCTAACCGAATTTCGAACTCGGTGCTACCGAGGTGGGCAGGGCTGCTTATGCCTTCACAAACATTTATTTTAACGCTGGAGACAATTAAGTCCACTTCTTTTTATTTGACTGTAACACCTCCAGTGACACGCTGTAAATGATGAGCAAGTAAAATGAGGTGAATTAATTTGGGATAAAGAAATTTCAAACTGACTCCTGCTTTAACCATATATAGGGCACCATCACTGAGCAATAAAAATAAATTAATATACTGTTTTCCATCTGGGTACAAGAAACCTAACTATAACGCGTATGGTATAACAAGGCATATGAGGAGGAACCAGGGAGGGCTCGCCTAGAGCAACTGTCCTATCATAGGCGTGCAGCATTACCTAGTTTGGCACCCACAGCACAAGCGTGAGCAACAGAGATTTCTCTTCCTCATGCGTCCAATATTACTATTGAAAATTCAACATTTTAATTTGGCTTGGTGTACGTGGCAGGAATATTTGAGCCAGCCTGTAAAAAGGCATTTTTCTACGACCTATGGTTCTGAAGTTATCTCTGCAAGAATAAACACCTAACTCCCGTGTTAATGCTTATGATATGCTTCAAAAACCAGTCTTGCTTGCTCGAGTGTTAATGCTTTTCATTACACAGTATTGAGTAAGACATTATGAAGTGCTGTTAGGAAATGCATATATTTAGTTAATAAATTAACTGACCATGTGTCAGTGCAGTCCATGGCATGCACGTATATTCTTTGAAGTTCAGTTCAGGAACAGTCCGTAACATAAATTGAGTGTAAGGTGCTTTGTATAACTGTGACAATGAGAATAAATTTTACATGTTTACATTGTGGTTTGCAAACTGTTAACAATGTCTCTTTCAAAGCCTGGTGCAAAATTAGTTTACAAGGCATGTGGGTATATCGCTTTTACACTAATATAAAAAGATTTGGTTTAATATTCAATTAGCTGATTTGTCCAGCATTTATTGTAAGTCATATAAATATGTGTTTACAGAGTTTGGTTTGATCTAGGAATTGCAGAGTACATTCTTAAATGCACCTATTCACAACACCATTTATAAATAAACATAAATAAAAAATATACCGATTAGTTTTAGAGACTTGTACCAGTAATTACAAACTGTCTGAAGGGGACACATTTAAGTGTAGAAGATGCACATTTAAATTTAAAATAAGCATTTTCCCTCAAAATAGGCATTTGTATCTATTAAAATATGCTGGTAAAATTGTTTGGAAATGTGGGGCTAATAGTAAATATTATTTATTACGTAGAAATTGAAGCTAGCTACAGTGAAGCTATAAATATTACACAAATAAAAATATTTGCCACTTAGGCTTCACTTATCTTAACACATTGTTGTTGATACTTATGATACAATGATACAATTTGTTAAGATAAGTGAAGCCTAAGTGGCAAATATTTTTATTTGTGTAATAAATATTATTTAGCTTACTTTAAAATATACACAAAGAGAAAAGAACATGCATTTTGCTTACAAATCTGGGCTGTAGTTATTATCGTTGCTTACGAGCTCCTTAGTATGCATGCATTATTAAAGTTTAACTGTAGGTCCCTTTTTATATTGCATTTATTAATCCTACCATGAAACATGATTCATACTTCCAGTCACTGGATAAAAAAAGAATTCCTGTTTTAGTTGACCATAAGGCAGTCAAGGAGGTTAATATTTCAGTTAATTTAGCATTATAAAATTAGTACACAGACTGCGCAAAATATACAGTATAATCTGCCCAGAGGAAATGATGTTGGTTGTCTTGAGAAAAAAATAAATCAGCATTCTGATGGGATATAGCATGTGTTTCATTAATTTTTGAATAAAGAAAATGGTGCAGATGACAGGCATATTAAATGGGTAGTATGTACGCTGTTTGGTTGCAGTTATATAAACAACTCATCCAAAAATAAGCATTAAGAATTCTTTCATTTGACCAATATTTTCATCTGTAAGACTTGAAGCTTTCGTGGCAAGCATTGTTGATTAAGGCTTCACAGATGATCAGCTGCGTCAAATTTAAGAAGATCAAACTTTTGGCCATTTTACACTCTAGGGTCTTCATCAGGAACTGGAAGCATACATATTTATAACATAATCATATTTATAACATATTTATAACAGTTCCTGATGAAGGCCATAGAGTGTAAAATGGGCAAAAGCTCGGTCTTCTTAAATTTGACGTGGCTGATCACCCCTGAAGACTTAATCAATATTTTCATCTATCAAAACAAAATTCTAAGGTTTCATCAAACATATTTTCTATTGTCTGAAGTCTCTGTTACCATATAATTGTTTTCCTTAATGTACAGTGGAACCTAAGGATAAAAAAGTGAATCAAGAAGATATTGACACATTGAACTGAAGAATGTTTACACAATCATGAGAATTTCTGAAACCTGTGAATCTAATAGGCAATCTCCTCATTAATAAATACAGATTAAATTGCTTCTAGCACATGTAACTTAATTTATAACAATTCAGAATATCCGTTCTTTTACCAGGTATTTACATGACATTGCACTAGGGGCTTCTCCAGTCAAAAGTCTAATTATCAGGCATATTGTGTAAATTATCATTAACAGTATTACTGTACCTGATGAAGACACATTTTTACTGAAACACATTTGCAGGTTCTATATTTTAAAAAATCAGGCGCTAACATTGTGCTTGTAGTGTATCTCGATTATTGTTGTATTACTTCAGTTCATTGAATGAGTTCATAGTTCTGGGAATTTTTGTGTTAGTTCCTCTCTTTCTGGATCTGGACTGTATCAGACATTAGCTCCATCTTCTTAGAGTAGCATCTATTAGAGTTTGTAGGACGGTTATGCTACTCTAGCGATGGGAATAAGTAATATTTTCATATAAGTATTACCTCTGTGTGTGTGTGTGTGTGTGTGTGTGTGTGTGTGTGTGTGTGTGTGTGTGTGTGTGTGTGTGTGTGTGTGTGTGTGTGTCTGTGTGCATACAAAAATTAGAAAGAGAAGTGGGATAGGGAGATATGTTAAGTCCTGCAATTATGTTTACCATCTTATGTGCCATGTTTATATGAATATACTGACTTCTACAAAATACAGTTTGCAGATCTTTCAGTAGTGCTAGTGCTTTTGCATTCCCTACATCTCACCAAATAGAGTATGTTTGAAAATATGTTGTATGTGTTTTAATTTTTGTTTGCTAACAATGTTTTAAGTGTCCATGATCATATGAGTGCAGCCAGTGTGTTAGCATTTCAAACAGCTGGAGTTCCTCTATATGCCAGTAAACCTATTATAGCGCATCTCACGCTTAGAAGACAGTGCAGATCTTATGGAGTGCCCTGTTGCCACATGTACTATACGTACAATCGCATCTTTGGCCAGGGCAGCGACCGGTCTGCCTGTTTGATATTGTATTATAAATGATACATCATTAATACAGAACTATCTATACTGCTATTAAATTCTATTTTAAGAGATTCAGTTCTTGAGTGCATGCATTTTAATTTTTACTCCTTCTTTTACATGTTACTTTAGTAGTTCAAAACACAATTTTGCACACAAAAATATATATTACAACAAACCAAATGGAGGCCTGCAATAATAAAAGCTTTAAATATACTTGAAATATGTCGGTTACTTTTCTGCTTCTTCTCTGTCATTTGATAAGGGTGCAATCCTTCCATTTCGTCGTCCATTAGCCTCGACAACAAATATGATATCTTCTCTTTCCATTAGTATGCACTTGTTACCACTTCTTTCATATTCGATCACCAAATCGTGTAGGAGCCGATTCAAAGTGGCCCTTGAGAAACTAGGTAGGGTGTTGTTATCACTGTTTACCCTTGCCAAAACTAGATTCAGCATGGATGGAATGTTTTCAAGCAGCAAAATATGAACAATATGACGCACTCCATTTTGCACTATTCTATCATATTACGTTAACACTGCGTCCTTTTGCCCCCCCTCTTTTTATGAAGTTCATAGGGAACCTTTCATTCGTTCGTGTTTTATACTATATACTAATGTTTCTCAACATGTGGTAACCTCAACTGTTTCTTTAATTGCCTTACTGATACTAATTTTACTTGAAAAATAACACAAGACATTCAATACTAACATGCCGTCCTTACTTCTTAGTTTACCAATAGTTCATTTCTTCATAGCTTCCCCTTCCTTAACTATAAGTATTTAAAAAACTGTTAAATAGCCTCATGTAACACTTCACGATTCTTTACATTCTACAAACATATAGGAGCTCTCCTTGCAAACATGTTCACTTTTATTGCATCACATTAGTTGGGTGGTACCTGCCTTGCCTCTTACATGTCACCATTTTTTTTGCCTGTTGTTTATTTGGCACATAAAACGAATGGAAGAAGTTAGAGGATTGCAGATTCTTTTAAAAGTTACCTTCAACTATTATTTCCATTTCTCTTGGTTTGTCCCCTGATGTAATTCCCATAGCAAAACAGTTCTTGCTACCTACATGTTCTAGTGTTTATATATCAAATGTTCCGAAATTACTTAAACATAAAAAATTATAGCACTTATCTGATTTAAGATGGAGAATTCAAACTTATCAGATAGGAGCACTGTAGTCTTCTCTACCTAAGAAAAATTGTTGTATTATAGTGGTAAGCTTTATAGGTACCGCATGATTACCATGCAAATAGCAAATATTGGACTTTTACCAAAAAGCGAGCATTTACGAAAAATTTGGGCCCAAAGAAACTCAAAATGACATAATCAGATAGAGAAAATATTCTGCATAAGACAGTGTATTCAAAGCTGCAAATTATTACAATTAATTATTTATACCATGTAATTAGCAAGTGGTAGCAACACGAGGATAAAAAAGGACGAAGCTAATGAGAATTCCCATGTGTTAGACAAAGAGAGATATATCCCATTTACTTCCATACTGTCTTTTAAGGTTGAGACAAGCTAAAGTATGGGACTAAGGCTTTTAAGTGCACTTAAAAACAGTCAGTCTGGGTCAGGTTTGGACCTGTGACCTTTGGATCAGTAGGTCAAGGCGTAAACAATGAAATTATCAGACCGACATGTGAGGAGAATGACTCAGAAATGAAAGTGCAGATAAATGCCAAACTCAGTATTTAAGTTGAGTATCTTCCAAAGTAGCTAGCATATGAAGATTTTTAGAAAACTATATCACCTTAAATTATCATTTACGTGAAACATCTTTCAAAATGTTTGATTTTCTGAAAATTAGTTCCAACAATTTTGATTAAGGCTGGCTCCATAGCTCAGTTGGTAGAACACCTGCCTGCTGTGCTAGGGGTCCCGCGTTTGCTTCCCGGCTGTGGTGATGGGAATTTTTCTTCGACCAAGACAATTCCTCACGTTCCCCAGAGTTTGGAAGTATGAATGAGAGTGTGAATGTGTTCGGGATCTAATGATTAAAACCCAATGAATACAAGTTAACACCTTCGATATGTTTCAAAGGAGAACGGCTGCCGATAAGACCACTGCACTTAATGGCGGTATATAAATGAAACAAAGTACCATATATGTAAGACATCTACTGGCAAATAAAAAGCATATCTTAAAATTTTTGGGAGAGGTTAAGTCCTCATGCTTTGGAAGATATTTGATATAATTATATTGAATAACAGGTGTGTAAACGAAAATGCACTGTAGGAAAAATGTAGATCTCTGTATAATGCACCATTTAGTTCAAATCAGTTTAGTTGTGGCAGCATTCTTTCTGAGATATATGTTATTAATGGATCATATCCAGCCATTTCTCATGATTGTATGGAAAGAATAGATACAAAGCACAATCATGTAAGCCTAACATTGCATATATCCATATATGGTTATGGTTATATCCATCACGATACCTTTTGACATTCTCCTTACACCACCCCACATAGAGCCATTGGTGACAAGTTTGGAAATATTTTGGTTTTCCTCAGAATAGAATGTCCATTGTCTGAAGCGCATGTACACTAAGTTTCAATGGCTTTTTGTTCCTTGTAGTATTCTGCTTTATCCATGGGTATGTTGACTAGTCTGTGTGTAAGATTGTTTATTATTGCATGTTTATCTTTAATGGGATTATAGCTATGATTTTTTCGATAATTTTCTGACTGTCTTGGCTACCTGTAATCCCCAATATTATTTTTGTGTCATACCTGATGATATTTGGGTCCAAGAGAAAAGTTGTCCTTTGACTTGCTTTTCTGTTGTGAATTTGATAGCTTTATCTTGCCGACTGAGTACTTTTAATTCATCATCGAAATGTGCATTTGGAACTATTGTAAAGATTTGAAAGGAATGAGTTGGTATACAAACACAAACATTATTTAAATTATCCTTACTTGGACGTGTTTTGGAGAACGGTTTGTCCCCATCGTCAGCAGTTATCCGACTTTTGCTTCAAATAATATCTGGATAAGGTTTTTTTCCGGAGTTTTCCCTTATCCTGTTAGACAAGTGTCAGGTAACTCTAAGCTCCCTGGACCCTGGACTCATTTGAGCATCATTTCACCCATTCCATTCACTGTCCGATATGACGTAACGTTGGAGGACGTAAATTAAATAATCGGCAATGTATTTGAAATAAACTTGGTATGGGCTAAACTATATGAAAGAATCAAAACCTCAATTTGATTATGGAGAAGATATTTATCTCCTTAATATATCCAGAATATAAGTTACCTGTCAAACATTAACATAAAATGCACTAAGATGAACTGCACTTACTTTGGATCACTTCAGAAATTCTAATAGTACAATAAGTTAAACATTCATAATTTTCTGGCAGCAGAATAAAGAGCTAAGTGGATGCACTAAAGGAACAGAAGGGTATGCTAAATATCAAATGTTATATCAAAGGTATGCTAAGTATCACTTTAATGTATCGATACTGGACCACAGAAGAATAATGCTTTGTATTTTGTATGCTTTTATAAGCTGCAAAGTTGTAATGTAAATTGCCTGATGTGGAAGTAACATTTTCAAATTAATCATACACTTATGGTGACATCACTAAATGCTTACCAATCTTATTTACTAGTTATCCAAAAATAAAAAAATAAACAAAAAAGTGGAGAAATAGAAGTATGCTGGCGTATTTCCTATTTATTAAGTGAAATTCTCAACTTCATGGAAGTGACTAGCATCTCTGGAATGGATGAAAAATAGGAGCAGCATTTTTAAATCATGAAGTTTCAGAGGACTGTCAATATGCAAGAAATCAAATGAAGATAAACTAAGAGTTTCGCTTGGCAACAACTTTTATATCAGAGAAAGCAATAAAATGTAACACTCCAGTGAAAAGCTTCAAGGTTTCGGTAAGGTCATCTTTATTATTTTACATTTTGAGATTATGCCAGTCTTATTGCTGAAATATTTACACATAAAGTTACAAAGTTCTGTTCCACAATGCTTTGTGGAAAGAAGTATATTTGGCATATTCTTTGTCTTTTTATGAAAGCTTCCTTTGCAGATATAAAAAATACAGGTAACATTTTATATCAGCAGAAACATATATTAGCATCATTAACAAGAGGTCTCAAGCACAAATGAGTATCAAATTCTCAAGTAAATTTTTGGGGGTAGTTGCTGCATAGGATGCTTTTTCATGTTTTGAGTGGCAGTTAACAGAAAAACCACTTCAATAGGTAATGCAGATAACTGCATTATCAACTGAACACACCTGGTGCGTGCACTACTGCTGGCCCTACCCACTGCTTTTGAAAACTAGAGAAGCAAACGAAAGGAGTGCAAGTTCTAAATAAAATAACCAGCAGGATAGTTGCTGCATAGGGTGCTTTTTCATGTTTTTACTGGCAGTTAACAGAAAAACTACATCGGTAGGTAATGCAGGTAACTGCATTGTCAACTGATCACAGCTGGTGCATGCATTACTGCTGCCCTACCCACTGATTTTGAAAACTAGGGAAGCAAACGAAAGGAGTGCACGTTCTAAATAAAATAACCAGCATTTTTAATAATCTTTTCCTCTTAGAAAGAAGGCCATTAAACACTAGGTAACTTCATTCAAAACCTGCACTCCTATAAGTTTGTCTTATTTATCTGTTACAATATTGAGATTATTATTTTTAATGTTCTAAACTACATTTTATACATTTGCAATAAGGTGTGAAATTAGGAAAGGCTGCAGTTTGGTATTATGCAATGCTATGATTCGTATACAGCAGTTTGTCATTTATTAATTTGAAAGCTGTTAACCCACAATACAATACAATGTTTATTAGCCACAGGAATTCATACAGAATTATAGGCATTGTCAATACAGTTAAAGTATTTTACAATATTTGCAATTCATCTATGAGGTATTTACAACCTAAATTTTACAGATAATTTATGCAAAATACTGTTCACAGTTGGAAACATTTAGACACTTGAGTACAATAATACATCAACTCAGTTATGAATATTTATGCAAACACTGACACTAGTATTACACTTAATTTTAATGCTTTGGCCAGTTAAAGTCCTTCATTGATGAATCTTCCAATCCCGGACACATGAAACAAGAATAGAATAATTAGTATAATTAGGTACATACAACAAACTGATTAATTTGAATTTTACTTCAATTGTATTCTAAGTATTCATTTACTGAGTAAAACTGATTTTTTTGAAAGAAATTGTGTAGCTCTGCCTTAAACTTATTTATAGAGGGTATGTTTTATAATTGATTTGGCAAGTGGTTGTATAGCTTTAAACCCATGTAATTGACAGAAAACTTGGTTGGGTCGGGATGTTCAGATCTCTGAAATGATTTCTGCAGCTTTCCATTTTTGGAATACCAACCATAGCACAGGGCAGCAATGAAAATGTTTCGGGCTTAAAAATAGTGAATTTACATGTACAGACATGTGCAAATTATTAGCCTCATTCATGTTTTATGCTTACTTTGCTTCAGTTTAACATTCAAAATAGTTATTTACCACCGTAATCTATTTCAGTTTGTCATCATTCTTTTCCTTGCTATAATATGAAGATTATTAAATGAAATTTCTCTTTTAATAATAGCTAGGGGATTTTTTTTTTGTTTACTTATTGTAATATGGTGGTAGCTCTGAATTAAGAGCAGCCATTTTCTTCATGTCTGTTTCAACTGTTTAGTGATATTGCTTTCATTTGGTGAATGTAGTAACTAAAGATTGTTAATATTGCCTTTATTGTGTTTCATGGCTAATATATTCTCAATATTTATTACTAATTGATCTCAAGCCAGGTAACATCGTGTATCTTGTCTAACATTCACATTGATTCAAAAGTGAGGTTATGGATAAAACTGCTGACGTATCCCCAAGGAAAGTAGCTGTAACTGAGAGTCTTTTGAAGAAAACTCTTTATTCACAACGTGAAATAGCTAAGAAATTATGTATTTTACAAAAATCTGTTAGTCGCATTAATCAAGCTTTAAAATTCGGTGAGACGTTGACCTCACTAAGGGATGGAAAATGTGGGAGGAAACGAAAGCTATCACCAAGGATTCAAAGAAAACTTGTGCAGGTGGCAAAACAAAACAGAAGAGCAACCAGCATTGACCTCAGTAATGAATTAAAGCAGTACGGTACAGAAATATCAACCTCGGTAGTTCGCAGAAGATTATGAGAAGCAGTTCACCAGCATGCAGACTTCGTAAAAGGCTAAACTGACACCTGCAATGGCAAAAAATCGTTTAGAATGGGCCAAAGAGATGCAGAAACATCCAGAGGAATTTTAGAGAAAGGTAAATAATATGAAAATAATATATAGCATAAAATAATATGTACAGTAAATTTTATGCAAGTGAAATAAAGAACCTAAGCTTTGTTTCTCTCATTGCTGGGTTTGTTATACTATCTTTGGGCAATTTTAAAACTGTTTAATGTTAGTAGAGGTTTTTTATTGTTTCAGGTAATTTTCTCAGATGAATCCATGTTTGAAGTATGTGAAGAGAGCAGCCGATATGTGAGGACAGATAAACATTTTCCCCTCAGTGTGTCGATCAAAGAGTAAAACACCCAAAATCAAAAATGGTTTGAGCTGTATGTCTGTCCATGGACCTGGAAGATTATACACAGTTGTGGGATCTATGGAGCAAAAACAGTATAAAAAAGTATTAGAAACAAGACTATTTCCACAAAGTAAAGAATGGTTTCCAAATGCTGATTTTGTGTTCATGTATGACAGTTCTCCCTGCCATACAGCCCATTTCCTCAAAGAAAACAATGTAAAAATACTACCATGGCCGGGGAATAGCCCTGATATTAATGTGTAGTGTTTAACGCCTGCTTTTACTACATACGGCACCGCAGGCGATGACCCTGATGATACATGAGATGAACATGGAGCACCGGTGGAATGAGATGTCGGGGGAAACCGGAGATCCCGGAGAAAACCTGCCCTAGCGCAGCCCTGATATTAATCCAATAGAGAATCTGTGGGGTATTGTTAAACAGAGACTGAAAAAATTGAAAATAACAACAATACAATACTTTATTCATCACATTACACTTACATAGTTGAGCAGGCTGAACAAAAGTTCAGCTGATAAGCATTTGGTACAGAGATGAAGAAATAAAGGAAAAGTGTTCTACCCTTGTAGAGAGCATGCCTAAACCGTTCAAAATGGTAATAAAGGCTAAAGGAATGCACACAAAATAATAAGAGTTGAAAAAATATGTAGTAATATTATTTCTGTTAAATAGATACAAAATAAACAGTATATGTTAAAAATTTCACCATTGAGTCGAATAATTTGCACACGTCTGTATTTTCATCTGTTAAGTTCAAAAATCACCATAAAATGATAGATTAGCTCTTGTTTTGAAGATAAAGTGACATTTCATTTTTTAGAGTGAAGATTTTAAATTTGGAGGAGTTTTTCTTGGGAGTTGGCACACCTGTGAAATAACAAAACACAATCAGAGAGAAATTTTGGAAATTAAGTGATACAAAAGTTAAGGAAAGCATTTTTGTCAGATCTCAAATAAAAGAATTTGTAAAGGATCCTGCATTTGATCAAATTTTGGAGCGGAAAGAAAAGGAAGCTTGGGAAGCCTTCAAGGGTGTTGTTTGTGGAATTTTAGGCAACAAAAGAAACAAAAGAGACAACAACTACAAGCATTTGGTGACAGTGCTCCTACAAAAATACCGTAACCTTGGATGCAACATGTCCCTTAAGATCCATTTTCTCCACTCCCATCTAGACTTTTTCCCTCCTAGATGTGGAGCTGTTAGTCATGAACATGCGGAGAGATTCCATCAGGACATTTCTGTTATGGAACAAAAATATCAGGGCCATTGGAATGAAGTAATGCTTGCGGATTACTGTTGGTCTTTGTATAGGGATTCTGTAGGACTCCATCACAAGAGACAAGCTAAAAGACGACAAAGTCAATAGGCCACCACATGATTCTCTTCAGAAATGACTATCTGCGAAGTATTTTTTTCCAGCAATTTAGAACTCTTAGCATATAATTACCAGTTAAAAAAATCAAATGCACTTTCATTGTTGTTAGCATGTATCCTTTTGTCTCAATCCGTCAATATGTAATAATAATAATAATAATAATAATAATAATAATAATAATAATAATAATAATAATAATAATAATAATAATAATAATAATAATAATAATAATAATAATAATAATAATACATAATAATACATAATAATAATAATAATAATAATAATAATAATAATAATAATAATAATAATAATAATAATAATAATAATAATAATAATAATAATAATAATAATAATAATAATAATAATAATAGTAATAGTAATACTAATAGTAATAGTAACAGTAATAATAACAGTAACGGTTACGGTAACGGTAGTATCATAATGCTTCCACCTTGTGTATATCATAGAAACTAGAGCTAATAAAAATGTTTCATTGTCATATTTGTTTTTCTCAACCCAAAATTAGTAGGAATTGCCTCATGAAGTGCTCTAAACATTCAAAAATGATTTTGTTGCCCAGTGTAATTCGTAATGCTTTCTTTTGTAGCTTAAATGTCATCTCACTATTTGTAAGTATGACAGTTCTATTACTGATCTGCATTCTACAATGAACAATTAATGTAAGCATTCAGTCTTATGAAAATACAATATAATAAATTAACGCATGTATTGAAAAATAAATTATGTACATTGCAAAACATAACAAAATCAGTCCAATAAAAAGCAATTTAAGTAAGCCATTAACTTAAGTGTTACAAACTTGAGCAAAATATGTCATGTCATGGTTAGTTGATATAAAGTTATCAAAGTATACACATATTTAGTTGCTGGTTGTAGATTATGCAAGTCATAAATTCCTTAGCAATTAATTTGGATTAGTTATTGCTCTTTTAGTGTTTTTATTTGGTATATAATGGCAGTCGGCTATCACCACAAATAAAATAAACACTGAAGCATAATAAAAAATAAACCAACTACAAATAAGCTTTTTAATTAATTTTGAGGTCACTGTTATTAAATTCCTCCAATCACACATAACTGAAGCATAAGCTTAAAATGTATTCAAACCAAATAAGTGCTTTTAGTAATTGTAAACATAAACACAATCTATTCTGAGTACAGTATTAGACAGGGCCTTTTCTTTTTCCTTTTCTATGTTAAATTTTTAATGGTTAACAGCAACAGATTAAAATATTTTACTACTGTACAGCAAAAGAATAGTAAATAGTGAAATTAAAGTTTAAGTTCTTGTCTTACATTAAGACTTCTCAACCCCATTTATTAAGTTAATTGATGGAAATTAATGGTTCCTTCACACTAGCCATGTATAGGCTAAAGTTTTGGATAGATAGAGTCAAACTGAAAAATTCAGTGCTATGGCTGGAATTTTAACCATACATCTCCTGGTTTCCGACCAGTCGCTCTTTCCAATTGAACTACCATGTCCAACATGCCATCCTGACATTGTATTCTCCAATTGACTCATATATATATATATATATTTTTTTTTTTTCTTCTTCTTTTTCCGGCAAACCACTAGGGGCTTTCGTATTCGAGATACACCGTTTGTGGCGACTTAATATTGTAAGTACAAAACCTTAGCCTACACACGGCTAGTGTGAAGGAACTACTAATTTCCATTAATGAACTTAAATAATAAGAGTTTAACGATGAAGCCTGGGGCTCAAATACTTACAATAGTAAGTTGCCATAAACAGTGTATTTCGAATACTGGAGTCCCTTGTGGTTTACAGGGAACATATATGAGTCAGCTAGAGAATTTAATGTCATGACAGCACGTTGGCCATGGTAGCTCAATAAGTAAGAGCGAATGGATGGAGACCAGGAGATCCGTGTCTTAAATCCCAACCATGGCATTGAATTTTTCAGTTTGATTCCATCTACCCATTTATTATATTGCACTTGATATCACTTGTTTCTTAATTATATAAGAAGTATCCTGCACCGTGGCATAGCAGGCTAAGACATCATGTCTTGGTACCCTACCATAGAATGCGCATGGGTTCCATACCATCCCTGGGGAGTGCGGATTTCAAGTCCTAGGTATAGGCGCGGTGCCCACTCACATCTTGAGGAAAGTGAGGGGATACGCTAGGTAGCAGCCCTAGTTGCATAAGCCAATTTTCCAGCTGGGGGTGCCAAGATGCTGACCATATCTCCTCCCTGTATTGGCTAGATGATCGCCCACCTCTTAACTTGCATAGTGGGTGTGAGGTCGGTAGTTGGGTTGGCAGGCATGGACCACGGGTTGGTTTGATTTTGATATATAATAAGTAAGGGAGGTATTGCATTCCACCCAAGAATTTGATATCAAAATTTCATGGAAAATAGGTTGTGCATTTGTGTGTCTGTAAGTAGTATAATTAAAAAACATAAAGGTAATTAAATTCTAAACTTGGTATTACAGTTCAGTATGTTTCACACTGTACACATAAAGAATTTCCAGATTGTCCATCAATCACTGACTGCCTTTATATGGAACCTATTTCTGAATTTTCATTTATTTATTTATTTTTATTTATTTATTTATTTTCGGTTCAGTATAGTGTTAAATACACAAAAGAACTATGTCATATGAATTTATACAGATTGTATGATACAAAGGAGGTACTAACTACACAAAAGAACCATGTCATATGAATTTATACAGATTGTATGATACAAAGGAGGTACTAACTACACAGATTGTATGATACAAAGGAGGTACTAATTACACAAAAGAACCATGTCATATGAATTTATATAGATTGTATGATACAAAAGAGGTACTAATTAGACTATTAATAAATTAATCCACACTATTATAGCCTTAATCAATTTAAGAACACAGCTATACAGGTTGTGTGATATAAATAGAATACTAACTTGCTTTAATAAATCCATACACACTAATAATAATGATGATGATAATAATTATAATAACAATAATCTTTATAAAAATAAAGTTCTAACTAGTATTAATAAACTCATCCACACTATAATAGGCTTTGTCAATTAGGAAACATTTCAGCATTGATTTAAAATTATTATCTTTACAATTCTTGATAGCAAATGTAATGGTCTCAAAAGTGGGAACCTACAGGCTTTATATTGGGAAGCTAGGGGGAAAATGATGCAAATCAACTAATCCCCAGCGCCATTAGTCAACAACAACAACAACAACAATTCTTGATAGTGACTGGTAATATGTTATAAAATTTTATGCCCATAAAACTAGGTGTCTTCTCATAAAAGTACAGTGTATGGGTAGGAATTGCTAAGTCGTCTTTATGTCTAGTGTTATGATTGTGTCTATCAGAGTTGGTTTCAAGGTGTAGGTTAAATTTCCGAAGGTGCATTATTGTGTGGTATATGTATAAGCTAAGAAGGTTTAGAAGTTTCAATTTTATAAATACTGGACGACAAGATTCGTTATGTTTTAGATTCCCAAGGTGTCTGACAGCTTTTTTCTCCAATACAAAGATTTTGTTAAAATTCACCTTAGTTGTGTTACCCTATACTTCGATCCCATATGAGAGGTATGAGTAGATTAAAGAATAATAGATAATTTTAACTGTGGACATAGGTATATATTTTGTTAGATTTTTAATTCAAATACCGTGTTTTAGATCATTTCATAAGAAATGAAATGTATATCTTGAATATTTTGGAAATGTCCTCAGAAGGCCTCTGCCTGATTTATTACTTTAGCAAAAACTGGTAAAACTTAACAGATAGACAAAATCTTACTACACAAAATAGGTAGATCTTGTCAAAACACATAGTTTATTTTAAATATATTTGTATTAAGCTGTGATCCATTTTGGGAATGATTTTAGGAATGAAGATAAACTAAGAGTTTCGCTTGGCAACAACCTTTATATCAGGGAAAGCAATATAATTTAACACCAGTGAAAAGCTTCAAGGTTTCGATAGGTCATCTTTATTATTTTACATTCTGAGGTTATGCCAGTCTTATTGTTGAAATCTTTACACATGAAGTTACAAAGTTCTGTTTCACAATGGACTCTGGAAAGAAGTCTATTATTATTTGGCATGTTCTTTGTCTTTTTATGAAAGCTTCCCTTGCAGATATAAAAAATACAGGTAAAGTTTTATATCAGCAAAAACATATTAGCATCATGAACAAGAGGTCTTAAGCACAAATCAGTATCAAATTCTCAAGTAAATTTTGGGGGTAGTTGCAGCATAGGATGCTTTTTCATGTTTTTAGTGGCAGTTAACAGAAAAACCACTTCAGTAGCAGATAACTACACTATCAACTGATCGTACCTGGTGCATGCACTACTGCTGGCCCTACGCACTGCTTTTGAAAACTAGAGAAACAAACGAAAGGAGTGAAAGTTCTAAATAAAATAACCAACAGGATAGTTGCTGCATAGGGCGCTTTTTCATGTTTTTAGTGGCAGTTAACATAAAAAAAAAAACACTTTGGTAGGTAATGCAGATAACTGCATTATCAACTAAGACTTAAGTTACTGATAGTGTTTTTACTAAAGTGAAAAGGGTAAAGAATAGACAATGGAAGGGTACCTCTCACACACTGTGGCCCACACATAGTTCTACTGTGAATAATACCCTACAGGAGGAAGCAGTGAAGTGAGAAAACCACAGGAGCCCACAGGGTCACAGGCTGACAGATGAGATATCCACAGAAGTTCTTAACAAATCTGAGATTTCCTTATATCTGCACCAGGAGCTGCTATGCAGCCACCAACACTCCCAGTACAGTATCAACAAGCATATCTGCACATGTGAACAGTGACCTCTTAATGCTACCCAGTGTTAAAAACAGCATTTATAATGCACAAACATGTACACTATCTGTATGGAACTGCCATACAACACAAGTCTGAAAGCACACCTAAAAGCTGTTAAGGAAATGAGGCAAAGGAAATTGTGGTGAAATTCTTGTGATATAGTCAGCTTATCTTCTGATGACTGCACATAGATGATGAGCTATCAAATGCACTTTGTTTTGTGCTCGCTTTCTGTTTGTCTTATACTTATTGATGTTAGTCAACTCAGCAGTTTTCACTCCCTATTCTTCAAAGCTGAACCCCCTTGGAAGCTGATATGGGCCTGGCAGCTGCTTCTGACTCCTTTTATTATGTAGGACATGTTCTTGTGTGTTTAGATTTTGCTTCCATATTAAAAAGTATTTTGTAATAACTTGTAATACTTATTACTTTCATTATTGGGCAAGAATTAGGAATTTAGGTCAGCAGAATATTCCACCTCAGTGCTTGATAATACAGCAAAGACTAAATCAGAAAAATTCATAGCTAAATAAGATAAAGGGAATAATATTAAAAATAGGGTTTGGTGTCATGTGGGAAAACTGGGAATTATTGTAAAGTGGATTCTGGAAAGAATTTGGCTTTAAGAACGGACGATATTGAAAGACAAGTAATGTTAGGAAGCTTCAATTTGAAAAGCTCACTGGAATATTATTTGAAGCAAAAGGTTAGAAACAGTGATGTATTTAACATTTGAAAGTAATGAGTCGGTAATTCAAAGTGATGTTTGTTTTTTAATTACCGACTCATTACTTTCAAAAGCTCACTGGAAATTTATAGAGAGATGAAAGTGATCTGGAACGGGGGGAAAATACATTGATATTTGTTATAAAGCAGCAAGAGAAGGCTGTGCATGGGCCAGAACAGGGGTGATGAAACTGAAGGGTCTGGGAGGAGGCAGGGATCTGTAGAAATGCCCATTATGTCACCAAAGGTATAAAGAATGACATTTACTTTTTAGAATGTGAAGAAACTAGGTTGCTCAAGAAGAAAGTAGGTAGAAGAGAATTGGCAAGGCTACCAAAAGCAATTTAAGCAATGAAGTTAATGAGTGTAAAAACTAGGAAAAATGTAATTGAAATTGGGAACTTTTTGTGCAGAGTAAGATCCAAATGGTTGAGGAAGATAAGTAAATATGAAGCGAAAATGAAGTTGAAGTTATTTTAGATAAGATGCAAATCGAGACCCATTAGCTCGACAATTAGCTCAAGTTTGAGTCTATTGGGCCCAAGGGTAACCAACAACTTAGTGTAGTAATAAGTATCTAAATGTATAATAATTTGTAATTGAAATAGAAATATACATTACTTACTTACTATTACTTCCATTACAAAATGAACAATTTTTTTTTTCATTTATCCAGATTTATGAACCCTATTTTACACAGTGGTATATTAGGGTTATAGTTGATACATAAAAATACACAATTTTAACAAAAATATTTTAAATACTAGAAGGAAGAAAATACATTATAATCTGATGCATATTAATTTAAACTATTTCAGACGTTTAAACACTGGGTTTATAAACATCATGAAAGTGGTATATTAGGGTTAGAGTTGATACATAAAAATACACAATTTTAACAAAAATATTTTAAATACTAGAAGGAAGAAAATATGTTATAATCTGATGCATATTAATTTAAACTATTTCAGACGTTTAAACACTGAGTTTATAAACATCATGAAGTACTTATACTGTTGTGGCTTCATTAGCAAAGATGTGAGCGGAGCAGAAAATTCAGTTCCTAGAGAGTCTAGCTTGAATATTAATTCTTGTCTTTCTCTCCAGAAAATAGGACAACAGAAAAGGAGATGAACCACAGTTTGAAATTCTTCACCACACATGCACTTGGGGTTAGATGTTAAGTGAAAACGTGATAAGTATTCACCAAATTTACCATGTCCACTTAAAAATTGTGTCAAAACAAAATTTGGTACAAGAGTTTCACATTTTCCTCTGTCATATACACTAGGGAAAAATAATGTCTTTGTTAAACTTCCATTTGGAGTTGTTAGCCATTGTTGGTTCCATTCTTCAAGAATATGTTGATGTATTATTCTCCTTACAGTAGAAATAGGACATAAAGAGTATGTCACAGGAAGATTGGATTCTGCAGCCTTCTTAGCCAAGCAATCAGCTCTCTCGTTACCTAAAATTTCACTGTGTCCTTTAACCCATCCCATGCAAATATGTCCTGGATGGTTTTGAAGCAAGGTTCTGATTTCATGTGCTAATGAATTTAAGTTGTATTTATCATTAATAGCGAGTAGAGCTGATTGTGAATCACTAAGAATATGGGCACTGTTCCCATTAACAGTACACCATTTTATAGCTTCTTTAATTTCTAAGAGCTCCGACTGGAATACAGAACATTCAGGTGACAATTTAAACATGGAGTGAGTTAGTTCCGTTTGATTTTCATAAACAACAAAAGCACATGGTACTGCAGATATATTATCTTCAAATTGGTAATGCGAACCATCTGTATATATGTAATAATCATGAAAATTACATATTTCCTTTAAACAGGTTACAAAACTTGATGGGTGTCCTGCTGTGGTAGGATGCTCCGGGATTTGTAGTTTTAAGTGAGACAGATAAGACGCACATTCACGTTCATGTCTTAAATTCATAATAGTTGCTGTTGATAAACCAGTGAGAGCCAAAGGTTCGATGTTAGCTATAATCTGAGCTGCATCAGTGGAGATTGTACGATATCCTCGAATTATGCGAAGGAGGAATCCCCTTTGAATTTGTGCAAGTTTTTTAACTGCCCATTTTTTATTAAGAACATCCTGGAATGCAGATACACCATACAAAATTAGGGGCACTACAGCACCTTGATATATAATTTTAAGAATACTAGAATTCAGACCCCAGGTTGGTCTTGTTGTTGTTGCGAGCGCACCAAGGAGCTTGCTGGCTCTTTCAGCAATGTAATCAAAGTGTGATCGAAATGTTAATTTACAATCCAGTATAACGCCAAGGTATTTTACCGTAGATACCACCTTCAAATTGACGTTATTCATGGTAAGAGTAATGGGCTCCATTTTTCTTCTTCTGGTGACAATCATCGCCAAGGTTTTGTAGGGATTAAACATAAGTTTATTTTTAATTCCCCATGAGTGTATTATTTTAAGTGCTTCATTAGTTCTTTCTTCAAGGATTTTAGCATCATTTGATTTAACAAGTAGTAAAGCATCATCTGCATAAGCAAAAATACTACAATCTGACGGCAGTTGTTGCTGTAACAGATCATCATACAGTATAACCCAAAAACCTGGACTACACGCAGATCCTTGGGGGCAGCCGCGTGTAACTTTCTTTGTGATGGTTTCTCCACTTACAGTAAGCAAGGATTTGCAATCTCTAAAATAATTCACGATTAAATTGTAAATATTTTTTGGGCATTATTTAGTTTTCAATTGATGTAAAATCTTGGGCCACCAAGCATGATCAAAAGCACCAGTTACATCTAAAGAGACTAAAACACCAGATTGTTTATTTAGGTATACATTTTTCATGCAGTCTACCACCTTATATATTGCCATTTCAGTTGATTTTTGAGCCATGAAACCAAACTGAAGATCACTAATTGAGCCATGTTTTAGTAAATGATACATTACACGATCAATTACAAGTTTTTCTAGGCATTTGCCTAGCAGAGGTAGCAGGCTTATTGGTCTGTAAGCAGCAGCAGTCACTTTATTATTTACATGAGTTTTGGGTATAATTTTCACAACTGAAATTTTCCACTGATTTGGGAACACACCTAATTCTAGACATTTATTGTAAATGTTACTTATGAGAGTTGGATGTACATAATGCACATGTTAGATTATATTGGCACTAAAAGCATCATGTCCTGGAGCTTTACGGTCATTTTGTTTTAATATTATTCGTTCCACCTCAGGATAAGTAAAAGGAAAGTCATCTGATGTATCAGGTTCAGTTTCCACCTCATGTCGGATCGTCCTTTGGTGGTCATCATCTTCAGTATCATGTGGGAAAAATTTGCTTGCTAATACATTTGCAGTTTCTATTGCATTAGCAGTGTACCCGTTTTCAGTTTGCAACGTTGTTAAAGTATTATTTAAGCTTTTTGAATTCCGTGTATATTTATACACAATGCCCCATGGATTGACTTGTTCTGTACAGAATGTTTTCCAGCTGGTGAATTTTGCATTTAAGATCATTTTTTTATATTCAGCTCTTAGCATAATGTAAGTATTTTCATATTTTATTTGCAGTAGCTCACATTTAGCACGTTTGAATCTTTGTTGACTCGCCAACACTCGTTTCCTCATTGTAAGCTCAGAGTTCCACCATTGGTTTTTACAATAATGAACAATACAGGACAGGTGGAAGCCAATGTCAAAACTGCATGCTACATGTAGCTGCAACTGCATTGCCAACCATAGGAGAATTCTGTTAATCATAGTGAAATTTCAAGCTTTGGGGGAAATTGTGGCAAAAATGAAGAAGTAAGTAAATATAGTAATTTAAATTTAAAGGGAGTTGATTAATGACACTAAACAACAGTTACTTTTAAATTTTTCCGGAACATGTTTCAGAGACTTTGCCTCCATCCTCAACCGGCCATCAACTGGCTCCCATTAGTGTAGTTGATGATACTTTGTCATAGGTCTCCTCTGGTGGCGGTTCAACTAAATCAAATAATTACTGTGATATCAATAATACCTTTAATATTTATACTTTAAGGTACACAACATTTTTTGTTTGATTACTTGGCATGTAAACAAAGAATTCTAATGGTTTTCCAACATGGGAACAGACAACATACAATTACCATGGGAGAAAAATGGGTTTTTAAGATTAATCCTGCAAACACTCAATGACGGCCCCTGGGATTTATTTAGGGTCATAGCGAAAGCAAGCTTCACTGGAAACTGCAGTCGTTTAAATTCAAATGGTATGTCAGAATTATTGGAATATGTGGTATCAAAAGTCTTCTTTATACTTTCCCTTTATAATGGTTGCTTCGATCAAGTTGGTGTGTAATTTTTTTATCTAGTAGCCGTGTAGCCTTATAAAGATGTGTTTGATTGATATTTTGCAACATTATGATCACCAAGCCGACCTATAATTGAAGTTTATGAGGTGGCAATCCTGCCAAATCCAGCAAGTTCAAAAATTCGGGTGGATAGTTGACAGCATCATCTTCGTTTGTAGCAGAATCAGCTGATTTGTCAGATCAATTTCTTGTGTCGAATTGCCATGAAATACATTTGCAGGAATTTGTAGTCTCCACCTGACACCAATAATTAGCTTGTTTTATAGCATTTTCCATTGTTTGACCTAAGATCTTATAGGCGGCATGAATCTTAAACTGAGTATAAACATATGAAATAACCATTCAACCAGAGATAAATTTAGGAACTTTGAAATAACACACACTAACTCAGAGCTCTCAACCAGTTAAACTTTGTATCGTAGAAAAAGTAAGTATCAAAATTCCGGACGTATTCAAGCAGTTTAAATTAACTTTAAAGCTATGCTCATAAATTATAAAGTTGCTAACTAAATTTCAACTGTTCTCTCTGTATATTGTGATTTGATTCTCTTTTGTTTTTATGACTTGGTTTTCTTTTGTTTTAACCTTCATAATAACCTTCCTTGGACTGCATATCAATTTCCACAAAGAAAAATGCTGTTTTTCCATTTTTCTGCACAATTTGGCAATTATTATTAATTTATAAATCATACATTTATAATTTATTCTCACTAATGTTTGCATAACTTGTAAATCATAGCAGATATACAAAATCTTACCACACAAAATGCAGAGCTTGTTACAACACGCAATTTAAGTTAAATGCATTTGTTTTGTGTGGAGTTAGCTGTTTCAGAGATATTCCTTGTTATTTGCTGGAGTCTTCCAATACTTATACTTTTCTCAAATGGGGAGTCCTTATTAATTTTATTTACCTCTTGCACATACAAACAAAATTAAATTTCAAAGCTATCACTTAGCGACCAGCTCTTAAAACATCTTAATTTATGTTTAAGCTATACATTTCTATGACTAATGTATCTTTAATTTATGAGCAAATATCCTCTATGAAATTCTATTCATTCTGATTGAATGATGCATAATTTTGATAGAGTAAGGAAGATCAGAGATGGATCTATTTCACGATAAATGTAGAGCTCATTAAAGCACACAATTATTTGTGTCAGATACTTGTTTTACATAGGTTAGCAGTTTTTGAAATGTTTCATCACAAGTTTCAAATTAAGTGCAACATCTGTTGTGTTAGGAAGATGCTGAAGGTTTACTTCCCCCATCCCCCGATAGAGGTCATGACAACGACATCTGAATTTATTCCTCTGTAGTTCTGATATTCATTGGAAAGTTGTTATCGCATATTGTGTAAAACTATTTCTTAATAGGAAATTATTTCTGGACAAAATACCAGAAATAATTTAAATTAGGTACAAGATCATTTGTTTATAAATATTATAATATAGTACATCCTATGCCAAGATGGCTCAGGCAGTTTCGTCTGTGGTCTGGGTTCGATTCCCCTGGCTGACCACCTGACCCGTGGGTTTTTTTCAGGGGTATTCCCGGGTTGCTAGGCGAATGCTGGGTAGGTTAATTACATCCCCCACATTTCCTGTGCCTCTATTTCACCTTCATTATCATTTCACATAATCTCTCCTCTGGAGGTCTCTTTCAGGGTAGAAGAGTCGGCGGGTGTCTCGGCGGTGCATGGCAGGATGATATGCTCGGAGGAAAACTACTTCCTCCTCCGGTAGGTCGATTGCCGGTCTCCGCTCCTCTGCTGGAACCATTTCGTGACAGCCAGCCAGGGATCTTTGCGTCTCGAATCGCCTGCCTGGGACCATTAGAGCTCGGCTGCTGGGCTCGTTGTCATCCCGCTGTAGGGGAGCGAGTTCGTTGTCCTGGCCTGTCGGGAGAAGTCTGTATCCAAGTAAACTATAGGGACTCTGCCCTTTATACTGTCGTGGCTCCTTGGGTCGGCCGTCCTCTGTCTCCTTCGCCTCATCCTTCCTCCCGGGGCATAGCAACAGTGGACCCAGTATGGTGGCCTACGCGCCGAATCTCCTCCGTATTGTAATCCCAATCCCACACCATATGTCAACGAATTTCCGATGGAAAGAAAAAATCGTGTGACATGAAACTTTTAAACAAATAGATAGTCAACATGAAAAATTCAATGCCATCGCCGGGATTTGAAGCACGGATCTCCTGGTTTCCGTCCAGTCGCTCTAACCCATTGAGCTACCGTGGTATAGATGTGTTATATTATCTTGACAGGAAACCTGCGCGGTAGGGATGAGTAGCAACTGTGGTGGGGATAGTGCACCTATCGCTACAATGCGTCACATGCATAAGAATACGAGAGGAGAATACGGTGGATAAGGTGTCTAAAAACAAATCTCACTCTCGGAGCCAGTATTGCAGCTCTTATAAACTAAGTTGTAATTCTTACTATGGTAGTAATCTCCACGCTTTTGTTGGATCTTAAATAGTAGGCGTTTTATAACAAAACCCTGTTCTCCTCCAGGAGGTATGATAACTTACAGTCGGCCTTTCAACATCGCTGCAGAGTTCCTGTAACGAATTTCACTCCAGGCATATGGTCTAGTATGTGCTAAATTGATATGTTTCATCCATATAAACTATATAAACTTCACTTTGTCACGCTTAGTGATTTTTTTTTCTTCATATAAATCCTAGCTTCAAAAGAACTCTTCTTACTGTTCAGACACTGCTTTGGAAGTCAATAGAATTTTGAAGTTTCATAAGCACTTTCTTCAGAGTTGGTCTGTTTTTCTGTGCTTTAAAAGTTATTCATAGTTCGGCCGAACTACTTCTGAATTAAAACATCCAAAGCGTTCAGTGCCTGAGTCGCGCTATTTGTACTGGTAGTTGGGGGGCGGAGCCTGGGTAGTCCATTGCCGGACTACCCAGGCTCCGCCCCCCAACTACCAGTACAAATAGGGCGACTCAGGCACTGAACGCTTCAGCACAGAGACCGCACGCCCTGATTAGTAGTTTCCTCAGAGACCGCACGTTCAGGGTGAGAGTGGAAGGACGGTTGTCATCTATCAGACCAATAGCCGCGGGTGTCCCGGAGGGCAGTGTACTGTCCCTGTTACTCTTTGCGGCATACATGTCTGACTTCCCCTTAGAACCACAGACTGTTACGTGCCAATATGCTGACGACGTCCTCATAATGGCGCGTAACAAAAACCTAAGATATTGTCCTCCGCTGCAGCGCCAGCTCCGAGCCATTGACCGTTGGAGTGAGAAGTGGAGGATGGCCATTAGCCCCGAGAAGAGCTCTGCTGTTCTCCTGGCTAAGGTCCGAGCTAGGCGACCGGATTGGTCGCTGAGGTTGAGGTGGCGGCAAATCCCTTGGGTTCCCACTGCCAAATACCTTGGCGTCCACCTCGATAGCGGTCTCACCTACGCACCTCACGTCCGGGTCAAAGCCGGACAAGGGCATGCAGCGCTAACGCAGTTATACCCAATACTCAAATCCACCATGCCAACGCACCTCAAACTACGCCTGTATCGGGCGATTATACCGCCCCTGATTCTGTACGGCTGCGAAGTCTGGGATCAGCGGCTCCCACCACTATCCCCAGACTACAGTGCGTCCAGAACAGGGCACTGCGAGTGATCTACGATACCGGGCGTAGATTCCCGTCCCACATCCTCCATACCTACTCTGGGGTCCTTTACATCGTGGACGTGGTGTGGGAGAGGTCCCGCACCATCTACGATAGGCTGGACATACTGGTGAACACCCTTGGCCGTTACGACCACAGGGTTCCTCGCCGCCGACCGAGCTACCGGTTACCCAAAGATGCCTTGGGTAACTAGAATTTAACAGCGCCACATACCCCTGACTCCAACCCCCCAAGCCCAGAAATGGGCTTGGAAAACTCAATACCTAAACACTGTTCCTTTCCCTCTAGCCTGTTAAGCGGACTGTGCTCAGATGCCTCCCAGGCAGGCGGAAGAGCGCAGCTAGCACTGGTGCATCCCCCCACGGGGCGACTGCGCGCACAAGGCTAGATAAGTCCACTGCCGAAAACAACCGCCTGAGACAAATGACTTCTATACTTCCCAGATAAAGACGCAATAAGCGGCTAGGTGCTGGTCAGCAAACACTCCGTCCAGGTAAACCTGGACGACTCGTCTCTTCTGCTGGTCTGCTGCTTCAGCACTCTGATCTGTTGGTTTGTTCACTCGTGAGGCAGCTGATCCGTGGTTTGTTTGCAGACGCCGACTCACCCACGTGGACTGTACAACTCGTGTGGTAGTTTAGGCGCGCAGCAACCAGCATCATCATTCAGCAGCTTTCATCCAGCCCGCCGTAGAAGCAGCGCCGAATGGCCTTCTTCTAGGCGCAGCAAGCAACAACAGGAGCGGCAGCAGCATAAGCATTCTGCCTTGCCAGCAACTCGCCTGCCGGCCGGCAAAACAGCTTTCCACTGTCTTCGGCGGTTTGAGCCATAAGAGCGGGAGCCATAACAAGAGCGAGAACACCCCTTTCATACTACTCTCACTACTCTTATCTTTCTTTCCTACTGCGACAGACTGACTGACAGACAACGAAACAGCGGGCTAGCAAGACCAGAGCCAAGCGTAAGGGCCCCCGGCCCTAAACCTCGAGCCGATATTGCTCGCACAGGCGCCTCCTCACGGAGTGTCCGGTCCGCTGCCTGCAGCCGGATGGTAACAGCGCCAAGTGAGACTGACGGACCAGGACCCAGTGCACCTTCCGCCTCCCAACAGTGTGAATCTGTACCAGCGCATAACACGCGCACTGGGCAGAAGCGTCTAGCTTCTGCACCTAGCTCACCTCCTTCCATGGACCTGCCTCCATGCCTTACACCTCTGCCTGAGTCTGACGACTCAGATGCGGATGATTTTGCCGTGGTCGAGGGACGCAGGTGGAAGCGAGCGTCAGCCGACCTGCAGCAACCACCACCACCACCACCACCACCACCACAGGGCCAACACCAACTCGCACCCAAAGGGGGGCCAAAAATGCCGCCTATTGTGGCAGACACATTTAAGAACCACGTGTCCATCATGCGCCTTCTGGCCTCTCGCCTGAAGCACCGCTTCGAGGCAAAGAGAAAGCCTAGATAGGTTCAGATATGCACCAGCTCTCTGGAAGACTTGGAGACGGCGAAAACCGTACTGAGGGAGCAGAACATAGATTTCTATAGTTATTCCGCTCAGCGCCCACATGTTGAGCGCAGAATTATAAGAGGGCTAGACTCCGACTGCACCCCTGACGAGGTCAGGTCTGCTCTAAGGGAGGAGTATGACATCGAAGCCCTCTCGGTCGCGCAGCTGCGCAAGACCGTCCGGTCGGACAATGGGCCGGTTAAAGTGCCTATGCCGCTTTTCCTAGTCCTTGTGGACAAAGTGCGTGACGCTGAAACTCAGCCGATCGATACTGTTCGCAGGCTGATTTTCACCGTCGTGAAAGTTGAACGCTTTCACGGCAAAGAGGGACCGGTGCAGTGCCATCGATGTATGCGCTTCCACCACTCCAGTGCAATGTGCGAACGCAAGCTTGCGTGCTTGAGGTGTGCGGATCCGCATATGTTGAGGGACTGCCCCAAGCCTCCTGAAGAACGTCAGTGTGCGAACTGTAAAGAACCGCACGCCAGCGTTTACAAGGGCTGCCAAACGCGGCAACGCATCATCGAGAGCCGCCGCCAGGGGCATCCTGAGCCGGCCACTGTCCGCCCGGTGGTGTCTTTCGCGGCCGCCCTCAAGAAGGCCGAGACCACGCTGCAGCAAGCGGAAGCGACTGCTGTCCAAGCTGCAGCACCTACAGCACCGCCTTCGACCGAGGAAAGTAAACCTGCACCCTCAAAAAGCAGGGGGAAAAAGAGCGGGAAGTCCAGATCTAAAAAGAGCGGGAAAGCCGCTATGCTGCCTCCTGCGCCGAGAGCCAATAACCAGGGCCAGCCTGAGGCCCCGGCCTCAGCTGCTCCTACACCGCAGCCTGTGCCACCGGTGAAACCTGCACCAGCAGCACCCTCGGCGGCACCAACCAGTCCAGCACCTCAGTCCGCTGCCTTTGGGGGCACGATATCCCAGCCAGACCTGGACGAGTTCCAGGCCCTCTCCCTGTGGTTCGGTGACCTAATTCAGAGAACCCTCCCGGCCCTACGCAACTGCAAGCTGCAGGTCGAGAACCCTGCATTGACTCCGATGCAGAAGCACGCATTTGTGCTCAAAACGCTGGAGGAGCTGTTCCCGGGGTCCGCTAAGTAATGACCTCCAGACTCGTCCGGAGGCCATTACGAGCCGCGTTCTGGAACGCGAACGGCATCCGGGGTCATCACCCTAGCGTGCTTGAGTTTGTACAGTCTTTCGGTATTGACATTCTGATGGTCTGCGAAACCCATCTGGATGCTGCAACCAACTTCTCGCTGCCTAGCTTTGTCACCCATCGGTCCGATCGGGTCGGCCGACGAGGTGGCGGCACCGCCATCTTCATCAGGAACCATATCACGCACTCACCTTTCCCACTCCCCCCACTCCAGCACTTGGAAGCCTGTGCCATTTGGCTTGCCATTGGCGGGCTAGACACACTGCTGGTAGTGGCCTACGATCCTCCTGATGCTCGCTTCTATGAGGCGGACTTCAACCTCCTGTTCAACCTTCATCCAGTGGTATGCATCGCCGGCGACCTCAACGCGAAACATGCCCACTGGCATAGCCGCACAGCTAACACCAAAGGGCGTGGGCTCTACCGCCTCATCAGCGGAAACCCAAGTCTTGTCGCGCACGGCCCGAGAGGTCCTACGTTCCATCCAGCCCACGGCAGGCCGGATGTGCTCAACATCATGCTCACCAAAAACTTTCCATATCATCTGGACCTCTCGGCAGTCAACGAACTGGACTCCGACCATGACCCGGTCCTGGTGGACTCTAGCGTTGACATGCCAGCTCTGTTAAACCCAGACTGGACATACGAGGTCGACTGGGATGCAGCCGTCCTAAACCTGAGCCAGTCAGTGGACCCGCGACCACGTATCGACTCGATCGATGCGCTGGAAGCGGCAGCCTCTGACTTCTCACAACACATCGTAAATGTGGTACGTTCTCACACATACCGCATTCCCTCAAACCACAACCCCATGACCATTCCAAATGAGCTCCGGCAGCTGCTTAAAGCCAAAGCAACTGTCCGGAAGCAATGGCAGCGCTTCCGCCACCCTAGTATACTGGCAGTCTACCAGAGGTTTAAATTCCTGGCCAGAAGGCTGCTTCGTGCTCACCGCTCTGCGGTCTTGGAGGCAACAATGAAGCGGGTAGACTTCACGGAGAAGCATCCGTGGTGGATTATCCGTTCCTTACGGAAGGACAAAAGTCAATACCAGCATCCTCTCCATGGCACTCGAGGGCGACTCGCCTTTGAGCCCCAAGAGAAGGCCACAAGCTTCGCAGACTATCTAGATTCTCAATTCGAGCCACGGGAAGACCCGCAAGACGACGAGTTCACCGAACTCGTGGAGGAGGCGGTGGAATACCTCTACGAGGACCCCCCTCCCCCGCGCGACATGATCCGCATTCCCATTACCACCCCCAAACAGGTGGCAGCCCAAATCCGTAGCCTCAAACCAAACAAATCCCCGGGGCATGATGGTGTCACGGCACTCATGCTCCGGAACCATCCCAAAAGAGCTGTGATCCACTTGACGCGGATTTACAATGCATGCCTTTACCTCCGCCACTTCCCAACTTGTTGGAAAGAGGCGATGGTGGTCTGCATTCTGAAGCCCGGCAAAGATCCACTCTTCCCTTCCAGCTACCGGTCCATAAGTCTTCTCTCAATCGTCTCAAAGGTCTTTGAGCGATTGCTCCTGGCCCGCCTGACTCCTCTCTTCGAGGAAAGGCACCTCCTACCGGATCACCAGTTTGGTTTCCGTCGGGGCCACTCCACGACTTTGCAGCTACTGCGATTGGTAGAAAAGGCTGCCCTGGGCTTCCAGGACATCCTCAAAACCGTCGCGGTGCTTCTAGACGTGGACAAGGCCTTCGCCACAACGTGGCATCAGGGACTGTTATACAAGCTCAAGGAAGCACAACTGCCCTCCCCATACCTCACCCTGATCAGTAGTTTCCTCCGGAATCGAACCTTCAGGGTGCGGGTCGAAGGCAAACTCTCCTCCGTCAGACCCATAGCGGCGGGAGTCCCGGAAGGCAGTGTACTGTCGCCGTTACTCTTTGCTGCCTACATGTCTGACTTCCCCACAGAGCCTCGCACTGTTCTGTGCCAATATGCTGACGACGTCCTCATCTTGGCCCAGAACAAAAACGTCCGCTACTGCCTCCCTCCGCTGCAAGGATCGCTCCGAGCCATCGGCACGTGGAGTGAAGGGTGGAGGATGGCCATCAGCCCACAGAAGAGCTCTGCCCTTCTGCTGGGGAAGGTCCTCCGCTGGCGCCCGGAAGGAGACCTGCGGTTGAGGCAGAGAAGGATCCCTTGGGTCCAGACTGCCAAATACCTGGGTGTCCGACTGGACCGCGGCCTCACATTCACCCCACATGCCCGTGAAAAATCAGCCTCGGCCATGCATCGCTTAGGCAGTTGTACCCTATATTCCGTTCGACCATGCCCACCCGCCTGAAACTACGGGTGTATCGTGCGATCATCCCGCCCCTGATCCTGTATGGATGCGAGGTCTGGGGATCGGTGGCTCGTACCGTCATCCGCAGACTGCAAGCCGTGCAGAACAGGGCGCTTAGGATGATCTACGGTACCGAACGTATGTTTCCTTCATACATTCTGCACACCCATTCTGGCATACCTTACGTTGAGGTAGTTGTGCGTGGACGCTCGCGCACATTGTATGCCAGGATTACATCCCATCCCAACCACCTAGTGAACACACTAGGGCAGTATGACCACCGTGTACCCAGGAGGAGAAAGAGCCACCGCCTCCCCAAGGACGCCCTTGGGTGGTGAGACCAGCCTCTCATTCCCTCAATTCTATACTCTGTCCCGGCCACACTGGGGCTGGATCTGGCCCGCCGGCTGACCCCCGGCAGCCGGGTCCCCCGGTGTGACCTCGTGGAGAACCATAACCTAAACGGTCCCCAACATCCCGACCTCTCGCTCCTGGCCCCGTCACGCTGGACGGACACTGCAACGTAGGACGCCAATAGCGTGGCGATTCAGAGCACTGGCCTCATTGGAAGCTAACCCTGCCGCCAGGAGCACTAGCAGAGGTCGAATCGGGTCCTTCAGTCAACAACGACATCCAAGCTTTGGAGAAATGACAAACTCTTTAAGACCGCACGGGTAAATCCACACAGCGGATAGGTACCGTGGCGCTCTCGCCACCGTCCGGGAGCACCCGGACGACTTGTTCTCGCTCTTGGCTCTTGAACGCTTCAGACGCAGCCAAACTCTCTGCAAGAAAGCTTCGACCGTGCCACTGATGATGTTTGCCGTAGTTGTGGACGAAACGTTTGGTTCTTACACCAACAGACTACGACAAAACAGCCCGGAAACAACCAATTGTATTATGGACTCCGGCCGTGAAAGCTTACGTTCTCTCATCCAAATTAGATTTGTGCATGTTCTTAATCTTTGTTTACTTGGCATAGAGAAGGACGTCGCACTAGCACCAATGGCTTTTCTTTCCTTCATAACTCACCTAAAATACTGTCAGACACAACTGTTGCCTCAGTTGCCCTTTCCCAGATTTTAGTAGCAGACCCAGACCATTGTTCCTTTTTTATACATCTATAGACATTGGTTATTACTTCTCGTGTTTTTAAATGTAGCACTTCATTTCCTAACGTGCTGTTAGGAGGCGTCATTTCTAAATGCTCTCTTGGAACCAGGAGAAACAAGCTGTAGTATTACCGAGTAGCTCTTGACGTGTTTACTTGTTCGCAACTGATACACAACTGACCTGCCCTCCCCTCCAGTTGCAACCGTTTTGAGTTTGACTCGTCCAGATACCAGTGCGCATCACTCTCCATCTGTCAATATATAAAAATACATCTGTACCTCAAATAATGAAATACCTTTTAATGTTAAGATTTAATTTTTGGACTTTTGGCCATTTATCGTGTAAAATCTCAGTAGCCATTTCCTACAGTATTCCCAAATTCCGCTTAAATCTACAAGACAATTAGCAAGAAGATATTTTTTTCATATATTTCTTTCAATTTGAAATTAAGGTAAATCTCAGTAAACTCTTCCTACAATACTCACATATCCCCTTATATCTACAAAACAGTTACCAATAAGATAATTTTTTTTCAAATATTTATTTCAATTCAAAAGAAAGGTAAATCTCAGTAAAAATATTTTGTACAAGATAGCATCATTACTGTAACTCATAAATATACATTCCTCTTGGACGTGAAAGGTCACAGCACCTCTGTAATAATTTGAAAAGATGATCTCTTGAAGCAGGCGGAATTTCCCAGAAGAGGTACGGTGAAGAGCTGACTACAGACACGATGAAAAGCTTCATACAAACTGGTTCAACTTTCGGATACAAAGATGTTATGAAGAACAGCGGAGGGTTGATCCAGAAGTAGAAACACTTCATCTGAAGGTCGTATTCGTAGAGAAATCGGAGATTCGTCGCCCTTCTGTGGCCGAGACTTATCCTTAGCAATCGGTGATGATGTATAGCGACTCTCTTGCTCACGTCAAAAGGTTTGGTGTCCAGGGTTCCGATGGCGTAGTGCTTGTGCTTCTGGATGGTGTGCCACGATTACTTCTTTACTTATATTTTGATGATATTGCAAACATTTCCAACGCCGCTCTGAGCCTTGTTCCACATGTCTAACTCGAAATAAAACCCATGTGACTTTTATATTTTGTCTGATTTGTAGATCTTTATGTAACTTGGTATATAAATGTAAGTATATATTGGAATGTGCTTATCAAAAATAGTTGTTTAATAAGAGACAAAAGACATCCGTAGCAACCAATTCTTTAAAGATTTGACTGTCGCTTAAGCCTGCCGTATTTTCCTTTTCTCGCAGTATCTATAAGGAAATATTTAGCAAAATTAATCATAGAAATGTTTAGCTTGATTAACACGAAATAGAAGAATAAGCGTTTGTAAGAAAGGTTTGTACTGCAGAAGAGAAAGTCACGTGAGACAAACTCAGACTTTTTATAAGTAATCGTGGTTTGGTCTAAAAAGAATCATTTTCCACTATCCAGCGATACTGTCTTAGTTTTGCGATGCTTTTAATAACGTCAAAGTGCAGCAGACAACTTATTTTAATAAGAATAAAATATATTAACACAGCCATTTAACATGTCTGCCTCACGTTCAAGAGGTCCCGAGTTCGAATCTCGGTCAGAGCGAGTTACCTAGATAAGGTTTTTTCCGGGGGTTTCCCTTATCCTTCAAGACGAATGTCGGGTAACTCTAAGCTCTATGGACCCTGGACTCATTTGAGCATCATTTCACCCAATTCATTCACCGTCCGATATAACTTAATGTTGGGGCGGACGTAAATTAAAAAAAAACAGCCATTAAAGTCTTTTCCATGTTCTTGTTTGATGAAGTAACCAGAGGATGACAAAATCGATCAACTTGAATGAGTAGCGGTAACTTGCTTTCCAAGTATTATTACTTATAAGTATTTTAATGTTAGCATAATTTATTTCTTCTAATATCCCAATCGTAATATTTAATTAAATATCGTGGAATTTAAGTTTTACTTAAGTAATTTGACTCGTCACGTTATCATTATTCGTAAATGTATCGATCAAATTAAACCCTAGAAGGATTATTGCATACAAAATACATTTTGTGTAGCAACCCTCGTTTCGAATTTTCTTTTGCGAATTGAAATTTGGTTTTTATTTTTAATTGCTGAGGTTCAAGGCGTCAAATTTCGGATTGGACGAGAAACAACGCCTAATATTGCTCAGAGGCCTCTTTATCAGCCTTGTTTTCTTTTAATGACTTAACGAGCATTCCTTTTTTTAGTTTAGTTTGAGAATTAGTAAATATAGAAGTGATAGGAGAGATGTATGATAACAGTGGGAAATGAATTAGGATTTCACTATTAGCGTGCAGGATGACCGTTGGCTGACACCGCGGGAAGGTAGAGGAAAGCAGTTGACAATTTCTTTGTAAATTACAGTAGGATATGATAGAAATTTACGGAGGGGATTCGACACCTCGAGTAGCATTCCCAGGAGGATGAATGAGACGAGAGTAGACAGAATGCGGCCGACACCAAGCATTCATGACAGTGTAGAGGGCAGGTTCCCTACCATTTACCAGCTTGAAACTCCTTGCAGTTCAGTACAACCAGCATCCTTCCTACCGTGGCTCCGAAACAGTCCCCTAGGCCGGCTCGGGGACCGGAGGCAGCCATGCCGTAGCTCAAGACACCTGGCAAAATTTTCTCTTGTAACACTTCCTTAAAGAATAAGTAAGTTTATACTGAAACTTATATTTGTTCAAGTTTCTGAATGACGCGTGTTATATACTTTAATGAGCCGCTTCTGCTTGTGAAGCATCATATGTTTATATCTGACGTACTGGCGTTTCCTGTTTCCGCGCTGTATGTTTTCACTCTACGAATTCCACGACGTCGGTTTAAATTTCTAGTGCTCAAAAATTTAACATGGTGCTCCATTCCTGCTCCACGGTTCGAATACTTGTTTCGCTTGTCACATTTTGGCATTTCTGGCCCATAACTTTCTCTGGCGTTATTATCTATCGGGCGTCCAACATGATCATTTATCCTCCGAAAATATTTGTTTTGCCCGCGATTACTCCCCCTTTGTGGCACCGATTCAAATTAGGGCAGAAATTTCTAAACGCTTGACGTTTTTCAAAAATTGAAGTTAGGTAAGTCAATTCCTGGATGGTTCAACTCTGTGGACTATACAAGTGGACTACTCAAGACAAGAATGTTTTCTGTCCTCCGAAGTGTGTGATCCACAGATTAATAGTCTGTGGTCTAACTATATAAGTTGGCAGCCTGAAATGTACGAGCTCCCTAGTGTCATCTAGCGTGTACATTTGAAGGTAGTGTGAACATATGCAGCGCTGTGGGGTGGGAGATGTGGGAATCCATGCAGCATCGGTAGTGCTTATTTCACTTGAATGTCCTGTCTCGATTTGAAAATTTCACCTGAACAGATAACTGTCATTTCCCAAGTGGGGGCACTCCCGGGAGGAAGGATGAGACGAAGGAGACAGACAGCGGCCGACCCAAGGAGTCACGTCATTACAGAGGGCAGGGTCCATACAGTTTACTTGGATAGATACTTCCCCGGACACACCAGGACAACGAACTCGCTCCCCTACAGCGGTACGGCAAAGAGCCCAGCAGCTGAGCCGTAATGGTCCCAGGCAGGCGATCCGAGCCCCAAAGGTCCCTGGCTGGCGGTCCCGAAATGGTCCCAGCAGAGGAGCGGAGACCGGCAACTGTCCTACCGGAGGAGGAAGTAGTTTTTATCAGAGCATATCGCACCGCCGATACACCCGCCGACACTTCTACCCTGAAAGAGACCTCCAGATGAGAGATAATGGAGATGAAATGGAGGGACAGGAAATTCGGGGGATGTAATTCACCTACCCAGCATTCGCCTAGCAACCCGGGAAAACCCCCAAAAATATCATGGGTCAGGTATGTTAGGGTCAGGTATGTTAGCCACGGGATTCGTACTCGGACCTCCCGAATGCGAGCCACCGACGAAACCGCCTGAGCCATCCCGCTCGGTATCTTTCCATATTGTTACGCAAGCGGCAAACTCGCGATGCCGTTCAATAAATGAAGGCCGGTGGAGGGAGGGGGGACCACATGGGTACCTGAGTTTCCCCCTCCCCCTGCTGCCCGAAGGAGGGCGAAGCTTCGAGAATGTTTTCCCCCTCCATAAAAGGAGACTCGAGAAATTTCGGGCCGCCGATCGATACAAGCGAGGCGACAGTCAGTTGTGTTGAGTGAGTCGTGGCGGGCGGTGTGTAAGGAGCGCCCAGAGTGTGCGTGGACAGACGAAATACGAAACTTTGTGTAGTGGTGACATTGTAATAAGGTGGAAATAAAGAACATTTTTAGTGGTGTAATTGGACTTTTTAATTTTACGAACCCACAAAGTCACAACTGGTATCAGGAGTGGGATAACGGCCATGGAATCGGCATTGGAAAAGCTTTTGGAAAAGATGAGCGAATTAACAGCGAAGACGGAAGCGGCAAGTAACAGCCTGGCCGCGAATATGGAAGCCACAAACAGCAGCCTGACCGCGAAGATGGAAGCCACAAACAGCAGCCTGACCGCGAAGAAGGCCGAATTGACCACAGAGATGAAAGCGGCAAACGGGGCCCTTGCCGTGAAGTTCGAAGAGCAGCTGACCGGCATGAGAGATGACGTCACTGAGCTCGGCAAGCGGATGGGTCAAGTGGATGAGCGCGTCGAAGATTTGGCAAGCTGCTTTGATGAGCTGGAGGGAAAGGCTGACAGCAACGCAAAGTCCCTGAACGCCATGGTGGAGGACGTCGTCGGCAGGAGGTTAAAGGATTTGAAGGTCGACGCACCGAGACGCGACACAACATTTGCGCGCGTCAAACCTCCGAAATATGACGGCGCGTCAACGTTTGAGGTCTTCCGCCGCCAATTCGACGCAGTGGCCAAGCACAACAAATGGTCACCAGAGGAGGAGGCCACACAGTTAATAGCCAGCCTCCAGGGACGGGCCGCGGAAGTCCTAAACGCGGTACAGACAACGGTGGCGTCCAAGGACATCTGGGAGGCCCTGGAGAATCGTTTTGGAAACCAACGCATAGCCGCAGCGTACCGCAGCCAGCTAAAGGCAAGGTGTAGGAGTTTGCCCTGGCAGTTGAACAACTGGCTAGCAAGGTCCTAGTCGACCTCCCACCAGAGTTCGTATCCGGGAAGCTGCCTACACATTCGTTGACGGGGTACGAGACTCGGTGATTCGTCAGCGCCTAATGCTCGGCGATTATAAAACAATCCACGAGAGCTAACGGCAGGATTAAGGATGGAGGCGGCCAAGATAACAGCTATCCCGTCGTCGAGAACGAGGAGTGCGCGCTACGCCGGAGACAGAAGACCAGCCGAGGGACGCCGGCGAACACCTAGTGGCCTGTGTTGGGGGTGTGGACAGCCCGGGCACCTGCAGAGAGACTGCCCACAACAGGAAGAGCAGCCGGAAGAACGAGTAAGGCCCGGCGTGGAGAGGGGTACGTCGGCGCCATCACCACCATCCCCTCGAGTGTCACTGCGCGCCGTCAGCCGGCGTGTGGATGACAGTCTCATCGCGGACGGTTGGGTGAGAGGGAAGCCGTGCCGCGTGCTTGTAGACACCGGGGCAGCCGTGACCATCATCAGACCTGACGTGGCGAAGGGTTTGCCGACAAGGAAGCCGAGCCGACCATACCAGCTTGTCACAGCATCGGGCGACACCTTGCCTGTGGAGAAGGAGGCCCTGCTGAAGCTGACCTTGGGACGGAGTGCCGTGCGTCTGTGGGTGTTCGTCGCGAAGGTGGCTGAGGAGGTGATTCTGGAACTGGATGCCCTCAGGAGCCACGAGGCGACGGTCGACGTCGGCAGGAAGGACCTGTGGCTCAACGGAGAAGAGGTTATACTCCGTCAACCCGAAGAGCGCCTTGGAATCGGTAGGGTCATCTTGAACGAAGACGTGTTTGTCCCCGCGAGGAGCGAGGTGATGGTGACGGCGCGACCGGAAGGCCAGACAGCAGGTTGGGTCCAGAGGCTGCAGGAGTACGACTTCACCTGGGAACATCGTACAGGGAAGAGCCACGGTAACGCGGACGTTATGTCCCGAATACCCTGTCCGGAAGAGTGCGGCCAATGCACAAGAGTGGAGGAGATGGAGCGTGCTGCAGCAGTTCGAGTAGTCACGGCAGTGCCTGCGGATGGCTGGGATAGCGCAGGCCTGAGGAGAGAGCAGCTGGCGTACGCAGACTTGGGGCCACTCTTGAGGGAAGTGGAGGCAGGAACGAGACCAACCTGGGCGGACATCGCACCGAGGAGCGCCACCTACAAGTCTTACTGGGCCCAACGGGACTCATTGAAGACCAGAGAGGGCGTGCTGTTCCGGGTTTAGCCCAGAGGTTCTACTCCCATTAGTCCTGAACCCGTAGGAACTGGACCCGTGCCTCCTTCGACCAGGGAGTTATCCGAGCTGTCCCAAAGGGCGCTCGACGTCCTCCGTGGGGCTTTCCATGGGACAAGACCTAGAGACTAACAAGCCCCCCATCTGGTCCTATGGACTCAAGACGGGATGGATGTGGATACGCCACTTACGCGCGTCAACACTCAAGGTCAAGACTACCGAAAAACCTCGGTGGGGCCGCCTGGTGATCTAGCACACCTTCTACTAGCTTTGCAGGCTAGTACCCGGGAGAATTAATGGCTTCCCTCAAACCCGTCCGAAGACGTACCCGATTCCCACGGGTTTCGGGAACACACTGCCCCCTCGAGTCCATCCCAATCCTAACAACTCCCGAAGGAGGCTGTTCTGGGTATGGGAATCACCCGATGGGAAGACGCAGAGAGAACAGTTGGTACTTCCCCGGAGTAGGGTTCCGGAAGTCTTGGAAGAAGTGCACGCCGGTACTTCAGGAGGACACCTGGGAGCGAACCGGACGATAGACAAACTACGGCAGCGCTACTACTGGCGGAGGCTCCGAGCAGACGCTGAGAGATGGTGCCGTCAGTGTCACGTGTGCGTGGCGAGTCGCGGCCCCAGACTAGGAGCCGGGGTCGCATGCAACAGTACAACGTCGGAGCGCCATTCGAACGGATCGCCGTTGACATTGCTGGACCGTTCCCAATATCCGACCGAGGCAACAAGTACCTGATGGTGATCGTGGACTACTTCACTAAGTGGCCGGAGGTGTATGCCATCCCAAACCAAGAGGCAAGGACAGTCACAGACTGCCTCGTGGAGCAAGTGTTTTACCGATTTGGGGTACCATTAGAGCTGCACAGTGACCAAGGCACCAATTTTGAGTCCAACCTGATGAAGGAGGCATTAGAGAGACTTGGGGTTAACAAGACCCGTACAACACCTCTACATCCCCAGTTGGATGGCATGGTCGAGAGGTACATCAAGACCTTAGAGGAACACTTGAGGAAGGTCGTGGCCAGCCATCAGCGAGACTGGGACGTCAAGGTGCCACTGTTCTTGCTGGCCTACCGCTTGTCAACACACGACACCACGGGGATCACGCCAGCCAGCTTAAATGTTCGGCCGAGAGTTACGCCTCCCCTGTGACCTGGCTTTTGTTAGCCCTCCGGGGGTGATACAGCCAGCGACCGAGTATGTGGAGAACGTGGTGGACTACCTCCACGACATGCACGAGATGGCTCGCCAGAACATCCAGAAGGCGAGCGACCGCATGAAAACCCGATACGACAGGCAAGCCAACAGCCAAGTGTTCCAGCAAGGTGACCTGGTCTGGTTGTACCGCCCTGCCCGGACCAAGGGACGCTGCCCGAAGCTTCAGAAGCCATGGCAAGGACCGTACCGTGTGGTGAAGAGGATTAACGACGTGGTCTACCGCATCCAGAAGGTGCCCCGAGGAAAGATGGTGGTACACCTGGATCGCCTGGCCCGCTACGATGGTGCTGTTCGGGACGACTAGCCTTAAAGAGGGAGCAGTGTTACGCAAGCGGCAAACTCGCGATGCCGATCAATAAATGAAGGCCGGTGGAGGGAGGGGGGGAGCACAGGGTTAGCTGAGTCTTCGTTTCCCCCTCCTCCTGCTGCCCGAAGGAGGGCGAAGCTTCGAGAATGTTTTCCCCCTCCATAAAAGGAGACTCGAGAAACTTCGGACCGCCGATCGATACAAGCGAGGCGACAGTCAGTTGTGTTGAGTGAGTCGTGGCGGGTGGTGTGTAAGGAGAGCCCAGAGTGTGCATGGACAGACGAAATACGAAACTTTATGTAGTGGTGACATTGTAATAAGGTGGAAATAAAGAACATTTTTAGTGCTGTAATTGGACTTTCAATTTTACGAACCCACAAATTCACAATATGACTTAAGGTTGGAACCTTTCCCTTATCCTGAGAGATAAATGTCTGGTAACTTTAAGCTCCATGTACCCTGGACACATTTGAACATCACTTCATTCGTCGTCTGACAGGACTTAACGTTGAATGTTTTCCCTTATTCAGAACGATAAATGTCTGAAAACTCTAAGTTCTATGTACCCTGGATTCATTTGAAGATCATTGCATTCATCATTCGAAATGACTTAACGTTAGCGGTTTTCCCTTATCCTAAAAGATGTGAACCTAAGCTCTTTGTACCTTGTACTCATTTGGACATCACTTCACTCATTGTCCGATATGATTTAAGTATTGAGGTTTTCCCTTATACTCAAAGACAAATATCTGGTAACTGCAAGCTCTTTGAACCCTGGACTCATTTGAACATCACCTCATTCATGTCCGATATGACTTATTGTTGAATGTTTTCCCTCATTCAGAACGGTAAATGTCTGAAAACCCTAAGCTCTAGGTACCCTGGACTCATTTGAATATCATTGCATGCATCATTCGACATAACTTAACGTTAGCAGTTTTCCCTTATCCTAAAAGATAAATACAGGTGAACCTAAGCTCCCGATATGATTTAAGTTTTGAGGTTTTCCCTTATAATGAAAGATAAATATCTCGTAACTACGAGCTCTTTGAACCCTGGGCTCATCGGAGCATTTCCTCACTCAACGTCCGACACTTATTCAGACTAATAATTCTCTTTTAACTTTAAGCTCTATTTATGCTGGACTCATCTGGACATCATTTGACTCATCGTCCAATAAGATTTAACGTTGGAGGTTTTCCCTTATTTCAAAAGATGAATAACTTTTTTAATGACATAGTACAAAACCATAATATGTGCAGAGATGATGTTACTGAAAGCAATTCCTATATGATAGTTCATAACAGCATATGGAAGGACATTTTCAAAGGGGCAAAGTGTGGCATGTAGTCCCCCCTATGTGCATTTCAAGGACACTAAGGGACATTTCAAAAGTGCAAGACGCCAGCTTTAGATGTCCAAATCTTCCAAGGAAGCAGAGGGCCAAACATATGGAGCTGTGGAGTTTTAACCATCACATTTATTGGTAACATACTCTACAAAATTCTGAAATCTTTAAAAGCGGTTTTCTCAAGTAAATTTTTTTCATGGTTTTGCTCCACTAAAAATATTCCATGCAATGCAATTATCATCCAGCCTTAATTAAATTTTGTCCATTAAATTCTGTCCACTTATAAAGGTGCTGTATACAAGAAGGACTACAAGGGCTTTTTGATTTGTATGGATAATTTGGCTCATAGATACATTCTCCTGTGCTTTTTGTCTTTATGAATGTTGAAAAATGATGTATATAAACCAAAATATATTTATCACATGAAATCCTCAAATTATTTGAAAACTTCTTTCACACAAGTTAATACTAATATGTTTTGCACCTAAAATAAAAATATGAACAAAAAAAAAAAAATTGCAAAACTTCATCGCATGGAGCATTTTAAGATTAACTAATTTTATATAAGTAATAATTAATTTCTTAATAATGGTTAAACCTGCATTCATTAAATTTGATTTTTAGCATGTACATACAGGTGGCCCTTAAAATACTGTAAAATTTTCATGATGATTGCTTAACATATGTGGATTTTAGAATTTCACCATTGGGTTGCCTAACAATTTTCATTTAAGTACCCTGTGCTTAAGATATTTTTATGAGAAATGAAATGTATATCTTCAATTTTCTGGGAGTGTCCTCACAAGGGACACCTGTAACTCGAACCGCACAAAATTATGCTTAGAATAACAATTGAACATAAACAAAACAGTGGTGTGTGTGATTTCTATGCAAAACATTGTGTTCTATCTCCAGTGACATTTTAATGGAGAGAAACAAAGTGACAGTATATCAATACCACAGAAGGGAAGTTATATGTAATTCAATGATGTCAATGTATAATTACATTTTCAATCAACAGTGCTAAAAACCTCTACTTAAAGTACTTATATCAGCGCTAAACATACATATACGAGGTGTGTTCAAGTTAAAACACCTATTTTTTTCAGGACTGGGACGAGATAGGATTTTTTTTAATACACGTGGACTCTTTGAGAATGCATGGCAGAGATGGCAGCACTGTACAGTGCATGGAACTCTAGTGTTAGCGACTAGAGTTAGGACTGTTTTTGATACTTAAAATGGCAACGTTTTCATCGCAAGAACAGCGTGTAATCATTTGTTTTCTCCATTTTCGTGGTGTGACACCTATTGAAATTCATCACCAGTTAGGTAAGGCATGTGGTGATGGTACCATGGGTGTGTCCAATGTGGTTTCCTGGGTGCGACAGTTCAATGAAGGCAGGAAATTGTATGACAAGAAACCAAGACAGTCACGACCTCGCACCAGCCAGTCTGACGACATGATCCAATGAGTAGAGAACGTTGTTTTGGAGGATCACCGATTGAATGTTGCAGACATCGCCTCCAAAATTGGCATTTCTGTGGGATCTGTACACACAATCCTGCAGGAAGTTCTGAAAATACGAAAAGTGTCTGTGTCTTCCAAGTGGTTGCCACAAAAGCTGACGGATGATCGCAAGGCTATGCGCATGGCAAATTGTCAGGTAATGTTGACGCATGACGACAGCATGAATGGTAGATCGATTACACGCTGTTCTTGCAATGAAAGCATCACCATTTTAAGTATCAAAAACACTCCTAACTCTCATCGCTGCCACTAGAGTTCTATGCACTGTACAGTGCTGTCATCTCTGTCACGCATTCAGAAAGAGTTCACATGTATTTTAAAAGAAAAACAGAAGTTCCTATCTGGTTCCAGTACTGAATTAAAAAAAAAATAGGAGGTGTTATAACTTGAACACACCTCATACTACACACTTGATAGTGATTATAGTCCTCAAAGTGTAGATGCAGGATTTCAGTGAATTGATTAAAACAAAAAGTAATGTTCCCACCTCACTAAAGCCACATTATCACATGCCAAATCACTTTTGTATTAGCCGCCCTATATAAATTTGCAAGTGATAGGCGTATATCAGTGTCTTAACTTGCATTACACCAAGCACATTGCAACATAGGCTTATTCTTTGATGCAGGAAATTGATATATAATTACAGAGTGAAGTTTGATGAAGTAACAATCATATATTTTAACTTGTGGTTGTGCACATTGCACTCTTAAAAAATTAGCAACCCTGACACCAAAATTAAGGAATGCAATGAATAAAGAATTGTAATGGATTTCAAAGGAACATTGTATATTTGTTAAAATGCAAGCAGTTGCAGTTGGGGTGAGTGATTTAAAAAAGTGCTGGGAATAAGCGGGTTCTTAGCAGGTATTCTAAGTGGATAACACTTGAGTCTGTTCGAAAAGGCATTGTTCGGACCGTTAATAATGGCATGACCGAGACTAATAATCACAGTGGACAAAATAATTACAAAGGGGATTTTGGTGTGAATAAAGACAGGCTTTTAGAGGTGAAAGTCAAACACAGCTGCGATGAGAAACACACAAGTGGGCTGGCAGTCCATTAAGAAAGACAACTGGCTCTGTCTTCGCAGAAGGCAGACCAGAACTGAGAAGAAAAGGTATCTATCATTTCCTACGTAAATAACAAATTAAGTGTTATCGCATAATATGCATTTTACGTATAGTAACTCTGAACAGTGATATATTGGTAATGCTTGGTCGCCAGCTTCACGAGTTATGTGATGATAAAAGGAAGCAGTCATTAAACCAATTTTAAACTTGCATTCCAGTGTCATTAGAATCATCTTTACTCCCATACATATCCACACATACCCTTTGAGGGAAATCTTGCTCTACCCTGAGGATAGGCCACATTGCTTCAAAATTTACAACGTAAAAATAAGCTGCATCAAACTAGCAGCCAATGCGTGCAGCAACCTTTTCCAGTGTATAAGCAATTGATGTGAAATAACTTGCATCAACACTTATGATAAAGCTTCTTCCAGCTGGTATAAAGGGTGGAGGGGAGACAGGGTTGATGTGACAGCCTGACATGTCATATGTCGTTTTAATGGTCGTTTGTTATTCTAATCAGGTTTTCATGTGGTTTCAAAAATTCAAGGTCAAGGGTGTCCCTTGTCAGAAGTTATCTTCATTCTGGATGACTTTTGTACAACTGGTCAATCATTAGAGATACACAAAATCTTACTCACAAAAATGTTTGACTGGATCTTGTTAAAATACACAATTTATGTCTTAATACATGTGTGGAGTGAACCACTTGTGAAATAGTTCTTATTGTTTGTCTGAATTTTCCAATACTTACACTTTTCTTAAATTGGAAATGGTTATTCATTTATCTCTTTGCCATGTAAAAAGAACAGAATTTTAAAACCATTACACAGTGAGTAGCAGTGCTCTTAACAGGTTTTACTATCATTTAAAGTTACTTCATTCCCATATTCCCCTTGCACTTGCAAGAATATTAGCAATAAGATAATTTCTGCAAATGTTTATCTCGATTAACATGAAGTAGACAGAAGAACAAGTGTCTGTAAGAATAGTTTGTACAAAAGTAGAGAAATTCATGTGAGTGTAACACATCAGAGTTTTATCTTATGGCCATGCAGAGAGAAGGAATTTCAGAACCATTGACAGCGATAAGCTCTTAAAAGATTAGACTATCGCTTAACCTGCTGTATTTCACTATTCCCATTGTACCTACAAGAAGTTCAGCATCTTCCAAGGATGTGGTATGAGCACTTTCAGGAAAATCCTCACACCTTAAACTACCTTTATATGGAAAGTTTTTGATAATTTTGATTTTCTCCAAAATCCCTAATAACTTTTATTAAAATTGTATATGTTAAAGATATTTACATGACAAATCAAATCTATATTTTAAATTATCTAGGAATGTCCTAGAAGCTCTCTTGATTCTGGATGATATTTGTGTAACTGGCAAAGCGCAATGGATAGACAAAATTTTGTTGCACAAAAACGTAATCTCATTAAAACACAGAATTTATGTCAAATAGTTTTTGTGGAACGAACCATTTCCGTGATACTCCTTGTTTTGGTTTCAATGTTTAAGAACTTACACTTTTTTTCCAATTGGTTGCTGTTATTTGTATTTTAATCTAGTGGCTATTCAGAGACAACAGAGTTTCAAAGTATCGCATAGCGACCAGCACTTAAATGATTTGACAATTGCTTAAGCCCACTGAATTTCGCTTTTTCCATTATACCTATTGTAAAACTATTTCTACAAATGTCTATCTGGATTAACATGAAGTAGACAGAAGAATTAAATATTGTTAAGAATAGAGTCAACATGAAAAATTCAATGCCATGGCCAGGATTTAAACCACGGATCTCCTGGTTTCCGTCCAGTTGCTCTAACCCATTGAGCTACCATGGCCAATGGTATAGTCTATATACCTTAGTGTATATACGGCTAGTGTGAAGAAATGATTAATTTCCACCAATTAGCTAATATTGTTAAGAATAGTTTGTTCAACAGAATGTTATGGGAGTCCAACATATCAGATGTTTTTTTAAAAACAATGGAGTCAAAAGCTCACTGAAATTTCTAGGTTCATTTCAACAAGATTTTGAATCAATTATGAATTATTTGACTATGCCCAGTAGGTAACAGATGTTCCAACAAGACAGAAAATCAATTCATAACTGGTTCTGAATTTTATCCCTTCTGGTCTAGTCTGCGTGTATTCAGTTTCCTACAAGCGGAAGATTGGGTGCAGGTGGCAGTGGAAGTAGTCACTGTATGGATGGGTGGCCACACGTGTGGCAAGCCAGGTGCAGCCAGCATCGGGTGTGGTCCTACATGAATGGAAGGCAGCGCACTGGTTAATGCTCAACAGACTACAGGAACCCATGCCCTTAGACAAAAGCTTGAGACAAACGACAAACCTCTTTAACTGCAGGATAAAGCCACACTAAGCGGCTAGGAGCTGAGGCATAAAACATCCCACTCAGGTGAACCTGAGTGATTCGCTCGTGATTGTTGGATTGCAGTTTGCTGTTCCAAAATATTTGAGAACCAATTGAGCTGCATTCAGAACTATTGAAATCAGTTGCTCATCAGAACTAGGAACTGAAAATTTCGGACATCGCAAATTGTGTAGCCTGCTGTGCAAGTTCAGATTATGTAGAATCCATTGGAATGTGTACCTGTATAATCATTTGCCTTCCAGAATTAAGAAACTGAAAGTTAAAAGAAAATTAAAAGAAACTAAACTGTATTTGAGAGAAAATGTGTTGTACTCAATGGAACTATTCAAATATGTGGGTTTCATAAAACTATGTTTCATTAATTATTATGTGTTTGAAATGGGAAGGTGTTTGTCCTTGAGCGCTACTAGGTGAGCAACCAATCGGCGTCCTGTGGTGTTGTCGTATTACATTCCCCCTAAGTGGTGTGTGACAAGCGCCAAACTAATCAATCTCTAATAAATACTATTTGCACTAAGACAAAAATTCAGATTTTGCAAAAACTGATCCATGAGGAAGGAGAGAGTAATGTATTTAACATAACCATAAAAACCCCATATTTTTAGCTCAAATAGTTTTCCTAATACAAATAAAGTAGATACCATTATATTATAACAATGCATTCCGACATAAGCCTGTAATGAATATAATTATTGGTTGGCATGTATGCATGAACATATATTTGAAATTACTCAGAACTGAAACATAAACATTTGACATGACGTGGTAAAAGAAATATGTACTTTGAATAAGCCAAGGTGTTTGTTAAATTCTATGAAAGGAAACGATGCACTTCTTGCTAGTCTGGCAGAACGTGTCTGGTCACATTAAATTTTGTTTATGAATGGTTCGTAATCTCTATTTACACAAGAGAGTTCATAGCAGCATTATTCAGTTACTCTTCCATGAAAAAGTGTATCAGCTGGATCAATGAGATGCGATCCTTTTTCCACCCCTTACTACTGCTCAGGGGCGGCCGGTGAGGTATTGTATTGATGGTGCCATAAGTAAATAAGGGTTGTTAAAGTATAAATAACTGTACCAATTACGAACGATTGAGGTAATCTTATCAATAATCCATCCTATTGTATAATATACTGTACCAAACAGAACGTGCAGAACAATCTTAGAAATGCCTTCAAATATTGATGACTGGCTGAAATGTACTTAAAGTTCTTTATCCAACTCCGCACTAAACTGAATGAGCTCACGAAAAACAACCTTATTTTGAGAGGCGTCAGATTCATCGTGTCCCCTAAGAGCCAGCTCCAAAGCACCACAGAACCGAATACAGTTTATAATTAAGTTCAATATATACCTGTTCTTGTCTACTTGTTTGTTATGGCTGTTGACTGCCTATACTGCGAATCTAATTTGTCCTGAATGTTGGTTTTGCCTGGAAATGAAACGCTCAGAACATTGTCCATGTGTCGCTTCGATGTTTCATGCATTTTCATTTTAGGCCATAAATGCCCAATATCAGTTATTCCAGTCTTACACCAATGGACATCTCCCCCAAATAACACACAAGGAAAACAAAAAACTGCATTGTTTTCATAACAGCCGCAAATCCATTTGTTCTTTTGATAAATATCTGGATTAAACTTACGGCATCGATTTTTTGTTTGCTGCTTCAGATTCGGAAGTGGCCTACCCATTGTTTTTATCTGAATTTTTTCACTAGAGTACTGTTACTAAATGGAGTTTTCAGTAATTTACTCACCTTGTTCATGTTCATAACTTTACTGTGAATTCCTTTCTTGGAAGTGTTGAAAACAGTGTTGTTATGATAAATTAACTTTAAAGAGAGTCGATTAAAGACACTAAACAACACTTACTTTTAAATTTTTCCGGAACATGTTTCTGAGGCTTTGCCTCTATCATCAGCCGGCTCTCGACTGGTTCTCGTTGGTGTAGCTGACGATATTTTGTCACAGGTCTCCTCTGGTGGCAGTTCAAGGAACTTGCTGAACAAATCTTTCTGGGGGATGTCGAAATTGAATACTTTGTTCCTATTTTTTGAAATGAAGATTTGTTCCCATGTGGATAGTTCTTGTTTTCCTGATGTATGTTTTAGTAGTTTTGGTTCTGGATTTATGTTGTGGTTTTTTTCCCAAAAATGTGTGGCAACTGCTGATTTTTCTAATTGTTTATATTTTATGTTTCTAAAGTGTTCCTTTGCTCTTGTTTCTAAATTTCTTTTTGTTTTTCCAATATAAATTTGACTACAGTTATTGCATTCAATTTGATATATACCAGATTTTTTGTTAGATGGAATGGCATCTTTGATGTTTGAGCAAATTAGGTTTTTTTAAGGAGAAATGGTTGACTGGTTCTAGTTGAATGTTTTGTTTTTTGAAGACTTTTTTGAATTTATCATAGGCCCATGGATGGTAAGTGAATTTTTTGAAAATCATATTAGTTTCTGTAGCTGAGAGGGTTGTGGTTTCCTTTAGTAGCCTCTTCTATTTTGCTAAGTTCACTTTTTTGTCCACTAATGATTTTGGAAAGTTATTTTTTTGTGCTCTTTCAATTTTGTTGTATTCTGTTTTGTATTCTTCTGCTGTGAGAGGGATGTTTACCAGTCTGTGTGCTAAACTATTGAAGATTGCCTGTTTGTGGGATCTTGGGTTGTAGCCATTAGCTTTTATGTAGTTGTCTGTCTGTGTTGGTTTTCTGTAAATGCCAAAGTTTAGTCTGTTTTTATTCCTCATTATTTTTAGGTCCAAAAATGGTAAATGCTCATCTTTTTCTATTTCTACAGTGAATTTGATGCTTTTTTCTTGGATATTTAAAAGTTTTAGTGCATCACTGATGTGTTTTTTTGGTACTATTGCAAAGATGTCATCTACATATCGTTGCCAGAGTTTGAACATCCAAGGGAAACCTTTGTTGATCCTTATTTCTAATGCACTCATGTACAGATCGGCCAGGAAGGGTGATAGGGGGTTGCCCATTGCTAACCCTGAAGTTTGGTGAAAATATTTTGTTTGAAACTGGAAGAAATTTTGTTCTATGCATAATTTGGTTAGTTCGATGTAGTCTGAAATTTCAGGTGATGCCATTCCAAGTGATTTGAGCCATTTTTCTATCAACGGTGGGAGTTGATTAACTGGTATGCTGGGAAACAGTGATTTAACATCAAACGAGACTAGTGTGTCCTCTTCTTTTAGTTCAGTATCCTTAATGTGTTCTATAAGTTCATAGGTGTTTTTGATGCTTAGGCTGTCGAATTTTGGAAATGAGTTGAATTTGTTTGTTAGCCACTTTGCAAGTTTGTATGTTGGTGAATTTATACTGCTAACTATAGGTCTCATTGTTATGGATGGTTTGTGTATTTTGGGTAATTCATAAAGTCTAGGTAAGGTTGGGTTATCCGATTTAACTGCATATTTGTTTGGTATTATGCTTGATTTTGCTATTGTTTTTTCAAATGACTGTATGCAAGTTTTTAGAGGATTTTTGTTAATGATTTCATATTCATTGTCAGTTAGCATTTTTTCCATTTTTTCAATATAATCTGATTTTTCCATTATGACAATCTTGTTGCCTTTGTGCGCCTTTGTGTAAATAACGTTTTTCTGTTTCAAAGAATGGATAGTATTATGTTTTCTCTTCTGAAAGGATCTGTTCTCTATTTCCTCCAAAATATTTTCACAATGGTTTTTTACTGAATTTTGTATGGGTACTGGTAGAATACAAAACAGAATACAACAAAATAATTGAAATAGCACAAAAAATAACTTTCCCAAATCATTAGTAGACAAAAAAGTGAACTTAGCAAAAAAGAAGAAGCTACTAAAGGAAACCACAACCCTCTCAGCTACAGAAACTAATATGATTTTCAAAAAATTCACTTACCATCCATGGACCTATGATAAATTCAAAAAAGTCTTCAAAAAACAAAACATTCAACTAGCACCAGTCAACCATTTCTCCTGAAAAAACCTAATTTGCTCAAACATCAAAGATGCCATTCCATCTATCAAAAAATCTGGTATATATCAAATTGAATGCAATGACTGTAGTCAAATTTATATTGGAAAAACAAAAAGAAATTTAGAAACAAGAGCAAAGGAACACTTTAGAAATATAAAATATAAACAATTAGAAAAATCGGCAGTTGCCACACATTTTTGGGAAAAAAACCACAACATAAATCCAGAACCAAAACTACTAAAACATACATCAGGAAAACAAGAACTATCCACATGGGAACAAATCTTCATTTCAAAAAATAGGAACAAAGTATTCAATTTCGACATCCCCCAGAAAGATTTGTTCAGCAAGTTCCTTGAACCGCCACCAGAGGAGACCTGTGACAAAATATCGTCAGCTACACCAACGAGAACCAGTCGAGAGCCGGCTGATGATAGAGGCAAAGCCTCAGAAACATGTTCCGGAAAAATTTAAAAGTAAGTGTTGTTTAGTGTCTTTAATTGACTCTCTTTAAAGTTAATTTACTGTGAAGTTTAACTTAAAGAAAGAACACTGAACACTGTTTTAAAAATCCATGCTCACGATGAACTTCTACCATTGTTTTGAAAACATGTGTCCAACACATGCTGCACATGCGGGTTTTATGTTGTACCAACAAACCAGCTGCTGTGAAATATGCACATGTTGAAATACTATCTCTTAATTTTAAAATCTAATACTATATTCACATTGAAACCAAATTAATTTTATTTATAAGGATATCTGTGTGTTGTGCTTCTACAACTGATTTCATTAAGCATTAATTTGCATTTTGAAGTTCTTCAGCATTAACTTGTAGTAGGATGGTGACACTGCATTAAAGGAAGGTATAGCGCGAAATGTATTCTTACCATTGTCTTTTGCTAGGTGGCAGGATCGTGGTTCTCTGAAGTCCCGTGCTTTACTGCACTCTTAACGGACAAAGCGTAAGTTATGCGCCAGAGGAATCCTGGCACTACCTTCTCTGACCTTCTCCCATAAGAAGCCGTGTATAAGCAGACATCCTAGCCCTTAACACAGGCACTTATGAGCGTAGATGGTGCCGTTCTGGAATCGGCACCAAGCTACGGAAATCAACCAAGAGAGAGCGCTTGCGTTTAACACGCCTATTCAAACGAGGGAGCAACCACTCATAAACAATTATTTTTGGGCAATTCTTATTCACTTCTCTTTCCTTCGTTTTCATACAGATGGTGCCATGGCACAGCGGCACTACCTCAGAAGCTGCCCCTGCTATTGCTAGAACAATCCAATAGAGTTAATGTGGGCTCAAATTATGTTGCAAACAGAAATAATATTTTTAAACTGACTGATGTTGAACGACTTATTCACAAAGAAATTGACAAGGAACACAACAAGGCTGGGAAAACTGCGTGAGACATCAGATAAACTACAAGAAGACAACTTTTGGAAAGCAATAGCATGTAACAAGATTTTGGAACCTATCATCATAAATTTGCAGTACTCAGACATTGACGAATTATCTCTTAATGTAAGTAACATTCACAGCTATACAGATGCACCACTGGTATTTTCACTGGGTTAGAAAAATAAGTAATTCATAAATTGTAACTAACTTTAAACTAAATATTTAAAATATTTGCGTAATATACGAATATTCATGTTGCAATTGTAATTTCAACAACTGCATTATTATAAAACTTTGAAAAATTCAGTTTGCGTTCCCTTACATCTAGCACCACCAAGACTCGCAAGTGTGTGAGAGAGTGAGAAATATAAAAAGAGTGGGGATAACGAGGTGGCAACGGTGAAGGATCTAACGTATCTGATTCACTACAGGCGAGAACTCTTCTCGTTAGAAAACACATAATAGATATTACTTTGTATCACATAACTTCAATATTCATTGTATATATTATATACATATTGAAATTCAGATATTATAATTGACATGCCAAAGCCATGTAATACTTACAACACAGATGAATAAATGAATGGCTTTGCATGAACAGAGGGTATAGGAAATGAAGTATACTCTCAATATTCAGGAATAGTGGAAGTAAGAAAACCACGAAACAATGGTTCAAGTGGTTTTCCAACCTTCAATAGTACAAAATTTCAAACCAATTCTAAGGGTGTACTCAACTCCCATATGTGTGTAACAAAATGTTGGTATTACTTCAGAACGTTCAGAATACGTTGAAAGCTGCTTATTACTTTATGTTCACATTGTTTAATTTAAAACCAAACATTGATCGTAATAAATTAAATTTAAAGGGAGTGGATTAATGACACTAAATAACACTTACTTTTAAAATTTCCCGGAACATGTTTCAGAGATTATTTGCCTCCATTGTCAAACGGACATTGACTGGTTCTCAGTGGTGCAGCTGGTGATATTTTGTCAAAGGTCTCCTCTGGTGGTGGTTCAAGGAACTTGCTGAACAAATCTTTCTGGGGGATGTCGAAATTGAATACCTTGTTCCTATTTTTTGAAATGAAGATTTGTTCCCATGTGGAGAGTTCTTGTTTTATTGATGTATGTTTTAGTAATTTTTTTTTTTTTTTTTTTCCAAAATGCATGGCAACTGCTGATTTTTCTAATTGTTTGTATTTTATGTTCACATGTTCATATTTTATGTTGCTCTTGTTTCTAAATTTCTTTTGGTTTTTCCAATATAAATTTGACTACAGTCACAGCATTCAATTTGATATATACCAGATTTTTTGTTATATGGAATGGCATCTTTGATGTTTGTCGATATTAGGTTTTTTAAGGAGTAATGGTTAACTGGTGCTAGTTGAATGTTTTATTTTCTGAAGACTTTTTTGAATTTATCAAGGGGCCATGGATGGTAAGTTAATTTTTTTAAGATTATTTTAGTTTCTATAGCTGAGAGGGTTGTGGTTTCCTTTAGTAGGTTCTTCTTTTTTGCTAAGTTCACTTTTTTGTCTACTTATGATTTGGGAAAGTTATTTTTTGTGCTATTTCAATAATTTTGTTCAACACACAGACTGGTCAACATCCCTCTCACAGCAGAAGAATACAAAACAGAATCCCACAAAATTATTGAAATAGCACAAAAAATGACTTTTCCAAATCAAGAGTAGACAAAAAAGAACTTAAAAAAAAAGGGAGAAGAAGAAGCTACTAAAGGAAACCACAACCTACAGAAACTAAAACGATCTTCAAAAAAATTCACTTACCATCCATGGCCTTTGATAAATTCAAAGAAGTCTTCAAAAAATAAAACATTCAACTAGCACCAGTCAACCGTTACTCCTTAAAAAACCTAATATCGTCAAACATCAAAGATGCCATTCCATCTAACAAAAAATCTGGTATATATCAAATTGAATGCTGTGACTGTAGTCAAATTTAAATTGGAAGAACTAAAAGAAATTTAGAAACAAGAGCAAAGGAACACTTCAGGAACATAAAATACAAACAATTAGAAAAATCAGCAGTTGCCACGCATTTTTGTGGAAGAAACCACAACATAAATCCAGAACCAAAACTGCGAAACCATACATCAGGAAAACAATAACTGTCCATATGTGAACAAATCTTCATTTCAAAAAATAGGAACAAAGTATTCAATTTCGACATCCCCCAGAAAGATTTGTTCAGCAAGTTCCTCGAACCGCCACCAGAGGAGACCTTTGGCAAAATATCGCCAGCTACACCACTGAGAACCAGTCAATGTCTGGTTGACAATGGAGGCAAATAGTATCTGAAACATGTTCCGGGAAATTTAAAAATAAGTGTTGTTTAGTGTCATTAATCCACTCCCTTTAAATTTAATTTATTATAACAACACTGTTTTCAACACTTCCATGAAAGGAATTATTGATTGTAATGCTGTTACTTGGGTAGAATAATACATTTTATATTAATTTTGTTTTATTTAAAGAGTATCTGTGAATTGGGAAAGTTGTGTTGATATACATATTTACTTATTTTCCTTTGTTTCAGGATTCACAAAGAAGAGAATCAGTTTTGGCAGATGTTTTCTAGATACGCTAGCTATGCTTGTTTTACAAGTACCTAATGAAGGAAATGAAGAATCACATTATTCTCCTTGGAAACATTTCATGACGTGGCTTTTGGTTTACTTTCTTTTGATAACAGCAGTTTATAGTGGTGGACTTGCATCAATTCATACAGTTCCAAGGTACGCAGCTACTCTTCACACAGTTTTTTTTTCTCTTCTTTTTTTATATACATATTAGGGAGAGAAGGTATTATAATTCACTCAAAATTTGGATAGCAAGATTTCACCAGGAAGTACTGTATCCCACCCAAAAATTTGATACTATGATTTACCAGAAATACCTCTTTTTAGGATTCCTTGAATCCAGAAAAAGTATTTTTAGAAAAAGTTATGAGAGAGAGAGAGAGAGAGAGAGAGAGAGAGAGAGAGAGAGAGAGAGAGAGAGAGAGAGGAGAGAGAGAGAACACAACTGAAAAATGAAAATTTGGTTACATACCAAACTTAGTACCTAGTTTGTCACCCAAGGAAGCATCAGGAAGATTTTCTAAAATTTCATCCATCAAACTATGATTTACTCAAATATTTTTTGAACATTTTTATTTTCTCAAAAACTAATGCTACATTTTTTATTATAGTACTACTATATCTTTAGGATAGTTTCATTAACAATTGAATATATAGATAGAGTCAACATGAAAAATTCAATGCCATGGCCAGGATTTGAACCACGGATCTCCTGGTTTCCGTCCAGTCGCTCTAACCCATTGAGCTATCATGGCCAACTTGCCATCATGACATTAAATTCTCCATTTGACTCGTATATTTCCGCAGTAGATCACTAGGGGCTCTCGCATTCAAGATACACCTTTTGTGCTGACTTACTATCGTAAGTACTTGAGTCCCAGGCTTCATCATTAAACCCTCTAGCCGTACTTACGATAGTAAGTCGCCACAAACGATGTATCTCGAATGCGAGAGCCCCTAGTGATCTACCAGGGAAATATAGGAGTCAAATGGAGAATGTCATGACAGCAAGTTGGCCATGGTAGCTCAATGGGTTAAAGCAACTGGTTGGAAACCAGGAGATCCATGGTTCAGGTGCCGGCCATGGCATTGAATTTTTCATGTTGACTCTATCAAAAACCTTAGCCTATATAACGGCTAGTGTGAAGAAATGATTAATTTCCATCAGTTAACTAAAAAAATTGAATATATACTTGAATTTTCTTTGAATGGCCTATAGTGTTCTTCAATCTGAATAACTTATGCATAACTATAAAGTTTAAGCAACAGACTAAAACTTGCTACATAAAAAATATATGTATATGTACATACAATTTATGTCAAATAAAATTTTTTGTGAAGCTGTCCATTTATGAGATTTTCCTTGTTGATGTAATTTTCAAATAGTAATCCTTTTCTTAAAGAGAAAAAATTCTCATTTTGTATCTTTTGGCTCTATAAATATGTTATGACTCTGCTCCAGCTGCCAATGGATTAAGAATTCCTACCCCAACATCCATGAACAGAGCAGACTTACCTGGGGGACATAGCTAGATGGTTAAAGCGCTTTGAGAGGTAGGAATCAAGTATTTTCCTTAGAGGAAGACAACATTTAGAACATGAAGAAAATGATTTTACTTAATACGTTGTTTTGAAAATTATAAACATGTCCCAAAGGGTCTCACAATTTGTAGTCCTGGGCAGACTGGTGCCTCCTCTACACTCACATGTCGCTCCACTCACACACTAGAGGCAGAGGGAAAGCTTTCCCATCCTTAATTGGTCAACAAGAAGTAGGACCCAAGTCACTTATACATCTACACAAGTCAGATCCATAACAAAGAGAACAGACTTTCAAACACATCACATAGCTACTAGCTCTTAAAAGATTTGACTATCACTTAAGCCCACTTTATTTCCTTATTCCTCTTGTATCTTCAAGGAAATATGCAGCAACTCAACTTATGCAAATGTTTATGTTGATTAATATGAAGTAGATAAAAGAATAAGAATTTTTAAGGGTAGTTTGTACAAAAGTAGAGAAGGTCATGTGATTTCAATGCATTAAGTTTTGTAGAAAAGGACCATTGATATGGAGCAGTGGTATCAGCAGTCCAGTGCCTAGCAATTGAGCCACCAAGACCGACATTTACAAATTATGCATTAGACTCAAACTCTCAGGTTGTCGAGCTAATGGGTCCCTATTGGCATCTTATCTAAAATAACTTGATCTTCATTTTCGTCACATTTACTTATTTTCCTCAACCATTTTGCTCTTTGCCCAAAAGGTTCCCAATTTCAATTAAATTTTTCCTAGTTTTTACACATATTAACTTCATTGCTTGAATTTCTTTTGGTAGTATTGTCCACTCTCTTATAAATCTTCTCCCTAAGCAGGACGCGCCATGGCTCAGTGGTTAGACTGCTTGGCTCTCACCAAGGCGACCCGGGTTCGATCCCAGGTGACCGCAAAGTGAGATTTGTGGTGGACAACATGGCGCTGGAACGGGTTTTCTCCAGGACCTCCGGTTTCCCCCGCCATCTCATTCCACCGGTGCTCCATCTTCATTTCATGTATCATCGGTGTCACCGCCTGCGGTGCCGTATGTAGTAAAAGCGGGCGTTAAACACTACACATTTCTCCCTAAAAAATATAGTTTTTTCACATTCTAAAAACAAATGCCATTCTTTGTCCCTTTGGTGACACAATGGGCATTTCTCTAGTTCCCTCCCTTTTCCCAAACCCTTCAGTTTTACCACCCCTGTTCTGGCCCATGCAAAGCCTTCTCTTGCTGCTTTATCACAAATATCAATGTATTTTTCCCTGTTCCAGATCATTTTCATCTCTATAAATTTCCAGGTAGCTTTTCAAATTGAAGCTTCCTAACATTTCTTGCCTTTCAATATCTTCCGTTCTTAACCTAAGTTCTTTCCAAAATTCACTTTGCAATAATTCCCTGTTTTCACAGATGACACCCAACCCTATTTTAACATCATTTCCTTTATCTTATTTAGCCATGAATCTTTCTGATTTAGTCTTTCCTGTACTATCAAGCATTGATGCAGAATATTCTGCTCATCTAAACTCCTAATTCTCGCCCAATATTTTAACACCTTTTCCACCATTATCCCTCTTGTGCAACTCCATTTGGTGAAGCTTGTGGTAAGCCCAAAACTTATGTGTAAAAGTTTCTATGTATCACATTCATATTTGCACCTCCCTCCTCCAAACCCCATATCTCTACCTCATACAGCAATTTTGCTACTGCTACTATGGCTGTGTAAATTCTCTCCAGGTGTTTTATTTATTTCCTGGTAATTTATCTAGGCAGGCTTTAATAGCTTTTAATGTAATTTTACCTTTAGCCATTGCCATTCTGTTCTGCTCTTTCCAACCCCCCTTACTGCTTAAATGTATTGACCACCTCATTTTCTCTTTCTTGCCAGTACCATTTCTCCTCTTTTCTTAACTTGTTGCCTTTCTTAAATATCTACCAATATTTTGGGTTTGTTTACATTAATTCTTAGGCTCCATTGCTTACAAAATTTATCTATTGCTCCAATTGCTCTATCTATTCACACTTTGGAAATAGCTCCTGCTACTAAATCATCCGCAAATAACAAACCAGGTATTTCCCTGTTATTAATTACACTGGGGAACAAAAAAAAAAATTATTTTCATATACCTGAGACAAAATAGGCAAATTCTTATGTAAACTGATCTGCTGATTCCAAAAATGCCCCTCAAAATTCTGTATCACGTAATGTTTTTTAGGTATTCATAATTTTTTATGAAAACTTACAGAAATGCGATGTGATAACTCATATTTGATTAAATGAAAATAATAGGTATTTTATTGCCAAATAACATTGAAAATAATAATTATTATTAATTATTTTTATTAAAATAAATAAACACAAGATAATGATGAAAACCACATACCTGAATTATCTCAGAATTGTTTCACTGTTGATTTCTCTCTCTCTCTCTCTTTTTTTTTTTTTTTTTTTTTTTTTTTTTTGGTATTGACTTGTACTCTCCCGTTTGAGGAACCTATAATAGTCTAGTCTCCCAACATGGCTGAATCCCAGCGACCCTGGTAACGTTTTTCTATCTCAGAAATGTCCTGGTGAAAACGCTCACCTTGCTCATCACTTACAGCTCCTAGGTTTGTAGGGAAACTATCAAGGTGAGAGTGCATAAAGTGGAATTTAAGTGACATACGGCAACCCATTTGTCTGTAGCTCCTTAATAGTTCTGAGACTAAAGTTTCATAATTTTCTTCTTTTTTATTGCCCAGGAAGCCTTCCACCATTGATTTAAATGATTTCCATGCTGCCAGTTCAACACGTTTAAGCTTTGATTCAAAAATACTGTCTTTAAGAAGTAGTCTTATTTGAGGACCGACAAATATACCTTCCTTCAATTTGTGTTCACTTAATTTAGGAAATATACTTCTTAAATACTCAAATGCACTTCCCTTTTTGTCCAAACCTTTAACAAAAACTTCATTAGCCCGAGCTTTATGTGAAGTGGGGGGAGAAGAACTTTGTTTGGGTCTACTAGAGGCACATACTTAACACTGCTTGCTCCGGGGGTATAGTCTTCCCTTTCCCCCCACTCTTCCACTATAAAATGCTTGTCAACTTAATTTATTTTGAGTTGGGCACACCCATGTAAATACGGTTTTTATAATAGACTCTAAAATTAATTTTACTGATAAATCTTACGTGATGGAAAATTTGTTCTAGTTATTTCGAATAGTATTCATGTTCTTTACAGGTATAAAAATATTATTTAATAATAAAATGGCTATTATTTTAAATTAAGTCAATATGAGTTGGTATCATACCTCATTTCTGTAATTTTATATGAAAGAATAAGAATAAGAATATCTCAAAAACGTTATGTGATACAGCATTTTCAGAGGCATTTTTGGAATCAGCAAGTCATTTTGCATAAGAATTAGCCTATTTTGTTTCGGGTACAAAACACGTGTTCCCTAGTGTTATTGGTACATGCCTATTTTCCTTTCTAATTGTATCTGAAATATCATCTATAAACAGATTAAATAGTATGGGGCTCAACCTACAGCCTTGCCTCAATCCTATATTATTCTGAATGAATCTTGTTACTTTATTATTTGCCATCTTTATACAAAACTCGTTGTCTGAATATACACTTTGTAAACTCTGAATAAATCTGCTGCTCATTCCTTTTTTACTCAATTTGTACCATAGTGCTTCGCAATTTATAAGTGTGCTTATCACAAAGATAGTATCCACATTTTCCTGTCTTGTCTAAAACCTGCTTGGAAATCTGATAGCTTGCTCTCGTCTTCTGCCCACTTGTGAACTCTTTCTTCTAAAACTCCAGTATATATCTTACCTAACGCAGATAATGAGCTGATTCCTCTATAATTTGCTGGAGTGTTTACCTCCTCTTTATTCTTAAATATTGGCACAACCATTGCCTTTCTCCGACTACTTGGAACCTTATCATCTTCAAATACTTTATTTAGAATGCGTTCACTTATTAGCCTAAGTAAAGTGTTCTTCATTCAAAACTTAACGGGGTCACAGCATTTCGTCTGTGTGTGACTTGATGTGCCACAGCCAGCTTTGCTCCTACATAAACTCCACGTGTAAAGCATGTATAACTCCTTACCTTATAAAAGATGCTGGAAATGTCGTCCACCCTGTACTAAACAAGCATTATATTGGGAGAACACATTCTGATTTACATGATTAAGTTGAGCCACTGTAATGTTTCTGATTTAATTCCTAATATTTTGTTTCAGTTCTTCCAATGTATGAAGATTAGTCTTGTAAACTTTGTCTTTCAGGTTACCCCAAAGTAAAAATCACACACTGTTAGATTGGGGAAGTGAGAGGGCCTTACACCAGCAGTAATCACTCTATCTTCAAACACTTCCCTGGCAGAGGCAGAACCTTGCTGAAACCACCCATATGATTTCTCTTCCTTTGTTAGTTTATGAAAAAAGTGTTAAATGTCATTTCAGTAGCTCTCTGCCTTTACAGTCTGCTCATAGAATATTGGACCGATTATACATCTAGCTCTAACAGCAGACCAAATTCCAACCTTCCAGTCATAATGAGGGATTTGCAGAGGCCCAGTATTGCCTGTTATGAGTGTTAACATGACCACTGAGGTGGAACCACCATCCACGACAGCAGGTAGCGGGGGAATCCAGCAAGGTTGCAAAAGAGGCAAAATGCCATGTGCTCCCTTAGGTTTTAAATGAAGAACCCTGTATTAACTACTTCATGCAAATTTAGAATTTTGAAATACACAAACGAACACAATATCCTAATATGAGATATTTAAAATGTCCCATTGTAAGAATTAAAAAACACATTTGCAAAGAATGCCATCATGTTCCATTATTGCCTTGGTTCTTGGAGGAAAAGGAAAATGTGTTGAAAACTTTACAGCTGTGGCAGGTTTCCTTATAGTAATTTCTTGCAATTCTGCAGGCAGGTATGAAAGGTGGAGGAGAGACAGGGTTGATGTCACAGCCAGACATGTCTTATGATAACAAATACCAACTTAATATGATTAATATTTGAAAGTAATGAGTCGGTAATTAAAAAATAAACATCACTTAAATTTATCGAGATTTAACTGTATTGGAACACCACAGTGAAGCGAAAAATTATTAAATTTTAGATGAGTCGCACAAGAGCCGTAGATGCAAACGAAGATTTGCGAAACATGTCCTCAAAATAGGTACGAAAGTGAAGCAGATGTGTAAGAAATACGACTCATCTAAAATTTAATAATCACTTAAATTATCCTTACTTGGACATGTTTCGGAGAACGTTTTGTCCCCATCGTCAGCAGTTATCCGACTGGTTGGATCCGTGGTTTCTTGAAGTGAGCTGGTTGTCTGTGTCGGCATCTGTTGTCTGTGAGATGAACTTCGAAAGAGAGTTTTCAGGTGGCAATTCGAAATTTAAAGTATACTATTTGTTAACTTTAAAGAGAGTCGATTAAAGACTCAGTTTCTTTAATCGACTCTCTTTAAAGTTAATTTATCATAACAACACTGTTTTCAACACTTCCAAGAAAGGAAATACTATTTGTTTTTTATAATTAGCAACTTTTCCCAAACATCGAGTTCAGCTGCATTACTGACTGATTTTAATAGTTTTATATTTGGTACAATTTTAGGATTGGTAGACCTGAAATTGTGAGCTATTGCTGATTTTTCTAATTGTTTGTATTTCATGCCTCTCATATGTTCCTGTAACCTAATATGTAAACTTCTTTTGTTTTTTCCTATGTAGAACTCATTGCAATCTGAGCAGTTGATTTTGTATATACCTGATTTCTTGTTTTCAGGTACTGGGTCTTTCAGGTTGTTGCATAATAAGTTTTTTAAACTGAATTTATTTATTGGGGCTAGGGTGTGGTTGTACTTCTTGAATATCTTGTTGAATTTATGATGCATTCTGGGATGATATGTGAATTTCCTGAACTGTGTCTTGGTTTGTGATTCTGTTAATTTTGTGGCATCCAATATGTGCTTCTGTTTCTTGAATTTCCAAATTTTCTCATCTATTAATTGTTTACTGTATCCATTAATTGCAGCTATGTTAATCATGTGGTTATATTCTGTGTTGTATTCATTCTTTTTCAATGGGATGTTGACTAGTCTATATGCTAAGCTGTCCAAAACTGCATGTTTGTGGGGTGTAGGGTTGTAGCTATCGTTCTTGATATAATTATCTGTTTGTGTTGGCTTCCTGTAGATGCCAAAAGATATGTTACTTAATTCATGGATTATCTTCAAATCTAAGAAAGGTAAGTAGCCATCTTTTTCTATCTCTATGGACAGCTTAGCATATAGACTAGTCAACATCCCATTGAAAAAGAATGAATACAACAAAGAATATAACCACATGATTAACATAGCTGCAATTAATGGATACAGTAAACAATTAATAGATAAGAAAATTTGGAAATTCAAGAAACAGAAACACATATCAGATACCAAAAAATTAACAGAATCAAAAACCAAGATGCAGTTCAGGAAATTCACATATCATCCCAAAATGCATCATAAATTCAACAAGATATTCAAGAAGTACATCACCCTAGCCCCAATAAATAAATTCAGTTTAAAAAACTTATTATGCAACAACCTGAAAGTCCCAGTACCTGAAAACAAGAAATCTGGTATATACAAAATCAACTGCTCAGATTGCAATAAGTTCTACATAGGAAAAGCCAAAAGAAGTTTACATATTAGGTTACAGGAACATATGAGAGGCATGAAATACAAACAAATAGAAAAATCAGCAATAGCTCACCATTTCTGGTCTACCAATCCTAAAATTGTACCAAATATAAAACTATTAAAATCAGCCAGTAATGCAGCCGAACTCGATGTTTGGGAAAAGTTGCTAATTATAAAAAACCAACAGTATACTTTAAATTTCGAATTGCCACCTGAAAACTCTCTTTCGAAGTTCATCTCACAGACAACAGATGCTGCCACAGACAACTAGCTCACTTCAAGAAACCATGGATCCAACCAGTCAGATAACTGCTGACGATGGGGACAAAACGTTCTCCGAAACATGTCCAAGTAAGGATAATTTAAGTGATGTTTGTTTTTGAATTACCGACTCATTACTTTCAAATGTTAAATACATCACTGTTTCTAACCTTTTGTTTGAAATAATAATAATGATTAATATTATTTATACAGTAACAAATTTTAACTGCTTTGCTACTATCTTGCTTCAGAGGCCTACGTGTGACTTTAATTATCTTCTGTATTAGTGACTATACATCATATTTTAATAAAATGTTAACACTTTTCCTACATTGTCCTGATAGTTAAATTTTGGGAAAGAATTATAAAAATAAACATATTGTGAAATTGTGCTTAAGTGTTAGTTCATGTTTCTTCCTGTATAGGTCCTGCAAGTCCATGCAGTTATAAGTAATTTTTAAATGATCAGTCATCCATCTATTCAGCATTAACATGACATATGCACATTCTTGTTATGTCATTTGCTAATGTTGACTCACAATGTTATTCTTTCAGTATTCAGCAGTCCTCCTTGTTCTAAGCACATGTTTATTTTGGTACATTATTTTGTAACAGTTGTCTGTTGTACAAACTGAAAATATTATGGAGAAGAGGACAATCAGATGAGGAGGTTAGAAAATTGTTGGAGCAGTCTTCTGATTCTAAAAACTCACCTATTAAATTAAATTATAGATGAGTCATATTTTTTACCCATAAGCTTCACTTACGTAACTATATTTAGGACATGTTTTGCGAACTATTATTCGTATCGTCAGCTCTACTGCGACTATCTAGTCCGAAAATCATGAGATTTAAGGTAACACCAAATTAATAAAATACGTACAAAAGCTTAGGGAGCACGTCGTCTGGGAAAAAAACATGAAAACCAACTGATGAACTTCGAAATCCCACCAGAAGACAACTCCACATTTAAATTCATCACAAAATCAACAGATTGTAGCAGCAACTCCAGAACTACCCACACCACTGGATCAACCTTTAGTCGCAATAGAGCTGATGATGCAAACAATATTTCGTGAAACATGTCCTCAATATAGGTACGTAAGTGAAGCTTATGTGTAAAAAATATAACTCTGTGGTGTTCCAATACAGTAAAATTTCGATCACCTATTAAATTTTCCAGTGAAGATGATAATGCAGTGAACATTAAAAGATTAGGACAAGAAGATGATTACAGTCATGAACAATCCGTATATGAAAGAGAACAATTTAGTGCAAATTCTGTTGGTATGACTTACTGTTTTCACATAATGGAAATGAAATGTGTGCAGTAGCCCATCAGGCTGAAATTTTTGGTAGATGGAGCAAACAGGATTTATTGAAAGACTAGAGACTGACAAACTATTTGGTTAGGAACTGTGATAATGAAGAGTCTTGTTTTATGTTGTTCTTTTGCATACCTGTCACTGAGAAAGTGTGTTTGTGTACCAACAAAAGGTAGAATGGTTTAAAAGGACTGGATGGATAAAGCTTTGCATGCAATGAGAAAGTTTTTTGTAAAGATATGCCAGCTTTACAATGTTAAGAATGGCTAACCATTGTTCAGTTATGTTTTGTATTCACTTCCATGTTATTCTGAGGATGTGCTGTGATAATGCAAGAGCCCACCACAGATCAAATGACAAACTGTAGCTAACCTAAAAAGTTTTTGAGAGGTGGGAAACTACTCCGAGGAAAGCCTACATTCCAGGATTGGTACATGATCATGGGTGAACAATTGCCCTCATTTCGAGGTCGTTGTCCATTTTGATATTTCATGTCATCATAACTTGTAGATACAGAATAAGTTCCTGGGCAATATGTGACATGCAACAAGCTACTGCTGGAAGATGAAAAGTTTATTTGGGGAAAGAGGAAGAAATCAGAGCAGTACAACTTGGAAATAATCCTGTGAAAAACCCAGGTGATTGAACTTGAAAAGTCTGGACATAATATCACTGTGATCATTATCTTTATATCTCTGATTTAGCTCTTTATATGTTCTCAAAATATCTTACACTAGCCTGGTACTATCTGAAATTAGCTCTCTTCATGACCAACCAATGGTATTACTATCAGAAGCAAAAAAAATCTGAAGTTATAATAACATACAATGTCACAAAAGGTAACATTGACACCACTGACCAGAAGGTGTGACGTTGTAGGTGGGGAGCACTGGGGGATGAAATTTATTCCATTTATTATGGTACAACAAAATATTAATAAAATTATTAGCAAAAGTGGAAAGGAAATAGCCGAGTGTAGTGGTTCTTGCTATTTAGTTATTTATAGAACTGAGGAAGGTGGGAAGTTTAGTACCGTGAAGCCATTCGTTATTCAGAAGGGCTTAGATAGTATTGCTGGTTCTGTGAAAGCATGTACTAGATCTTGCAATGGCACACTCCTGGTCGAAGCAGCTTCTTCGACACAGGTTGCTAAAATCTTGAAAGCCAATATGCTTGCAAGCTATCCGGTGCGCGTTGAATTGCATAGGACTGTGAACACCTCGCGTGCTGTTTTAAACACCAGTGCATTGGATGGTATGTCCAATGAGGAGATTCAGGAAAACTTAGCGGAACAATGTGTGACTAATGTATATCGAGTTCACTGCAAAGAACGAGGTGAACTAGTGCCCACTCTTACCCTGTTTCTTACCTTTGATCGGGTAGAACTCCCGAAAAGGATTAAGGCAGGGTATGAAGCTATTGAAGTGAGGCAGTATATACCAAATCCACTGAGGTGTTATAAATGCCAGCGCTTTGGCCACACAAGTGATTCTTGTAATGGAGTTACCACTTGCGTTGCCTGCGGGGAAGTCAAGTATGACAATGCATGCACTTCACCCGCAACGTGTGTTAACGGCAGTGGTAATCATTCATCAAACTCCAGAGAAGGTCCCCGTTTTGTGGAGGAGAAGGCGATCCAAGAGATCCGGGTAAGAGAGAGGTTGTCTTTCGTGGAAGCCCGCAAACTCTTGCATATTTGCCAGCCTTCTGTACCTAGGACCGTTACTTATAGTGCAGTTGCAGCCTAGCCGGTACCTAGACGTAAAATCGCAACAAAAACCAGCGAAATAAACGGGGAAGTAATATCCAAAATATAATTACGCCCAGATCATATCAAAGCAACAAACACTAGCACGAACAACAGCGTGCTGACCAAGTCCAGTCCTAAGAGGAAGGATTCAGCCAAGTCAGCGCCGAAAGCATCTGCTTCAAGAACATGTGAACCGGTAATATATAATGTATCGCCAAGGAAATTTAAGACCTCGTATGACAGAACGGACTTCCTAAAGCAAAATAGTAAGACCACTGAAAGGAAAGCTAGCCAGCACAAAAGTCCGCGAACATCTCCGTCAACAACATCTGAGCAATCATCTGGAGAGGACGCCGATCGTCGACGTTCATCTTCACCGGTTGCAGTTTCCAATCATTTCGAGAAACTGAATTCGAAGTTACCAGTGCGGAAACCGCTCTCCTCCACTGAGGATGTGCTGTGCTGTGCTCACTGCCCAAACGACAGTGAGGAAAAGGCAGAAAACCCTGCTGAAAGTGCTAGCCCTGCCCCAAAGAAAAGGAACAAATTGGTTCGACCACCACTGGGCAGGTAGCTCTTGTCATGGCAAGTTTTTATTGAAAGTAGTATTTTTATGCCTTTTGGTATTTTATGGGAGATTATGCCTTTTTATTGTATTTTTTACCTATTTGGGCTTGTTTATTTTATAGTCATTTTGTTTTTATATGTTTTTTAAATTTTGACTAATTTACATCTGGCTATTGCCATGAACTATTTTTTGTAAGGGCGCTGATGACCAACCAGTTGAGCGTCCTTATATCCAAATCACCATCATTAATGTTTAAGAGCAGCCGGACTAGGACCGCGAGCTCTATGGTTCAAATTCCAACTATGGCATTGAATTTTTCAAACCGGCTCTACTTATTCAGGTAATCGGGCATGGTTTAACACAATATTACAGTCAACATTGAATGAAACCGAATTAATATTACCTTCAATGTTATATTTTCAAATTTAACATCGAATGATGGAACCATCCACTAATAATACAAATGCATTTCCAGAATGCATTGGTGCCCAAACAGTGAAAGTAGAAGAAATAATTCTTTAAATAAATCAATTTATCCGAACAAAACCACACTTGAAAAGGCCAATACCAAATTTTCCTGAAATGAGAAAACTTTCTTCAAAGTATACAAAGGAAAAAAAGGGAAGTGAAGCATGGTTCCTTACACCACGTCAATAGTAAAAACATGTGCTACTCTCTTCGCTGCTTCTTGACCATTAAAATAATGACAGCAAGATAACATTCCGGAACGCAAACATAAGCAACTGAAATGAATGCAGATAAATATTGCCAGGTAATATCGTTGGGCTATATGGTTTATCCATATAAACATTTAACTGACAATACGAATATTCACCACACAGAATATGTAACAATAAATACAATAAATAAAAGAAACGTTTGTGTAAGTGTTTTATGTGCTGTATATGTAACTTTTAAGTCTGTAGTGGTGTGTGTGTGTGTGTGCGTGCGTGCGTGCGTGTGTGCGTGCGTGCGCGTGTGCGTGCGCATGTGCGTGTGGTGTGCGTGCGTCTGTGTCTGTGTATAAGTTACGGAATTTTCTAGAGAGAGCGTTTTGTCTAGAATCAATTCCGATGATATTTTGTTTAAGGTAATATATTTAGGGGTCTAAGTTATATAGCAGGGGCTCGCTGTATGCTCATTAGAGGGCAAAAATCCCCCTTTTTTTATCATTTATTTGGGAATACATTGAAATTACAGAATTCGGAGCGCAATGGGACTCGAGCCAGAGACTCCTGTTATATGGTATAAAGACAGTACACGCTTGCTAACTTTATATAGTAAATAAATCTTGTATGAAGACACTTTCCACCTGCTGAAACCTGCTGATAGATGATTGCAACCTTTTTTCCAAGATATTTCTGGAACACTTTTTACTCCAGGTTTATAAAAAGAAAGGAACAATTATTTTAAAAGAACCAAGTTTATGTTCCTTTTATCAGTTCAACGCCTAAGACTGTATTGAAAATATAATAATTTAAAATAGAAGAATAAAACTTAGGGTTACATGTAAGGCTATTTATTAGAAGCTAATTGATGCAGCGTGGTGACATTTGTGCCACCCATTTCTAAGATAGTGTAGCCTTTGTACAAAAAAGCAGTAGTTCTTCCGAAATTGAAAACTCCTATTTGTACTGTACGAAAGCTCTCAAGAAAATATCTAAGCTTATAACTCCAGGTTACCTGCTTTTTCTACGAATAACTGCAGTGAAATGCCGCAATTGAAACAAAAACTATGCTATCTAGCTCAAATATTTATGAAGTGTTTCATATTTTATCTGTATTAAGTGGACTGTAAAAGAAGTATTGCGTAGTGTTATTTGCGAAAATATTTTGGGACTAGTTATAACTAGCATAATCCAGATAATCATTTACCTATTCTTATCTGAATGGAACTTTTATTATTCAAATATTCCTGATAAAGATAGCAGAATTTCAAAGCCGTCGCAAAGCTACCGTAACTTGAAGGACTTTTGTCTCAGCTTAAGTCAAATATTAATGCAAAAAGGGGCGTATTTTGAAACTATAAATAATGAAGAGCGATGTTTGTAAATTTCCCTTTTATTTTCTCTATCTAATCTATCTCGCCTTTTCTCTCTCTCTCTATCTCTCTCTCTCTCTCTTCCCTAGGTGCATGCGAGTGCGTGGTGTATGTGCGTGCGTGTGTATGCGTGTGTGTGTGTGTGTGTGTGTGTGAGGAGTATGTGTGCGTGAGTCTGATATTTTCAGCAATTGATATGTTGAGCAACTCTCCATGTAATTATATTAGGTTATAGATAGATAATGGAGGTAGACGTTAAAGGGCCTCACAAATGCTTTTGAATATTAAGGTGTATTTAAGATTGATGTCAGTGCCTACGTGAAGAGACAAAACCTTGGCTAGTGGCTAGACCTTCAAAGATCTTGGTTGCCGCCTAGTGGCAGAATTAGTTAAAAACAATTGGAATTTTCATAAACTAAAAAGTTCTTCTATATACACCACAGATTCCAACCTAGATTCCTGTCATACACCGACCAACGCATTTTTTGTGTTGAGTGAAATTCGGATTTTAATTGATTATTATAACTAAAGCTGTATTTATTCATAGCTAAAAGTACATTTATATATAAATCTTAATACCTGTGAGTGGACACAAGGTCCTACACGCACACAATACACAATCTATGGGGGTCGGTAGCCCACCATTATGGCTTCCTTGTTACGTTAATTATTACCTGTTACCTCAATGTTACCCGAGTTTGAAGGATATATTTTTTCGGAAGGGCAGCACACTATATAGGATTTTTATACTGATTTCAAATCCCACCCCTCCTCTGGTCTAGTTTGAGTCCAGAGGCTCTACTCCCATTAGCCCTGAACCCGTAGGAACAAGACCCGGGCCTCCTTCAACCTGGGAATATCCGAGCTGTCCCAAAGGGCGCTCGGCGTCCTCCGAGGGGCTTTCCATAGGGCAAGACCTAGAGACTAACAAGCCCCCCCATCTGGTCCTAGGGACACAAGACGGGATGGAAGTGGATATGCCACTTACGCGCGTCAACACTCAAGGTGAAGACTACCGAAAAACCTCGGTGGGGCCGCCTGGTGATCTAGCACACCTTCTACTAGCTTAGCAGGCTAGTACCCGGAAACTTAATGGCTTCCCTCAACCCTGTCCGAAGACGTACCCAATCTCCCACGGGTATCGGGAACACACTGCCCCCTCGAAGCCATCCCAATCCGAACAACTCCCGAAGGAGGGGCTCGGCTGTTCGGCCCGAGGTTCCTCTAGTAACGTCAGAGGTACCACGAGTGCTAGGGGTCCGTAGCACCCGCACTTTGGCAGCTGAAAGAGACGGATCCCTTCCCCTACGGAGCCTCTGGTCTAGTGCAGGTGTGCAGCCTCCTTCTGAGAAGGGTGCAAATAATGGCCCATGTCAAATACTTAAAAGCTTGTGAGAAATGTTTGACAGCGGCTGAATTAATTACAGCTTAAGGTACGCTGAATGCCAGGTTACCCTAATTTACATTCCATTGTTCACGCATCCTCTTTGTTACTGCCAGTCTACTTCTGACAAACACCCCAAGGGTTCACATTCCAGTGTGTCGGCATGATGTCCCCTTCATATAAGAATTGGCACAATCTTTGAGAGATTGGTATTAATGGAGCCCATTAGTTAAAAAACGCGTGACAACCTGCAACACTTGTGCCTTATACATGACATGTTACGACATGGGGGTCCCCCCAAACCCTCTTTTATTGTTTAAATTCCTGGTATATTACGCTATGGTGGTCCCCCAACCCTCTGCTTCTTCTTTTATGTAAATTAGGAATTCTATTGTGTTTAAACACAGAACGTACTCCTACTCCGCCGGTATAGGTAAATTTGTATACAGAAATGAAGCACGGAACTGTCGAGGTTAGCAGTTGCAGTGAAGTTCACAGCAGGCAACAAAGCAAAGGGCGGGCACAGAACAATTGATGGGATAGCTTTAATATCCATTTTGAACGATCATGTTTTCCTTACTCTTCCTCTCTCAGTTTTAAGGGCTAATTACATTGCAGCCATACGCTTTTATTACAATAAACGGTTAATTTAGTCGAAAATACAGTTTTATTCCTCATATTTGGAATTTTCTTCAGACTTCATATTGACTTTCACATTACGAAAACACTCGAATAATAGTTTTAATCGTATTTTCCACATTCTCAGTTTACTGTTTCGCTGTTGTTTCTTCATTTGAATTTATTGCTAACCTTTTTAATATTATGATACAGTTCTCTGCCATGAAGAACACTTTCTAACAGTAGACAAAATTAACAACTGTTACACATTTGTATTTAAATGTTTAATATGATATCGATGCTTATTACAGGAGGCGGTAAGCAAAGCTTTTAATAGTGTTGTTCCATGTTATTAAAATGTTAATATTTCACAACCAGCTAAACCTGTAAATAGTTTCGCTTAAAGAAGTCATCATCAAACCTTGACCTACCAATGTAAATGTTAGGAGCTCAGTGTTTTGCACAAGACGCATTATTATATAGTGTCACCCAATTATCGGAAAGCCCGACCAACGACAGCTGAGAAGGGACCAGAGGTATCCGAGCCACACCCACCCATTAATCTCAGTCACTAGCTGAGGGTATGATTAGGGAAGTGTCACTTGTCGCTGGCCGCCTCTTTCCCCTTCCCGTGCCGTCTGGAACCTTCGCGGTGATTCACTGAAAACGAGAGACTTCTGGAAAACAGTGATATTTCTATAAAAAGGGCTGCAATGAGTGAGTTCAGTCAGTTCTTGGCGAGCTGCTAGGAGCGCCCAGTGAGGGGACGGACTGCGTACGTGCGTCGGAGGAGCTTACGTAATTGCGAGTGCAAGTGGAACTGTAACGATCGAACTGGTGGATTGTAATTGTGTGCATTACGTAATTCTGTGTAATTGGCAAGTGTTCAACTGTAAGTCGGTGGAAATAAAGAACATTTTTGAGTGGTGCAATTGGACCTTTCATTTCACGAACCCACAAAGTCACACTGGTGTCAGGAAGCGGGACGACATCACCGAACATTACAACCATGGACGCGGCATTGGAAAAGATTTTGAGGAAGATGGAAGAAATGAAGGCCGAATTAACAACGAAGACAGAAGCGGCAAATAACAGCCTGGCCGTGAAGCTGGAGACTACAAATAACAACCTGGCAGCGGAACTGAAACAAATGAAGAAGGCCAACGACAACATCACCGAGAAAATGGAAGAAATGAAGGCCGAATTAACAGCGAAGACGGAAACGGCAAACAACAACTTGGCCACAATGACCGCAAAAATGGCCGAACTGACCCGGGAAATGAAGGTGGCGAACGAGGCTCTCGCCGCCAAATTTGAAGAACAGTTGGCCGACGTGAGGGATGACGTGACGGAGCTGGGCAAGCGGATGGGCCAAGTGGACGAACGCGTCGAGGACCTGGCGAGCCGCGTTAACGACCTGGAAGGAAAGGCCGACAGCAGCGTCAGTCCCTGAACGCCATGGTGGAGGACGTCGTCGGCAGGAGGTTGAAGGATTTGAAGGCCGACGCACCGGTACGCGACACAACATCGGCGTGCGTCAAACCTCCGAAATATGACGGCGCGTCCACATTTGAGGTCTTCCGCCGCCAGTTTGACACAGTGGCCAGGCACAACAGATGGTCACCGGAGGAGGAGGCCACACAGTTAATAGCCAGCCTCCAGGGACGGGCCGCGGAAGTCCTGAACGCAGTACAGACAACGGCGGCGCCCAAGGACATCTGGGAGGCCCTGGAGAATCGTTTTGGGAACCACCGCTTAGCCATAGCGTACCGCAGCCAGCTGAAGGCAAGGTCACAGCAGCCAGAGTAGACGCTGCAGGAGTTCGCCCAGGCAGTTGAACAACTGGCTAGGAAGGCCCTATTCGACCTCCCACCAGAGTTCGTATCCCGGGAAGCTGCCTACACATTCGTGGACGGGGTACGAGACACGGAGATTCGTCAGCGCCTAATGTTCGGCGATTATAAAACAGTCCACGACACGCTAACGGCAGCATTAAGGATGGAGGCGGCCAAGGTAACAGCTATCCCGACGTCGAGAACGAGGAGTGTCCGCTACACCGGAAACAGAAGACCAGCCGAGGGACGCCGGCGAACACCTAGTGGTCTATGTTGGGGGTGTGGACAGCCCGGACACCTGCAGAGAGGCTGCCCACACCAGGAAGAGCAGCCGGAAAACGAGTAAGGGCCGTCGTGGAGAGGGGCACGTCGGCGCCATCACCACCATCCCTTCGAGTGACACTGCCCGCCGTCAGCCGACGTATGGATGACAGCCTCATCGCGGACGGTTGGGTAAGAGAAAAGCCGTGCCGCGTGCTGGTGGACACCGGGGCGGCCGTGACCATCATCAGACCTGACATGGCAAAAGGTTTGCCGACAAGGAAGCCAAGCCGACCATACCAGCTCGTCACGGCATCGGGCGACACCTTGCCTGTGGAGAAGGAGGCCGTGCTGAAGCTGACCTTGGGAAGGAGCACCGTACGTCTGTGGATGTTCGTCGCGGAAGTGGCTGAGGAGGTGATACTGGGATTGGATGCCCTCAGGAGCCATGGGGTGACGGTCGACGTCGGCAAGAAGGTCCTGCGGCTCAACGGAGAAGAATTTATACTCCGTCAACCAGAAGAGCGCCTTGGAATTTGCAGGGTCGTCTTGAGCGAAGACGTGGTTGTCCCCGCGAGGAGCGAGGTGGTGGTGACGGTGCGACTGGAAGGCCAGAGAACCAGGAACATGATGCTGGACCAGAAGACGCCTGTACACGGACTGTGTGTAGCCAGGGCATTGCTGCCGTGCCGAGAGGAGGTGCCAGTGAGACTGCTAAATCCAACGGACACCGATCACGCCGTCCAGGCCGGGACGGAGTTGGGAACATGTGAGCCCGTGGTGAGCGTAACAGCAATCGACAGGACACAGGAGCCGGTGCCGACTCAACACCTGGGGCCCCGGCTAGAATGCCTACTGGAGAGGGCGGCTGACCACCTGACCGCAGAACAGCTGGAGAAAGTTCGACAACTGCTAAAGCGATACCAGAGCGTCTTCAGCCAAGGCGACAGTGACTACGGCCGCACGAACAAAGTGCTTCACCGCATCGACACTGGGAACGCCCGGCCTATTCGGCAACCACATAGACGCGTTCCGCTGGCGAAGCAAGGGGTGGTACCTGACATGCTGGAGCACATGAGATCCAGGGGAGTGATTGAAGAGTCTGACTGCCCTTGGTGTTCCCCTGTAGTCTTGGTGACAAAGACGAACGGCGAGCTGCGCTTCTGCGTAGACTACAGAAAGTTGAACGCTGTCACCCGGAAAGACTGTTTCCCCTTACCCCGGATTGACGACACTCTGGACACGCTAGCTTGTGCACAGTGGTTCTCGACCCTGGACCTGAAGTCAGGCTACTGGTAGGTAGCTCTAGACCCAAGAGTCAAGGAGAAGACCGCATTCTCGACAGGCCAAGGGCTCTGGAAGTTCACAGATATGCCCTTTGGCCTCTGCAACGCACCAGCTACCTTCCAACGCCTCATGAAGTCAGTGATGAGAGGGCTGACTTACGATACCTGCCTGCTATACCTGGACGATATCATCATCGTCGGGAAGACTTTTGAAGATCACCTCGAGAATCTGAGTAAGGTGCTACAGAGACTGCAGGCGACCAACTTGAAGCTGAACGCGAAGAAGTGCCAGCTCTTCCGCAAGGAAGTGAACTACTTAGGCCACATAGTCTCAGCAACCGGAGTGGCCACAGACCCGGAGAAGACACAGGCTGTGAGAGATTGGCCTCGCCCAAAGGATAAGAAAGAGTTGCGCAGTTTACTGGGGCTGTGCAGTTATTACCGCTGCTTCATAAAGGGGTTCTCCAACATCGCAAAACCCCTCACCCGCCTGACAGAGGTGTGGACGGAGGACGCCGAAAACGCTTTCCAGCACCTAAAGGAGACCCTGTGCAGTGCTCCAATTTTGGGTTTCCAACAACCGGGTGGCGCCTTCATTGTGGACACCGACGCCAGCGACCATTGCATTGGAGGTGTCCTATCGCAGATGCAGGATGGCCAGAAGCGGGTGATAGCCTACTACAGCAAGACGCTATCCAAGGCAGAGATGAACTACTGCGTCACCCGACGAGAATTATTGGCGGTAGTAAAGACCTTGGAGCACTGCCACAAGTACCTGTACGTTCAGCCATTCCACATGAGGACTGACCATTCCGCCCTAACCTGGCTATTGAGCTTTAAGAACCTGGAAGGCCAGACAGCACGTTGGGTCCAGAGGCTGCAGGAGTACGACTTCACCTCGGAACATCATAGTGGGAAGAGCCACGGTAACGCAGACACTATGTCCCGAAGACTCTGTCCAGAAGAGTGCGGCCAGTGCACAAGAGTGGAAGAGAAGGAGCGTGCCGCAGCAGTCTGAGTAGTTGTGGCAGTGCCTGCGGACGGCTGGGATAGCGCAGGCCAGAGTAGGGAGCAGCTGGTGGACGCAGACTTGGGGCCACTCTTGAGGGATGTGGAGGCAGGGACGAGACCAACCTGGGACGACATCGCACCGAGGAGCGCCACCTACAAGTCGTACTGGGCCCAATGGGACTGGTTGAAGACCAGAGAGGGCATGCTGTTCCGGTATGGGAGTCAACCGATGGGAAGACGCAGAGAGAACAGTTGGTACTTCCCCGGAGTGAGGTCCCGGAAGTGCACGCCGGTACTTCGGGAGGACACCTGGGAGCGAACCGAACGATTGACAAACTACGGCAACGCTACTACTGGCTGAGACTCCAAGCAGATGCTGAGAGATGGTGCCGTCAGTGTCACGGTTGCGCGGCGAGTCGTGGTCCCCAGACTAGGAGCCGGGGTCGCATGCAACAGTACAACGTTGGAGCGCCATTCGAACGGATCGCCGTTGACATTGCTGGACCGTTCCCAGTTTCCGACCGAGGCAACAAGTACCTAATGGTGGTCGTGGACTGCTTCACCAAGTGGCCGGAGGTGTATGCCATCCCAAACCAAGAGGCAAAGACAATCACAGACTGCTCGTGGAGCAAGTGTTCTGTCAATTTGGGGTGCCGTTAGAGCTACACAGTGACCAGGGTACCAACTTTGAGTCCAACCTAATGAAGGAGGCACTACAAAGGCTTGGGGTGAACAAGACCCGCACGACGCCTCTTCATCCCCAGTCGGATGGCATGGTCGAAAGATACATCAACACCTTAGAGGAACACCTGAGGAAGGTCATGGCCAGCCATCAGCGAGACTGGGATGTCAAGGTGCCACAGTTCTTGCTGGCCTACCGCTCGTCTACACACGACACAACTGGAATGCCTCCCTTGTGACCTGGCTGTTGGAAGCCCTCTGGAGGCAAAGCAGCCAGTGACCGAGTATGTGGAGAACCTGGTGGACCACCTCCACGACATGCACGAGATGGCTCGCCAGAACATCCAGAAGGCGAGCGACCGCATGAAGACCAGATATGACAGGCAAGCCAACAGCCAAGGGTTCCAGCCAGGTGACTTGGTCTGGTTGTACCGTCCTACGTGGACCAAGGGACACTGCCCGAAACTTCAGCAGCCATGGCAAGGGCTGTACCGGGTGGTGAAGAAGATAAATGACGTGGTCTACCGCATCCAGAAGGTGCCCCGAGGAAAGATGTTGGTGGTACACCTGGATCGTCTAGGCCGCTACGATGGTGCTGTTTGGGACGACCAGCTTTGAGGAGGGAGCAGTGTCACCCAATTATCGGAAAGCCCGACCAACGGCAGCTGAGAAGGAACCAGAGGCATCCGAGCCCCACCCACCCATTAATCTCAGTCACTAGCTGAGGGTATGATTAGGGAAGTGTCACTTGCCGCTGGCCGCCCCTTTCCCCTTCCCGTGCCGTCTGGAACCTTCGCGGTGATTCACTGAAAACGAGAGACTTCTGGAAAACAGTGATATTCCTATAAAAAGGGCTGCAATGAGTGAGTTCAGTCAGTTCTTGGCGAGCTGCGAGGAGCGCCCAGTGAGGGGACGAACTGCGTACGTGCATCGGAGCAGCTTACGTAATTGCGAGTACAAGTGGAACTGTAAGGGACCAACCGGTGGATCGTAATTTTGTGCATTACGTAATTCTGTGCAATTGGCAAGTGTTCAACTGTAAGTTGGTGGAAATAAAGAACATTTTTGAGTGGTGCAGTTGGACTTTTCTTTTCACGAACCCACAAATTCACAATATTTAATTTGATTTGGTTAGCTCTCTTCGAAACATTGCCGTTTTGTTAGAGAAGCGGAGCGTCAGTTGTCTGCAACACAGACTATCTTTTGTGTAGTTGCCTACAGCATGCAATCTAATCAACAAGAACAAAGCGTATCAAGTTCACATTCTAACAATCCTGTGGAGATTGCTACTACATCCACCCAAGTGAGTTCATAAACGTCCGCTCGAAGAACTGAACCAAGATGATGCTTCTAATTCAGAGGGTTCTGTATTTTGTAATGCAGACTTCGAGGGGCAACATGCTCCTTCCTTTTACCTCTTGACCTAAAATACAAGGTCTACCACGCAAAACTTATATCCTACATAATCCTATCTGTGATACCTTATTAACGATGGACACGCAGTAACAAATTCAAGGCTGACTATGGCCTGCCAGCAGTGACGGACCGATGGGTGGATGGAGCAAGTTTATTTATTTAACACTTTTCTGTCTATATTTAATTCATAGCATTAACATCTTATGACTGTCTTGACAAGAACGATCACGGAGTATAAAAGGTTCTCATTTCTGTAAACATTCAAAGCATTGTAACCATATGGCAGTGTGAAGAAGTGATGGGCCAAATCAGATACTTTTAGAAATCGAAACTTACATTCAAAAATCACTACTCGGATCCTAAGCTTATGTACTGCTAGACGAACCATATAATCTTATACCATAAAGTCCTTTTGTGGGCAAGGGATCAAAAATTGAAAGGCATATGAGAGACATGACATCCAAAAACTAAACAAGAAATATTTCCGAAATGTTAACGCAGAAAATGTATTTTACATAAGGTATATATACCTCTTAAGGATATTTACATCTATTCATTGGTGATATATTTCTTATGCTTTACCACTTATAAAAGGTTCAGTAGTGGTGAACTGTTCTTTGGCGGAAATTCCCAGATTATTCAAGATGTCTTCTTCATTTCTGATAAAAATAACTTGAACGTATGGTATTTTAATCAAAATCTTTAGAGCCATTTTGATAAAATTAAAACTTTTGAGAAGTATTTTTTTTTGTAAAGAATTGTATAGTGTAGAAAATTTTCTTGAAGCTCTTCTTATCCTCTCCTTTGAAGACACTGAAATGAAACACTAAATATGGCATTTAGCATGCTTTAATTGCTACATATATATACTTTTCTCTATGTACTATGTACATGAGTGTAGAGAAGTAAAACTGAATGAATTCCCATTTGAGATAAGTGTAAGTGTTGCAATATTCAGGCGGTTAATAAGGAGCACATCCGAAATGGTCCATTTGAAATGCATTTGCCAAAATTGTGTACTTAAACGGGATCTGCATCTTTATGTATTATACAATTTTGTCTATATCTTTCCATTTGGCAATTATCCAACAGTCTTCCAGAATGAAGAGAAGTTTTTAGGATATTCCGACAAAATTTGATACGTTTATTCCTTTGTTACTGAAATATCTAAAGCATAAGGTATTTTAATCAATATTGTGACTTTGTGGGTTCGTGAAATGAAAAGTCCAATTACACCACTCAACAATGTTCTTTATTTCCACCGACTTACAGTTAAACTCTTGCCAATTACACAGAATTTCGTGCTGCACACAATTACAATTCACCAGTTCGTCCGTTACAATTTCACTTGGCCTCGCGGTTACGTAAGCTCCGGTACACATTCACAGTTACGTACAGTCTTCCGTTGCACAATCTTCTCGTACATTAACACGTCACTGACTAACTCTTACACCAAGAACTGCGACTGTCTCCTCACTCACTAACTGACCAACTCAACTCTGTCTGTCTGTAACCCTCTTTATATAGGAATATCGCCGGTTTCTAGTGACCAGGAGAATGTTCCAGATTCCGTAATTTCTGGAACCAGGTGGACAGAAACAGACGGCACACTGATGTTTTTCCTCCCAACCACTGCCTGACACCACTACAAGACAAACGAGGGGGAGGTGTGGCTAACGCGGTCCTCCCCTGCCTTCCGTTCCCAGCTGGTTCACAGGGTGTTCCAGCGCTCCCGTTACAATATAGTTAAAGCCATATTCGGGAATATCCAAACTTTCGTTGACAGGCAAACGCTGTGGTGGTGACTCCATATTTTGTATTTCTTTTATTGTGCTCTATCCCATATCCTTCTTATATTTTGTATTATTAGGCACCGCTGAGCAGATGGTGCAGTTGCATGCTCCAAGGAAGGAGTATTTCCTTTGGACAACAGTACTACCTAGGTTTTGTGGGTAGTATGTAGCCCATTCTTAACGGTGTGCTGGAGGTAGATATCTGTTATTACTATAGAGAGTAGGAGCTAGCTTCTACTAGCTCTAATCTAAGAAGCAGAGCTGAACTTTGTTGGTGAAGTATTCAATAATGTATTGTGCACCAACGCCAGATGACATTTATAGCATCGAATCTTCCGTCGTTTTTAGGAACTCGATTACTCACAAATTTGAGTCTTTACCTTCGTTTCGATGAAAAATCTGAAAATCTATGAAAATAAGTAGAAAGAGAAAATGTCCTGCAATATTGATAGAACTCAAGTATTTTTTTTATAAATTATATTTATTTAATAAATCGTATTATAAGTTTTCTATAAATTTAAAATCTTTGCATTGAAGGGATTTTCTGTGGATCACTTATGTGATATTCAAAAGTCTAGTAAGATAACATTCTCTATTGATAAAATAAATTTTGTTCATTTGTAAGGCATGTTCTGAAATGTGTTACATTTGCTCCTTAAAGAATCCTGTATCCGGCTATCGTTGTACATCACTAGTCATTTCTTATTTTTATTGTACTCACAACAATCACGCTAATGATAGAAAGAAAAATAACAATACACAATAGACCACGAAGGTGGTCTGAAAAGTTTCCGATCTTAACATAAAGATGGCAGCACTCATAAATAAAAGTTAGTAAATTTCCGTATTCGTCTGTTCACAGTTACTCACCTAAGTTTCAGCCATTTTAGACGCTCAGTTGTTATGTAACAGTCGTTTGAGTAACTTGATGTGAGTGTTTTTATGAAAATGGATAAAATCGAGAATCGAGCTGTCATTAAACATTTGCTTTTGAAAGGCAATACGCCTACGCAAATCAAAGATGAGTTTGATTCTGTGTGTGGGGACTCCGCACCATCATTTACCATAGTGAAATTTTGGACAGCTGAATTTAATTGTGGCCGTAAGAGCTTGGGAGACGTTGAACGTTTGGGACGTCCAAAAACTGCAACTACTGACGATAAAATCGCCAAAGTTAACCAAATGGTGCTAGACGACCGCCGAATTAAATTGAGAGAGATGGCAGAGGCTATGAACATCTCAAAAGAATGTGTTTGTCAAATTAAATCAACATTTGGACATGAGAATGCTGTCCGCACGTTGGGTGCCGCGTTTGCTCACGTTAGACCAAAAACGTGTTCGAATGAACATTTCCAACGCCCTGTTGGCACAGTTTAGGCGCAATAAATCCGAGTTTCGGCGCCAATGAATTACTGTGGATACGCAATTATATGCCCGAAATAAAAATACAGTCCAAACAGTGGTTCATAAACCTAGCATCTTTATCATATCTAGAAGGCGAGCATAAATACTGAAAACGTACTTACATTACACATTTTTCTGCCTTGCTTTCTGATGGTGGACAGACAGTAGATGCCATTTGCATTAGTTATAATCCACTATTGTGCTATGTAATGCATTTATTAGTCCAACTGTTATTTTTTTAGTAGTATACTTATTTATTGCTCCATTTGTAAGAGTTATTAATATTTAGATAGGATATTACATTGATCTCACATTGGGAACCCAAAGAGAATACATTTTGGGCAACTGCTGAACTGGGCCCTGGTGCTTCTGCAATTAGGACAGCTTTGTCTTTCCATAATCAACAGTAATGAGCTAAACAATTGCTATGAAATGAAGAAGATATATGTCTCTGTTGCAGACGTTACAGAGCTTACACAAAGTTTGGAAACCTCCAGTGATGTGGTTCCAGTAATAGAAATTGAGGTAAGAATTCATTTCATATTGTCACATATGTGATATAGGTATGTTGTTTTCTAACACCCAATGGTTGACAATGAAATCATTAGTCTTCTTGCACTCCAATAATTTTCATAATCGTTGTGTATATTGTGAACCCTATGTACAGTTTTGAAGATGATTGTAGTTCATTTTTAGAATACATAGTGGACAAACTGGGGACCAGTATATTCCATTTCTATGTTAAATTACTATTTGTAGGGTTTTGCGATGAAGAACATATGTTAATAAAATTGATGCTCTTGTGGTTAAAAATACTTATGATGTAGTACCATTTTCGAACTTACAAAGGACTCTCATGGTAACAAATAATTTTAACATTTGGGTACTCTCTTCACTGATAAATATATAGTGTGTCATGCTATTAATTCTTGTTGGCTGATATTTTTAAATTGCTAAGAGCTTTATTTCAAGTTCAGGTTCCAAAAGGTGTCAAATGAGGATAGTTTTTGCTACAGTTCAAGTTTGTGCCAATCCACGTTTTGATACACTTTTTCAGTATTACTAATGTTGACAACGGTTATAAAAATATTACAAAATCATAGATCCAGAAGCAGGGAAAGCTTGACATATAACAATATGGAAATCAAAATTTTAATGTAAGATTATAATTTTCTGCCCCCGGTTTACTTTCTACAAATGTAATTATATTTAAATGAAATGCTGTGTATGTATGGAGTACCTTTTTGTTCTTTCCTTTCTTAATGGCAGAAAGGCAGTATTTTTCTTTAACTATATTTGGGCATGTGCACAAATCTTGTTAAACAATAACTTTGCCTGTAGTAGGGCTATATTTATTGCATATAAAGCAGGTATACTGAGTGAGAAAGTACAATAAATTAAAAAAATACATGTTGCTGATATACAATTACACAACAATTTCTCTTATGCTCTCCCTCACACACGCTCACACCTACATATTATGTATTACAATAATTATACCATGATTTCTCTCAATGTCTCACACACATAATCCATTTGAAAGCAAATTAACACTTTTTTCTTTGCTACAAGAGTTCCAGCTACAGGAAGCAACACCAGCTTCCATGCCAGCAGAAGAAGCTGAGATTCATGAGATCAACTCTACGCCGAAAAGGTGGCAGCAATGCAGGATGCCACCCAAACCCAAACCTGCAACAAGCATAGTTGATGCTTGTGAAAAGCGAATTGACGTTCTCACGACACAGTTGGACCTCATTAGAAAGGAGCATCAAAAGACAATGGAAATAAAAGAGTACCAGTTATTGGTACTAAAAGAAAAACCAAAATACTAAGGAAATAAAAACAGTGTGTAAATAAATCTTATATGAATAAATATACATACGTACCTTAACTAAAGTGTTGATTAATTATTGCCTGTCTCACTGCTCTTCCTGATACTTGCGGCAGTACTACCTCTCTGCCTCCCGGCTGTACGTACCTGGGTCGACATCGGGACTCCTTCCTCGGTCTCCACGTCGTCATCGGCTGCTTGCTTTACCCTGGGCTCTAGCGGCTTCTCTTGCATGGATTCTTCTTTGGGTTCTCAGGAGTTATGGTTGAGACAACACAAATCAACGATAATCTCTTAACTGCTTTTATTTGTCCCCGGGCACTTAATTAACTGCACTTCCGGCGGACATTTTATAGTACATTTTATTGAACGCGGTACTTCGTCGAACACACCTGACGGATGTGTACAATACTACAATGAGCAATGAGCAATAACTGAGCAACCACTGAGCAACAACTGACTAACAACTGAACAACTGAGGGATGAATAGGGGTTGCCACCCTCTTATATACATGCAGCACGGCGTCACTATGAAAAACTAAGGGTATATTGACCTGTATAATGATACGTAACATAGCTAGCATACCATTCCCTTGTGAAACATCTGCTCGTTCTAGAAAGATTCTTATACAGGTTGTAACAAAAGGGTGTGTCAAAAGTTTGAGAACATTTTTCTTGCGGCTATAGAATAAAAATGTTTTATGAACATAGACCCAGTCGTTTCTTTCCTTTATACAACACTTTTTCTTCAGCTTAACCTCATATAACAATACTCAGTAACAGAACCGTTGGAAAACAGGAAATCGCAGCACATGTTCAAAATGACCTCCGTTAGCTCCAATGCATCCGTCGTCCCGTCGTCGATGGAACTCTCAAATGCGCTGAGTTAGGCCTGGAGAACTTCATATTGTCTGGCAGCCTTCCACAATACGAGCACGAACAGTCTCTTCATCTGCAACAAGAGATTTCAGATATGTCCACAAATAAACATCTAGTGGGTTTGTCAAGACGAGCGTGTAGGCCAGGGAATTGGTCCACCTCTTCCTATCCATCTACCAGGAAGCCTGCTATTCAGAAATAAACAGACAGATAGCTTGAAATGAGGAGTAACTCCATCGTGCATGACCTGAATACTGATGCCTAACAAGTGGGCTACGTACTGTACTTTAGCACAACGACAACAACGGTGAAATGGATCACCTCCGCTAATTTAAGCAGATTAAAGACAAATATTTACTAGTGTACAATTAAACCACTGTTCTGTTGTAGGATTATGGCAATTACATATTACACATCTCACCGTGTAAGAGAGTTGTAGAGAAGGCACTTTACCATGGAAACGAAGAAATTTTGAATCTACGTTCATATAAGAGTTTTTTATCCTGTATATGCAAGAAATTTTTTTCCAAGCTTTGACATGCATTTTTGCTACAACCTGTATACTTACTGAACATTAATGTTTCACAAAATTATCAACGTCGAAATTTAAATAAAAAATTGTCATTTGATTTCTTAATTATTTGTATGACCCACTCATGCTAGCTCTATTCCATTCCACCGAAAATTTTGAGATGAAATTTCAAAGGAAATATAATCGTTACTTGCTCTACCATGCACAAATCAAGCACACAAGGTACTGCATTCCACCTTGAAATTCGGTACCGAAATATCACTGGAAATATATGTTTTGAGACTATATAATAAAAGAAATAAAGGTATACCTTTTAAAAGGATTTCCATATGTGTATATAAGCGCCAAAACTTCAAAACGAAAAATTGATTATACAGGATGCTTCAAAAGGTTACTGAAAAACTTAAGAAACAGAAAGAGAAGACAGAATAGAGAAACTTTCGACTAGGGATCAAAGTTCCCAAACACGATCCCGATTCAATACCATTGATAATACTGTTAAGCCATAATACACTTTATTATACACAGGTTTCAGTGTAGCAGGCTAATACAGTATTACAGATATTGAACCGTCGAATAAAGCTTTCGCGTACTCTCCGAAATACCACAGTCATGTGCAAAGGTTCGTCAGATGCCACACCTATTCTGGCTAGTAGTGTTTATGGATCGTCCACTGGTGTGTGATATACTACAGCTTTGATAAGCCCCGCACAAAAAAAAATAATAATAATCGAGTGACATTAAGTCCGGGAACGGGCTGGCCATGCAAGCGGCCCTCCTCTTCTGATCCAACGTTCGGAATATTTGCGCACTTAGAAGCACCGCACGTTGACATCAAAATGTAGTGGCGCTCCATCCAGTTGCATTCACGCAACATCATGTTTCTCAGTAACCTTTTGAAGTATCCTGTAAAAGAAGCTTGTAATTTAAGTTCAATGTCTTCAAATAATGTGGCACGAAGATCTTATAAAAAGAATAGAAAACATAATCTTCCTTTCTAAAGTACTCTTCACATAAAAGTTGTTTCCAAAAATTTGTCTTTCTCAAGAACTGTCTAATAATTTTGATTAAACTACAATACATTTAAGATATTTTCATGTGAAATGAATTGTATACTTTAAATATTTTTGGGAATATCCTCTGAAGTCTTTAATTTTAACGACTTTTGCATAACTGGTAAACCGTAAGAATTGATAAAATCTTACTATATAAAATAATTTAGTTTTGTTAAAATATACACTTTATGTTACATATTTTTTTTTTTTAATTTAATCATTTCCCAGGCATTCCTTTTCATTGGTTTGAATTTTCTCACTCTTATAATATTCTAATACAGAAGTACGTTATGCTTTTAATCTATTTGCTATGCAAAGAGATCGTAATATCAAAGGCATCACATAGGAACAAACTCTTGAAGATTTCATTGCAGCTTAAAGCCTAGAGTATTCCGCGATTCCACTTGTATCTACAATAAAATATGCAATAAAACCAGTTCTATAAATGTTCACACAAAATAGAAGAATAAGCCTTTGTACAGCTTGCACCGAAGTACAGAAAATCATGTGAGTATAACACACCAGATTTCTGTAAGTGAACGTACAAATTACAACTGTAAATCCATGTATTTATTATTTAAGTAAACAGTGAAGCAGATATATTTTCTAGACGCAGAATATTAGTATAAATCGTTATTATTTCTGACTATATTTACTCTAAAATTGTTTAGAAATAATTTTCTAGCTAAGCCATTCCATAATAGTTTATGATAGCCATGGAATTCTATACCTTTATGCCCGCAATATTTTGCGAGTCGGAAAACAAAAATTAACTTGTGACGTAAAAGTATGACCACCGCTTCCGAAATTTGCATATAACCACGGAGAAATAAATGTCACTAGGGCTGTGTTGCTTAATTTGCAATCAATTCTTAACCGAAGTTTTATCGATTAGGATCAAGTGAATGTGAGAATTACTTTTTATAATGTATAATGGACATACGTAAAGTTTCAATAAATAGGGAAATTCGTATTTGTGTACCTTTTGAAATACAAATGCACAAAGAATTTTGGATGAAGGAGATGAACGGAATTTGCATTACAAAGGTCAATATCACGTGAGAGATTGCTCAACATCGATAAATCTGTGTGGGTGTGTGTACCGGTCGACTGTAACGCAATGTATACCAAGGTTGCCATTAAAAATTACTCCACATCTCCAAGAAATTCCGAGCTGAAGATTTCAAAAGACCTGACCTACCAGGCAACAACTCACATTCCGTGCAATTAAGATGCACAAAACGTCTTAAGTAAGCTCACGTTCACAAATATTATGTTTAACAATCATAACTCTCCCTACATCTTAAAATTTATTTCTCTAACTCTCCCACAGGTTATTTACACCAATCTATATTAACAATCTCCATACCTACATGTTTCATAGGGACTTAACCTAGCTCATCATCCTTCTAGTATTTAACATATTTTTGTTAAAATTGTGTATTTTTATGTAGCAACTCTAACCCTAATATACCACTGTGTAAAATAGGGTTCACAAATCTGGATAGATAAAACAAAAAACCTAGCTCATCAAAAGAGTAGCTGTAACGCAATCTATAGTGTTACACAAAAGATGCACTATAAACAGCATTTTATTAAATCCAATGTAATGTAACACATCAAAACACCATTTGCTAATAATACAATTTACTTATTACTTAGTAGCTTAACTTATGCAAACATTTAGAACACAACACAACTGAAATGCACTTAGCACTGTCCTCTAAACTGTACTCGACTCAACTGTCAACTGTCCTGAACTCTCCCCTGGCGCTAGCCAGCTCCTTATGTGGGTTTAAAATACAAAAGGAACGTTCTGGAAAAGCTACCTACTCGACATGACCAAACCGGGCCCTCTGAAGCAGAGAAATAGCACATAATGGTCATTGTTCTGGGAGAGGCCGGTCATTAGCTGCAACTTGGCCCAGGTACCCTGGCGAATATGCACTAACCCCGGCTGCTGTGGCTAGCTTCACAGCCCAGTAGCAATATGTACACTGTTTCAATATTCGATCTGGCTTGATTATCATATATCAAAACTCTAAGTCAGTTTACAACATTTTGTCTCAATTCATATTTTGCAACAAGTAGTTGTAAAAAAAAACAAATGTTTTCATAGTATATTCATTAATTTAAAAACTGTCTCATTGTGCTAAATATTTATATACAATTACGTGTAAGGTTAGAGCTGCATTGTTGGTTGAGGCATCATCTATTGTTTGTGATTTTTATATTACACTGTGATTGGCCGTTATAACAATGTTGCTTATGTATCGTTCTATGTAACTTAACCTATTTTTCTAAGCCATAATAATTAGTTACCAAAAATGGTTTTAGTTAATTACACAAATAATAGCATCATTATAAAATCTATTATTACATTTACTTTACTTTTTTCTGCGTCGACTCGTTACTTTTTATACATTTTAAACAGCTGGCCCGTAGCTCAGTTGACAGAGTTCCTGTCTGCTGCGTGAGGGGTCATGGATTGATCGCAGGCTGGGGAGAGGGAATCTTCTGCAGCAAAGATCTAATGTATAAAACTCAGAAACGCACCAAAAATAGGCTAAGACTTTATCCATATGTTACATGTTCCAAGGTATAAATGAAGCTGAGGTATAAATGGAACAAAAAGAAGGTAATGATACATATCTAAAATATTTTTGATACCAAAAACATTTACTTGAAGTAAACTGTGTGCTTTAAAGAAATCTACACTTTTTTGTTCACAATACTTTTTGTCTATCTTTTAAGGTTCGTTAGCTAAAATTATACAAAACTCCTTCCGAATAAAAAAGGACTTCACAGGATATTCTTAGAGAACTTATGATATGCAATTTGTCATAGAGATACCCTAAATATGTGGTATTTTAATCAAAACGGTTGGAGACATTTTTGAAAAAAAAAAATTGAAATAATTTTTATGTAAAGGTTAGACTGGAGTAGAATGATTTATTCGAAATCTTTTTAAAATACAGTACCTAGATACCAAGTTTGGTATTCACGCACACACATACACAACAACAACAAAAGCAACAACAACACACCGTTTATCTCATGGAGTTGAGGATGTGAACAGTACAATTTTACATCAGCTATTACTTATTTCTCATGTTCTGTTTTATAATTTTTTCACATTTTATACTGTAACCCCTATATGAAGATTTCTATTTTAACATTTGATACTACAATGTTATGTAATGTAATTGTAATAATAATACTAGTTAAATATATTGTGTAGTAAATGGATCTTTATTATAGCTATGATAGTTGATATAGATGAGTAATATATCAAGATTTTGTTGAAACATTTCTTATATTGCTCAAAAATCTACGAAAACTATTAAATCTTTATCACTAACACCTTCTTTTAATATTACGGTATGAGTAGATTGATGAAATTTGATTTTCAATTCTTTGGACTCTTGTTTATTATGCTTAAACCTTGTACTTTCCTTACACAAATCTGCTTTTAACACACAAAGCACAATCCGGCTCTTAAATTGCTTCTAACGGCCCTCTAATCACTACTTTACCATCGTTAAAACATTGGATTGTGTTTCAAACTCCAATTTTATTAATTCCTTCTTTTCAGCATTTTTTACCTCTCAAAATGGTTCTTGAAACACATTGTGCATCTTAGATTTAAATATTCAAGAAAACTTCAAGAACTATGGATTTAGAAATTGTTGTGCCTTAATTAAAAACCAGTTTATTTCAAATTATTTCCATAAAGCTCACAGACAAAGTTGAAAACTTAATGATATGTGTACAATGTTTTTCCCTATCATCATCATCATCATCATCATCATCATCATCATCATCATCATCATCATCATCATCATCATCATCATCATCATCATCATCATCATCATCATCATCATCATCATCATCATCATCATCATCATCATCATCATCATCATCATCATCATCATCATCATCATCATCATCATTATTATTTTGAAATTTACGTGCTCCAACGTTAAGTCATATGGGACGATGAATGTAATTGATGAAATGATGCTCAAATGAGTCCAGGGTCCATGGAGCTTAGAGTTATCAGACATTCGTCCCAGAAATAACCTTATCCTGATAACTCACCCTGACCGAGATTCGAACTCGGGACCTCTTGAACGTGAGTCAGACACGCTACCATCTACGCTACCAAGGCGGGATAGTTAAACTTAAGAAATTCCTGCTCAACACTAATTTAAAAATGTTGTGAACAGTATGATAAGCGTTGGGTCCAAGGAGCAAAATTTAAGGATGTTCTTGGATTTATTATTTTATTTATAGTTCTATTAAAAATAATTGCATGATTAGTTTTGGTGCACAAATTCATGTAAATGTTTTGGCCTTATAAATCGGCAACTCTGACTTATTAATCTGTTATTTGCTGTTAAGGGACGCTGGGAGTAATATTTCAAATTTCCATAGTTTTTAAAGGATATAACTGAAATTTTTATGGTGATTATGGTGTTCTTAAGCTAATATAAATAAAATATTTCATTCAACTTGGATAAATACTTTTTTGAGCCATGAACTATTTTATACATTTTAATATTGCATACTCAAAATGCCACATCCTCTCAAAATTTGAGTAAGCCAATTGTCCTTTTTGGAATTGGAGCTTTGAACCACGCAAAAAGGAACGTTGGGATTATTTCTATGAATTTGGCGAGTGAATTATTACAATTAGCTTAAAATATCAGAAATTTATGGCTTGACAATTTACCATTTTTATGAAATAAATTGTTATTGGTGTTACAATATTTGTCTCCGTATACTTTTACAGTGGTTAATTCTACACATTTTGGATAGTGTTCAAGTTAGAAAAAAATCCAGTCGCGTGGGACCTTCTGAATGTGTGAAAATGTAATTTTAAGAAAAACGCTGTTAGGCCAGAAAACACTTTATGCCACATTCTGTATTTGTGTAATCTTTTTGCAACCTGGAGATTTTTTCTTACTTATTGCGGTGTGTTTTCTGCTCTCATAGATTTGTCTAACATCTTTGAAGCAGCTGCTAAATATCTTTAACCCCTTATCACAGATTTTGTTCGTAAGAAGCTCAACAACCCAAATTGAAAGCAGAAACACCGTTTAATTCCATATTTTCCAGCCGCTTCTTAGAATTAAACAGTGGCAGCTCGTGCCGGAAAATAACAGCGTGCTGCGGGAAAAAGATCCATGCAGCTCACCTAGTTTCAAAAAATGAAGTTCATGCGCTCATGTTTCTTCATGCTATAAAACAAATTTCTACTTACTTTCGCTTTTTGCTCAATTTTGAGATAGGGTATTTGACGCACTATAATTTTTATACCAACCCTTTCTTCTAATGATCGCCTTGGAAAGGGAATTTTCAGTTCATTAACCATGTTCATTAGTTTTGGTTAAAGTTTTTGTTACTCATGCATTGAATAAAATGAACTTATAACATGTTTTACACTCACACACAAAATAAAGAAACATATATCAGCCACTAAGTAACGTTACGCAAAGAAATACTTGGATACGATGCGAGCATGCGAACCACATGCACTTGTTATGGGGGATTCTCGTTATGGTCGTGGGAATGGAGTGTCGTGCCAACATGATAGGTGCATCACAAACAATCTGACTTGTGATTTAATAACCATTAGGTATTGAATCTGTTGATGTAAGTAGGGCGGAATTAGTTTCTAGAACTAAAATATAAAGCAATGATATATTGTTAAATGATATTCAATGCACATTCAAGTTCTACAGCTATAACCCTACTTCACCGTGCCGCGAATGATCACCACGCAACAACCCAGATGCTGCAGGAATTTGTGAGAAAATCTAAGGAACTTAGGACATAAGGGAGGCAAGAGGGGAAGGTTCTACGCATGCGCCATAACTGATACAGAGCTTGCTGGCTCTCAGCACGTTGACGTCACGGATGTCTTCCATTAGTTAAGCAGGTGTTTTCCATGCATCAACAGTTCATTATTGATCGTCCTCGATTTCTTATACTTACAAAAATGCATTGTTATTTACATGGTCTTTTAAAATTTCTACATTGCCATTTATAAAACAGAAAAGAGCGTGCCGCAGCACTGCAGACATAAGGACGAGCCACCCCTGGAAATAAACATTTCTTTTTGCACAGCTTTGCAAATTAATGAATGAAAACTTTTATGTAAATTGTGTGTCTCCCCACCCTATGTAAACAGGGTACCATTTTTTCAAAGAAACCTAATTTTTTGATATGGGGAACAATCCTGATCATAGTATTATCGAACTAAACATGCATATTTGAACGGCTCTGCGAAGTCTCACCACAAGCTATGATTTTATTTTTAAAAAATACATATATTTCAATAAAATATAATAATTTATTAGAAAAGCACTTATCTTTTTAATAAATTGTAAATTCTTAAAGGATATATATTTTTGGCGCGTTTTCTATTGGTGATGTAGTAGCATTTCCATTCAAGAAGGGGTTTATATAAACGCTAACGTCATATTGTACCCCTCTCAACCAGGGTGTTGTGAGGCAGCTATTACACTTACTTCATTCATTTCTGAAACACAAGTTCCTCTTAGTCACTGTGGCGGGAAAAACACCTACACGGAGGTCCATCCGAGGTGGTGTCCCCGAAGGTTCTGTGTTATCCCCGACGCTCTATAACGTTTACGTGGCTGACCTTCCCCCGAACAGCACGTCACTATAGCACAATATGCTGACAATGTGCTTTTATTTTGCACAAATAGACACCCAAGCAGGGCCTTCAACCCCATACAATGACACTTCGGCCTTCTCCCAGAATGGTGCACGCTTTGGCGATTGTCCATCAACACGGAGAAAAGCCAAGCTCATGTTCATCAAGTGCCGCATACCCGCAAACTTCCCCAGATTTACCTACTTTAGGCAAAGGATCATGTGGAAAAATTCCATCAAATACTTGGTAGTGAAACTGGAGTTGTGCGGTGCTTCGGCATCGCTATACTCTGTGTGGGTGTCTGTTATGTCTGTTCCCCTGAAGTTGCGCCTTTTTCAGGCTCTAGCCCTCCCTATCATGCTCTACGCATGTGAAGTCTGGGGTATGGCTGCAGGCTCTAATCTGCCACTGCTCCAACTTGTACAGAATAAATGCCTTCGGATTATTTATTCTACATGCACAAGGTTCCCTGTGAGGCTACTTCACGAGGCTTCATCCCTCCGTTATGTATAGGATGAAATTAGGTGCCGGGGCACAAATTTTACGAGAGTTTACCTCAACATCAGAGCGCCCTAGTTAGATCTCTTGGGGACTATTTACCATCTGAACGTCGCTTAAAGCGATACCGGCTACCCCGCATGGCTTGCGGACACTGCCGGAAACAATAAAGCACTCATTCCAGCCTAACCAAAATTACAATCACCCAAGATTTTTGTCCAGATACCTAAATGTATACTTTTCCTGGTTTATTAACTAATTCACCAGCGGTCCACGAGGGCCGTCGCACCCAAGTCTGCAGCCATTGAGGAGCAGCATGCTGTCTCCTTTCTTTCCCCTACCTAATTTTCACCCCAACAGCCTGCAACATCCACATCCCGTCACTACGTGGTTAAGCTCTATCCAGAGCAGATACACGAATAACACACCTCGGGCTGTTCCTCAGCCTGCCAACTGCTACGAGAAAAGTACCCCTCTTTCCAGGTGATATCAAGGAAGTTGTTTGTGTGTGGTAGTAGACTGGAAGTATTTTGTGGGAAAAATATGTGAAAGAGATTATCGGTAGAACAGTGCAATTAGTTTTATTTTTAAAATTATTTTGAAAGTAGTTGTGATTGCCGAGGTATATAAAGCGTTTTGTTTTTTTGGGGAAGACAAATTGTAAAAGTAGCGTCCTCCACAAGATGTCTTCTCTCGGGGAAGACGAAATGGATGTGTCACGTCACATGCAAACTTTTCTGAACCGGTAAGTGCACCAAGTTAAAATATTCTTTAGAGAACTTGCGTTTTTATGTATTATTTGCTATTAAACTAAGTGGCGTATTCGACAACATATAAGAGTAATTACGGATAATTAAAATTCATCTAAAGTAACGGTTTTGATGGCTTGAATTCAAATATTTGTTTGTTATGTATTTTCTTATCGCTAATTGTAGTAATGTAAGTTGTTAAGGAGTTTAGATGGACTTTTATGATAGCCTGGGGAAGTGCTTAAATATTGATTTTCTTGGATTTTTTATATAAGTTTTCAAAAGGGTCATTCCTTTGTCTTTTGTATTAATATATCACAAATTGAGTATCCACTTCTCGCATAATAGCACTCAGTGACTGAAGTCTATTTTAACCAATATAATGTTTGTTTTCCCATAAAATATTTTGAAATTTAAATTGTGCATCTCCTAAGTATTGTGACTTTGTGGGTTGGTAAAATTAAAAGGCCGAGTTGCAGAAATTAAAAATCTCCTTTACTTTCGTAGAAATAGTCTTATAGATTAGAGCAGCATTACGTTACATACACCATCAGTCTACCAAAGTCGATCACAATAACAAACAGTGACAGCAGATTACATCCTTAGCTCTCATTACAAAAACACAGCTGGCTGTCTCTCATTTCACAACTAATGCTTTGCGAGCCGTCACGTCCTTAAATACCTATTTGGTAAATTCGAGATATTTCTGCACCAGACAGGAATCGAATGTTCTATCACCTTCCAGAAGCGTAACCCTATCGGTGCCGGCAGGTCTTTTATCTCGCACTATCATTATTTCTTCCGGCATACTCCTTATCTCCAGACTCTTTGTGTACACAAGCCGCGCTATCACGATCGGGTTCGCGACAGTATTTTCGGGCATCTCCCCTAGTAGCGGTTACCCAGACCGGAAACTGGGTGTCAGCACGCCGCTACCTATCTCCATATATAATTACCATAATTTATTCACAATTTAAATCGTGTACCATGATATAGGTTTCAACTCAATTTAGAAAACAAAACGAGATTACATAGAAATTACATAGATATTATATTTCAAAGCCAAGGTAACTGAAATACCTGCGTAACAGGTGCTTGTTGAACAGATATTTGCAAATATAATCACTTTAGGAAGCATTGACAAGTGAACTGTCTTTTAAATATTTGTCTACCGAATAAAAGCAGCCTTCTATTAAAAATGTCCAGTTTGTATCTTTTTTCCGATGGTATTAAGTCTAATGCTTAGTACTGGCAGCTTGTTGTGTTCAAAACTGAATGTGAATATAGTTCTATTGTGGTATATAGAGAACCATTTCACCTCCTGTGTTGCGATTATGTACTAATGATTTTTTTTTTAAAAAAATTGTGAAAGTACAGTTATTGTCCAAACTAGTGTACATTGTAGTAAGAGTATTTTAGTACCTATGGTTTTCTTTTGGTAGAAGAAGGGATATTTACAATATAACATATCACTCTTTACTGCAATCTAAATATTTTAGTTACAACTTTGGTATTACCACAGCACAGTGTGGGGTGGAAATAAGTGAAGTATATTGTGGCGAGCTAACCATGGATTGTACAGGATAGGTAAGGAACACATGGCCAGATCGTACACGGAGAAGAGTAGATCAAAGGTAGCAGTTACATGTTTGTGAGAGGTTGGGTTTTCTATCAGGTTCATTCCTACAAAACGCATGGTAATACTAATTAAAGGTACAATTCACTTAATAAGAATATTTACTATAAATATGCAGATTACATAGGTGGCCATAGTGGCCGGTTACCTGCCTCAAGAGGTTGCGGACAAATCCATTTATCCAGGCCGAAGCATAGTCCAACAGAAAGAGAGCCAGCAACCGGATAACACAAACTTTCATCCAAGAAATGATGGAGTGGGGTGAATGACGTCACTCGTAGTAATGAAGTCACATCAACTATTATTTGTATTCAAACAGTCACTTGTGACAATATAGCTTTCAGCACATTTGTACTTGCAGATTTTATCATTAGTTTCATAGCAAATATAATTTTACTTAGTTTTAGATCTAGCTGGTGAATTTGCTTTTCCTATCTTAGGTGTTCATCTAACCACATTCCTAAAAATGTGGTATTTGATACATAGTAGAGCGATTTATTGCCTGAATATAAATTTATTTTTCTCTATTTAGGCTGAAAAATTTTAATTATGGTTACGTAGGAATGCCTATACTGTATAATCCACCAAAAAATTCATCATGCTCCTTCTCATATAATTTTCATCCTATTAGCCTATGTTCTGTGTTTCCCATTCCTTCACATCTGCAATAAGTTGTATTAGTTCCCTTCATTTGAATTATAAGAAACGTGTCAAGGGTATAGTAAACCTCATATTAATTATATCAGTCCTATTCACAGGAATATATACTTTTGAACCATGGAAGAATACCTTTACTATTGATCCACTGATTGTTAGGGCATTCTTTTAACCACCGACTCTTGTGGTAAAATCTGAATATTTCTTCTTTCTTCCATACTTGTAGCTTGTCTGTTGTCTGCTCTTGTATTACCTTCTAAATGTTTATGTCCAAGTGTCTAGATCAATTTGTTAAATTTAGATAGCACTTACTATTAAGCCCCTTTAGTTTGCTTTAGGGTCTGAATGGATTGCATTCTTTTTAAACACGCTTTTTCAATGTTTAGTTAGCAGCAGTTCTAATTGCTGTATGTTCTGCAATGTAAATAGGTATTTCAAAGATACATGGTACTGAAATTTTGCTTAAAAATACTGCAGATTATGATTTTATGAGAAGATTTCATTGATTCTAGTAACCTAACCAGCTTATAAACTTATATCCGAAATGTAACTGTGCGATTCTAAAAGCTATTATATCAAATTTTCTGATATAATTTTTTATATAATTTTTTTAATGTTTCTTGAAGCATTACTTGTGTTTGGAGTAATTAATTAAGAATGATAACAAAGTTAATTGATAAAGTTATTTGTAGTCGGTTTTTCCACACTGTCACTTATTTTTCTTTTTCATTTTTGAGGGGCATTCCGTTGAAAATGGAAGCAATGGCACCTAAAACTAGTACCTAAAAATTATAAATGTAAGTAACAGAAGTGTGAGAAACCAGCTACAAATAGTTTTATCAATATTATTGAAGTAGTTCTAGCAATGCTTAGACATTGTATAATAATTTTATATAAAGCACATTAATGCATTTTTTTTTGCAAAGTAGTTTGCCAAATAACACAACTCCATATTTTAAAGTATAATTTTTCAAATTATTACACAACATTCTTGATATATAAAACTGAGCACTGCTATTTCTTTTCCACAATGTATTTGAACACAGATATCATTACATAATATATTGCGACTTTGTGGGTTCGTGGAATTAGAAGTCCAAGTTGCAGAAATACAAAGAGCTCTTTATTTCCACCCATTACAGTTAGTACACTTACAGATCACGTAATGCTCACGATCACGTAACACTCACAATTACGTAATGCTCACAATTACAATCCACACTGCACTCGCTACTCAGTACCTTGCAGTACAACTCTCTCTCTCTCTCTCGATCCGACTAACAACTGCCTGACTCGTCCAATGCATCGCTTATATAGACAGATCGCTGTACCTGGAAGTTTCGTGGCTCAGTGAATCACCATGATTTTTCCAGACGTCAGAGGAAGGGGAAAGAGACGGTACAGTAACTCGTAATACTTTTCTCCACACCTCCTCAGTGAGCGCCACACAGACATATGGGTAGGCGTGGTCTAAATGCTTCCCGTCTCGCCCCTACCTGCCAGCTGGTTTTATTGGGAATTTCGATGTTCGGGTGACACTGCTCCCTCCTCAAAGCTGGTCGTCCCGAAAAGCACCATCGTAGTGGGCCAGGTGATCCAGGAGGCTGCGACGTGGCTCAGTGGTTAGACCGCTTGGCTCTCACCAAGGCGGCCCAGGTTCGATCACAGGCGACCGCAAAGTGAGATTTGTGATGAACAACACGGTGCTGGGGCGGGTTTACTCCGTGATCTCCGGTTTACCCCGCCATCTCATTCCACCGGTGCTCCATTTTCATCTCATGTATCATCAGTGTCATCGCCTGCGGTGCCATATGTAGTAAACGCGGGCGTTAAACACTACACATTTCATTTTCAGGCGATCCAGGTATCCCAGCAACATCTTTCCTCGGGGCACCTTCTGGATGCGGTAGACCACGTCGTTATTCCTCTTCACCACCCCGTACGGTCCTTGCCATGCCTGCTGAAGCTTCGGACAGCGTCCATTGGTTCGGGTAGGGAGGAACAACCAGACCAGGTCACCTTGCTGGAACCCTTGGCTGTTGGCTTGCCTGTCGTATCGGGTCTTCATGCGGTTGCTCGCCTTCTGGATGTTCTGGCAAGACATCTCATACATGTCGTGGAGGTGGTCCACTAGGTTTTCCACATACACGGTCGCTGGCTGTTTCGCTTCCGTGGGGCTTCCAAAATCCAGGTTACAAGGGAGGTGTAACTCTCGGCCAAACATTAAGCTGGCTGGCGTCATCCCCGTGGTGTCGTGTGTTGACGAGCAGTAGGCCAGCAAGAACAGTGGCATCTTGACGTCCCAGTCTCGCCACAACCTTCCTCAGATATACTTCTAAGGTCTTGATGTAGCTTTCGACCATGTCATCCGACTGGGGATTTAGAGGTGCTGTGCAGTTTTTGTTCACCCCAAGACTTTCTAGTTCCTCCTTCATCAGGTTGGACTCAAAATTGGTACCCTGGCCACCGTGGAGCTCTAACGGCACCCCAAATCGGCAGAACACTTTCTCCACGAGGCAGTCTGTGATCGTCTTTGCCTCTTGGTTCGGGATGGCATACACCTACGGCCACTTGGTTAAGTAGTCCATGACCACCATCAGGTACTTGTTGCCTCGGTCGGACACTGGGAACGGCCCAGCTATGCCAACGACGACCCGTTTGAATGGCGCTCCGACGTTGTACTGCTACATGTGACCTCGGCTTCTAGTCTGCGGGCCGTGACTCGCTGCGCACACGTGAGACTGACGGCGTCTGCTCGGAACCTCAGTCCGTAGTAGCGCTGCCGTGGTTTGTCTATCCTTCGGTGATCGGTGTCCGTTGGATTTAGCAGTCTCACTGGCACCCGCTCTCGGCACGGCAAAAGTGCCCTGGCTACACATAGTTCGTGTACAGGCGTCTTCTGGTCCATAATCATGTTCCTGGTTCGCTGGCCTTCCAGTTGCGCCGTCACCACCACCTCGATTTTCGCGAGGACAACCACGTCGTCCTTCAAGACGATCCTGCAGATTCCAAGCCACTCTTCGGGTTGACGGAGTATTACCTCTTATCCATTAAGAGGCAGGACCTTCATGCCGATGTCGACCGTTACCTCGTGGCTCCTGAGGGCATCCAGTTCCAGTATCGCTCTTCAGTCACCATTGCGACGAACACCCACAGACGCATGGCACTCCGTCCCAAGGTTAGTTTCAGCAGAGCTTCCTTTTCCACAGGCAAGGTGTCAACCGATGCCGTCGTCAGCTGGTATGGTCGGCTTGGTTTCCTGGATGGCAAACCCTTGGCTATGTCGGGTCGTATGACGGTCATGGCTGTCCCGGTGTCCACCAGCACGCAGCACGGCTTCCCTCTCACCCAACCATCCGCGATTAGGCTGTCATCGATCCGCCGGCTGACGGCGCGCAGTGTCACTCAAGGGGATGGTGATGATGGTACCGACGTGCTCCTAGCCAGGACGGCCCTTACTCGTTTCCCGGATGCTCTCCCTGGTGTGGGCAGCCTCTCTACTGATGCCCCGGCTGTCCACACCCCCATCACTTTCCATTAGGTCTTCGCTGGCGTCCCTCGGCTGGCCTTCGGTCTCCCATGTAGCGGATACTCCTGCTTCTTGATGTCGGGGTAGCCGTCACCTTGGCCGCCTCCATCTTCAATGCTGCCGTTAGCGCCTCATGTATAGTTGTATAGTCACCAAGCATTAGGCGCTGACTTATGTCAGTGTCTCGTACCCCGTCAACAAAGGCGTAGGCGGCTTCCCGGGATGCGAACTCCGGCGGGAGGTCAACTAAGGCCTTGCTAGCCAGTTGCTCAATCGCCAGGACGAACTCCTGCAGCGTTTCACCTGGCTGTTGCGATGTTGTCTTCAGCTGACTGCGGTAGGCTGCAGATAGGCGGTGGTTCTCGAAACGGTTCTCCAGGGCCTCCCAGATGTCCTTGGCAGCCGTTGCTGTTTGGACTGCGTTTAGGACTTCTGCGGCCCGTCCCTGGAGGCTGGCTATTAGCCTTGCGGCCTCTTCCTCCTGTGACCACTTGTTATGCTTGGCCACCGTGTCGAACTGGCGGCCCAAGACCTCGAACGTTGACGCGCCGTAATATTTTGGAGGTTTAACGCGCGTCAATGTTGTGTCGCGTCCCGGCGCTTCGACTTTCAAATCCTTCAACCTCCTGCCGACGACGACCTCCTCCATTTCGTTCAGGGACTTGACGCTGCTGTCGGCCTTTCCTTCCAGCTCATTAACGCGGTTTGTCAGGTCTTCGATGCGCTCACCTAACTCTGTGACGTCCCCTTTTACGCCTGCCAATTGTCCTTCAATTTTTTCGGCGATGGGCTTCATTTCCGATAATTCGGCATTCATTCTCCTTGCCAATTCGGTCATCTCGCGGTCATTGTCGTGGCCAAGTTGTTGTTTGCAGCTTTCGTCTTCGCAGCGAGATTATTTGCCTTCATTTTTTCCATTTTCTGTACAATCTTTTCCAATGCGGCTTCCATGTTGGTAATATCCCACTTCTGACAATCAATTGTGGCTTTGTGGGTTCGTGGAATTAGAAGTTCAAGTTACAGAAATACAAATAGTTGTTTATTTCCACCGAATTACAGTTAGTACACTTACAGATCACGTAACGCTCACAATCACGTAACACTCACAATTACGTAATGCTCACTATTACAATCCACACCGCACTCGCTACTCAGCACCTTGCAGTACAACTCTCTCTCTTGATCCGACTAAGAACTGGCTGACTCGTCCAATGCATCGCTTATATAAGCGGATCGCTGTATCTGTAAGTTTCGCAGCTCAGTGAATCATCATGATTTTCCAGATGTCAGGGTGAGGGGAAAGAGACGGTACAGTAACTCGTGATACTTTTCTCCCCACCCCATCTGTGAGCGCCACACAGACATATGGGTAGGCGTGGCCTGAATGCTTCCTGTCTTGCAACCTAACTGCCAGCTGGTTCTATCGGGAATTCCGATGTTTGGGTGACAATATATATGCCTGTCCTAAGAAAGCCTGAAGTGCAAATTCAAGTCATATATGAAGCTGACTCAGTCTCCCGATTTTCCTTATTAAATGTCTTACTGATTAACCCTTGCTTGGTGTTTGGGGTCTTTGTAGACCCCAAGGCTGTTTTAAATACGTAGACACTGTTTTAATGTGAACGTAGACTTATCATCTTCCAGATATGCTTTTTGGTAACATATGGTAATATGACGGTCGGTACCACAGAATTTAGAGTTTTTTGTAACAGTGTCAGAAAATACCTCAGGCATACAATATATGATTTTCCATGTTATATTACATATTTACTACAATAATTTAAACTTGGAAACAATGCACCTTCTGAACCTTCATTTGAATGTCCATTGTTGTTACAAATTTGTAGACATACACATGCACTGTTGTGACAATTTTTATTAAATGCAAACACAGTTAGGGATTAATTGTTTTTGTGAAAGTTAGATGTGAAAAAATAAAAAACCTGAAGTGATAATGCTCTACAACTCAAGAAAGCCAGGTGTTGATACTGTTGATAAGATGACTAGGCACAACTCAGTGAAACACAGAACAAGAAGGTGGCCACTTGCTCTATTTCTTGAGATACTTGATATAGCATGCCTCAGTGCTTACGTCCTGTACTGTAAATTTTTATATCGTATGAGAGTAAAAATGCTAGAAGAGAATTCCTTTCAAAACTGGGAAAACAGCTAGTCATACCTCAATTGAGAGACAAAGTCTCCCCTCCCCCCCCCCCCCCAACTGTAGAACACAATGCATTTTTTTTTTAGCAATAACTCAAGCTGGTTTCAAGGATTTTCTAAATGGCAACCAACAAGGCCAAGATGCAGATGTTCCAAATCTGAATCGAAAAAGACGTGATTCCTGCCCAACGTTAAAGGATAACAAATTGAAGAAGCAATGTGATGAGTGTTACAAATTTATCTGCAAAGAACATGCAAGAGTAACAGTGTTCTGCAATGAGTGTTCATCATTTCAAGTTGAGAATGATTAGAAGTTTATTTATAACAGGATTTTTTTATAAAGTGATAATGCACATCATAATAAAAATTACAGTATTGTTATATAGGTGAGGTAAATGAAAATGTTGTGTTAAAATAGTACATGTGTGTGTGTGTGTGTGTGTGTGTGTGTGTGTGTGTGTGTGTGTGTGTGTGTGTGTGTGTGGGTGGGTGGGTGGGTGGGTGGGTGTGGGTGCGGGTGCGGGTGTGTGGGTTTTGGAACCAAAAACATATATATTTTCATACTTCAGACTTGGCTTACAACAATGGAGTTTTAATTTAAAAGATGTGCTTTGGTCTGAAAATAAAAGTATTACTTTTGTGGAAATATTTTACACTTTAGTGCCACATAGTTCTTAAAATCACTTTGAGGTGAAAAAAGAGCCCAAATATATAATTTGCTTTCCAGAGCTGATGCCATGCGAGGGCTAATTGTCGTTCCCTTCCTGAAAGTCATACAGTTCCTTTTTTATAATTTATGTCAAAATATTGGCTGTGTCATGGCTGAGTAGTTAGACCGCTTGGCTCTCACCTAGGCGGCCCGGGTTCGAACCCATACGACTGCAAAGTGGGATTGTGGTGGACAACATGGCGCTGGGTTGGGTTTGCTCCAGGTCCTCCGGTTTCCCCAACTATCATTCCACCAATTGCTCATCATTCATTCATCCCAGGGGATCGGCTGACCCCTCAACCCTGGTCTCATCTATCAGGTCAATATGCTTCGGCTCCCTCTCTTTCAGGAAACCCAAGCAACTAACGCCAGCATTGATGAGAAAGGGATATATATATATATATATATATATATATATATATATATATTGTCACCCGGGCGTTGGAACACCCTATGGAAGCAGCTGAGAGCGGAAGACAGGGGAGGTCCGTGTTAGCCACGCCTCCCCCTCGTCCGTCTTATAGTGGTGACAGGGATGGCTGAGGGAAAAAACATGATTGTGCGGTCTGTTTCTCTTCCACCTGTGTTCTGGAAATTACGGGATCCTTCATCTACTGGAACCTTCCTGTGGAAGCCAGAAGGCGGCGATATTCCTATAAAAAGGGGCTGCCGGAGCGAAGTGAAGTCAGTTAGTCAGTTAGTTAGTGAGTCAGTCAGAGTTCTTGGTGTAAGAATGCAGTGCTAGTGTACAACGAGAAGACTGTGTGAGAGCATCGGAAGATTGTACGTAATTACGAGTGCAAGTGAAATTGTAACGGACGAACTGGTGAATCTTAATTGTGTGCATTACGTAATTCTGTGTAATTGGCAAGAGTGTAACTGTAAGTCGGTGGAAATAAAGAACATTTTTGAGTGGTGAAATTGGACTTTTCATTTCACGAACCCACAAAGTCACAATATATATATATGTCGAATTTTTTTTCTTGCAATCCTTTATTAAACTAAGAATATTCTCTTCTAAATTCTTGATAATATTGTCAATATTTTTAATTTTGCAGAAGATACATGAGTAAATCATCTGCAAAAGCAATTTTACAAGTTTTGTGGGAATTTTGATTTCCTGCAATAAATTAATTAGAATCCTTATTGTACAGGAACATAAGCTCTACTGTTATCCAAATTCACAGATATTGACAGTGTTTCTTCAAGAAGTTAGATTGTATTTCTGCAATTAAATTAGCTAAGCTGTTTTCCAAATTGCTAAGTCTCCCACAATTTTATTATAGCTTCTTTCCTTTGTAGTTTTGAATTTTCACATTCTTTATGCTGACTGGCTTTCTAGTGGGATAAGCATGTTCTTTGCAACATAAGGGATGATATAAATGGAAGCATTTCAGTAGCTTTTGATAAAATATATCTTTATTTTAATTTTCTGAAAAAACACTCACCTCTGTAGCGTAGGTGATAGTGTGTGTCTGCCTCACCTTCAAGGGGTCCCAAGTTCGAATCTTGTTCAGGATAAGTTATATGGATAAGGGTATTTTTTCCCAGGGTTTTTCTTAGTCCTGAAAAGATGAATGCTGGATAACTGTAAGCATATGTACCCTGGGCTCATTTCACCTATTTCATTCAACATTCAACGTGACTTAACGTTTAAAGGACATAAATGAAAAAGGGACCATTAGGATTCAGAGTCCAGTCCAACAAAAATGTAGTAAAAGATAAATCAAGTGATGAATTGATTACAAGCACCCATTCTTGTTGAGGTAGAATCATTCAATAGATATGAGTTTTTTTCAGCTAATGTTTCAACTAATGAAGTAGTTATGATATTAATGCATTCATCATTCGTATTATAATTGTAATTGAAATATCTACTTATATTTATCTATGGTGTTTCATGTAAGTTTACTGATTTTTAGGAAAAACCTTTTCAGAGCAAGAGCTGTTTATTATTTGGTCATTCTTTCACATGTTTAAGATAGGAGTTAGATCTAATGAATATGGATATCAAAATTCTGAAAGTTTTTGGTTTTCTAGCATAGTTACTTCCATAAATTGTGGTAATGATCATGAAGAAAATTCTAAAGAATGTCCAGAATATCTTTTTGAATTAAAGTTTCTGAGGAAAGTAAAAATAATGAGAGTATCAAAATACTAGATCTGAATTCTTAGTAAGGGAGGGGAATTACTCATAGAAAAGATGGTACAGAGTACACGCCTGATAATACAAAATTAGCTCTCAGTGTGCAGTAACTATAAGTGAATTTAAAGTACTGTCTGCCCAGCAGAAGCAGGCAAGGTAGAGGAATGCACAATGTAATCACTTTTGTTGGCTGCACGGTGTTTATACTTGCCTTCCGAGTATAACAAGGATGCTAGGCTAGTTTAAAATACACAAGAGTTGTTGCATCACTCACCCCTACATAATACCTAGCACTTCAATTACTGCAACAAGCATTAAATCCGACAACATTGGTGACTCATATGCACTATTATACACTCATTTCCTAGTAAACGGATCCACTAATAGAACAGATAAACAGTTCAAACCCCTTTCCCCTTCATTTGTCCCTTGCCTTCTTGTGGTGAGCAGACAGTATTAGAAAATAGAAAAGTGGGAAATGTAGTCTGCAGTAAGATATTTAAATAACATCCAATAAAAAACATCAAGTAGTAAAAAAGAAAAAAGTAATGGATTAGAGAACAGAAAGGAAATTATTTTAAATACTTGACCAAACCTGAATAAGGAATTAGTGTGCCTAAATTGTAGGAATCGAGGTCTGAATAAAGCATGGTTAATAGTAGATAACAAATACAGAAACAAGTAAAGAAGTAATAAATTGAAATTAAACTATTATCTATGATACAACATAATGATTCAGTAGTCTTCCCTAATGTAATTTTGAATAAAAGGATGATTTTGCCAGTCTCAATATAAGCAATATTAATAATAATTGCAATACCAGCCAGTTTCCCCATAAAGAATTTATTCGTAGGGTGCACTTTCCCTATCACTGAAAAGAGGGACAAGCAGAGCTTCGGTAGCTACTGTTGCAGCCTTGTCTACGGTAAGAGGCAGTGAGGGACGAGGGGGAGGAATGCAGGATTTAACACGTCAAGGCTTCGGAACCTTGTCACTTCACTTATACGAGCTTCTCCGAAATGTACCGTATGGACACGACTGGCTTTGGAATTCCGCATAGCAGCTCGAGTTAAAGGCAAAAAAGAGCGTGTTTTCAATTATTGTGTGATTGTTACGGTCCTCAACAGCCGTATTAGTATTGTTTATTTCATACTGTACAGTGTACCAAGACAGTTGCTAGCGCTAATTCATCGAAATGGGTGAAGAATGTCTAATTAAACAATTAGTGCAAAGACCATTCTCGCAGTTTAAATATGAGGATAAGTTAGTAGTAATAAAACAGGGAAGGCCTACTCCAGCTCTTCCGCACTTGCAGTGTAAACAGAAGGAAAAAAATAAGAACCCTTATAAAATGCATTTTAGTATAAGTAATTATGATAAGTATGAGTGGCTGTCTGGCTCATTCGAACTAAATAAACTTTATTGCTGTCTGCTGCTTGTTGTTTGCAACTGAGAAAACATCCTGGAATACTATGGGTTTCACAAATTTAGCTTATTTAATCACAGCTTTGGATAAACATAAAAGATCAACAACACATATAAAATCTTTCACGGCATTAAGAACTTTCGGCACTCAATAGGTAGACCATGCACTGAATTACCAAAAGAAACTTGCTGACAGTTTGCACAATGAAAAGTTAAGGAAAATAGAACTGTATTGAAAAGATTGATTGATGCAGTGGTGCTTCTTGCAAAACAGGAATGTTCGTTTAGAGGCCAAGATGAAAGTGAGGAGTCATTAAATAAAGGCAATTATATAGAATTGCTACAATTTCTGGCTAATTATGATGCGGCACTGTCTCAGCATCTAAAGACAGTTGCCGTTTTCAAAGGCACCTCTGCTGTTTTAACAGCTTGTTTCAATGAAAATTGTTTTAAATGCACTGTTTGTGAAGTTAACATTTAATCAACAATCCCTTATTGTCCGGATCTGATAGGGTTAGTGATAGCCCAGGCCACAATCCCAGCATACGCCACTGCAACTTAGGATCTTTTTTTATCATTCATTTAACATACTCTTTTCTCTTAAGAATGTATATCCATTAGTCAACACAATAGTTTATTTTCTGGAGATGAATATATATTTTGGCATACATACTTGTAATATTAACTATTTTTCTTACGTTTGTTACAGCAGAAAATAATGTTTTGTTAATGTATAATGGATTATAATGTCATAGTAAATAAACTGGTACTGAAGATGAGCTTTATTCTTTAATTTTTTAACCTTTATTTGCTTTTGAAATTAATAACATTAGTCAGACGAATACTTTTTTGAGTGACTGTAGTCTCTGGATAAATGACGATGTCAGTTTCACTTACTATTGACACAGTAGATGGCAGGATAAGCTTTATTTGTCCTTCTTGTGAGTAAACCAACAAAATACTGCTCGTTGTAACACGTTATCGTTGTTTTAGTCCACCTCGATGTGTTTTGTGAATTCCAATTACCTCTCTATATAGTCTATGGATCATCACGACTGGACATTGAAGATCTGAATGTCAGGCCTTCGGTCTCAAGTCAGGTCAGGGCTAGGCCCTCTACTGGCAGTGGTTTGTTTTGTAAGGAAGGATAATATGCGGCAGAAGATGAGGTTGAAGTTATATATATATATAATCTGATGTGTTATTTTATGCGCCTAGAAGCAGCCTCGGGCGTTTGTAGCGCTCTCCAGGATTGATGTCAAACTCACCTAGACCGCGGATGGAGTTGAAGTTGTGGGAGAGATTTGATAGAAGGAATGTGAAAGGGTATGGATGTAGTCTGTTATTGTGGGGATACGTAGGTCTTGTCGGATAATTAGATTGGGGGTGTACCAAGGGGATCTATGTACCCTGGACACATTTGAATATAATTTCTTTTATCGTCTGATACGACTTAACGTTGGCGGTTCTCCCTTATCCTGAAAGATGAATGTCTGGTAACTGTAAGCTCCATGGCCCCTGTACTCATTTGAATATCATTTCATTCATCGCCCGATATGACTTAACGTTGGAGGTTTTCCCTTATCCTAAATGACGAATGCCTGGTAACTCTAAGCTCTATGTACCCTGAATTCATTTGAACACCGTTTCATTCATCGTGAGATATGACAACGTTTGAGGATTTCCATTATCCTGAATGATGAATGCCTGGTAACTCTAAGCTCTATGGACCCTGGACTCATTTAAACATTGTTTTATTCATCGTTCGATGTGACTTAACGTAGCATTTTTCCCTTATCCTAAAAGAAGAATGCCTAGTAACATTAAGCTCTATATACCCTGGACTCATTTGAATATCATTTCATTCGTCGTCAGATATGACTTAAATTTGGCAGTTTTCCCTTATCCTGAAAGATGAATGTCCGGTAACTATGAGCTTCATGTACCCTGTACTTATTTGGGCATTATTTCACTCGTCGTCCGACATGACTTAACGTTGGCCGTTTTCCGTTATCCTGAAAGATGAATATCCGGTAACTCTAAGCTCTATGGTCTGATTTCAACACCGTTTCATTCACCGTCCGATATGACTTAACGTTGGAGGTTTTCTCTTATCCTGAAAGAGAACTGTAACTGTATGAAACTTTACCACTGGATGGCTAAGCGTTTATTTTCCCTTCTTATAACAAAATAAAATAACAATGTTGTTTTGGAAACACTAATGCAATTCATTACTTACTTAGAATACTAGAAAGTGTCATTTCTGAATGTATCAAGCTTTGATAGCAGCGTCTCTCACATACATTCCCATAACATGTAAACACAACGTTTGGAAATGAATGTTTATGAACATAAATTAAACCATATCCCCTCATGTAACAGTTTGGGGCTTCTATCCACAGATGAACTGTTTAACAGAACACTGTCAGCCTTAAATCCAATGTTCCAAAATAAATTAACTGGGCGATTTTCTAAACTAATTCAAGGATGACTTTCAAAGATGAAGATGCTGGGTAACGAACTCATTAGAATATTCCACCTCTTCTCTTTTACACTTCATATGTCTACAAAACTGCATTTTCATCGTTGGTGAACTGCAATATGCTCCACTAATGTGTAAATAGCAGCCTGGATGTAATAACATTGACGTCACAACTGCATTCGCGAGTAATAATTTTGAACTGTTATTTGTGAAGGTTTCTTTACAGATATACATTAGCATTTTCATTTTGTTCTTTGTGATATCTGAAGACTTATAATTTCCCAGTTATTTTTGTAATAACGGTTAAATGTTTACAAAATTATTAAAGTCGATTGAGCAAGTGTTATAACCACAAACTATTACACCAAGAGATAAGGCAGCTTATAAGGTAATCCACATCCATATACTCATCCAAACATAGAAGCAAACCAAGTCCATTATGTGTCTTAATGCCTCTTCCAGTCTCGAAGGACACCCATATAATTGCAGGAGTTTTCAAAACCAAGCTTCAACGCCATTTCCATGGCTCGTTTACTCCGTCCTCCAGAAATGAAACGTGCAGTGTTTAACGCCCGCTTTTACTACATACAGTACCGCAGGCGGTGACACTGATGATACATGAGATGAAGATGGAGCACCGGTGGAATGTGATGGCGGGGGAAACCGGAGGTCCTGGAGAAAACCAGCCCCAGCGCCGTTTTGTCCACCACAAATCTCACTTTGCGGCCGCCTGGGATCGAACCCGGACCGCCTTGGTGAGAGCCAAGCGGTTTAACCACTGAGCCACGGCGCGGCCGCCGTCCTCTAGGGCTACAGATAAACATGATGTTGGCCATTTTGTCTGGCCTTTGAACTCCATATCGTGTTTTAAACTCTTCGTCGGAAAGTCTATGTAAAGGGGCCGAAGGTTGAGTTAGAGGAACATTTACACTGCCTGGAATAGATCCTTCTGATGCTATTTCGGTTCGATCTCTAACATCTATGATGGTGACTTCACCATTTTGGATAATATGTTTAGCTTCCTGGTATGTGAGATTTCTGCCTTTAAAACTCATGTTAATTACATAACACTTTCAGGTATTTAAATCTCAAAGAACTTGCTTTACTATTTAGTACATATGCACAACTCCCTTAACTGTCACAAATATCCAATACGTTATCTTATGATTCGTAATATACCTAGTTGTTTATGTGATGACAAAAGATTGTTGTGTTGTTACATCAGAGATTTAATAGAGAATTCAGAGAGTAAAATATTGCGATTCAACTTTTTGAAGCCTTTACTTATTCCTATCATGGTAGAATTTAGTTTGTGTATTTGTAAAACAGTATGTAGTAGGAGGGTGACATCTACACAAAAAGTGAGCTTCTTCTTTTTCTTTTTGCAAGGCCAGGTTATGGTACTAACTTAATAACTGTGTCTCACCTCGACGGGTTGTAGCTGATTAGATATTATGAGCCAACCACTGCATAGCAACACAAACATTGGATATTGACACCTGGCAACAGGTACATGTCTGTCAACCTTTGTCTTGCCATGCAACGCCAGGTGATCGCTGTGGACTAGCGATGGCTTGTTACTGATAAGGTATCCTCAGCCGACCACTGCATGGCACCCAAGCATTGGATACTGACATCTGACACAAGGTCCATGTTTGCCATCTTCTGTCTTGCCATGCAACGTCAGGCGATGGCACTAGCATAGAAATTTGTTGTTACTGCTTAGGGAAGCTCAGCACAGCCCTGCATGGCATCCAAACATTGGATATTGACATTTGACAAAAGGTACATGTTTGTTAAATTTTGTCTTCCCATGCAATGCCAGGTCATGGTACTAACCTAGCGATGGATTGTTACTGATTACGTAACCTGAGAGAAACTCTGCAAATCCCTCCCAAACATTGAATATAACATCCGACAAAAGGTCCATGTTTGTCAGCAATTGTCTTCCCATGCAACGTCATGTCATGGAACTAAACTATCGATGGATTGTTACTGATTAAGTAACCTGAGCCAACCTCTGCAACCCCCCCCCCCCCCAAACATTGAATATAACATCCGACAGAAGGTCCATGTTTGTCAGCAATTGTCCTCCCATGCAACGCCAGATGATGGAACTAAACTATCGATGGATTGTTACTGATTACGTAACCTGAGCAAACCTCTGCAACCCCCCTCCAAACATTGAATATAACATACGACAAAAGGCCCATGTTTGTCAACACTTGTCTTGCCATGCCACGTCAGCTGATGGAACTAAACTAGCGTCCGAATGTTACTGTTTACGTAATCTCAGCCAACAACTGCAACCCCTTCCCCCAATACATTGGATAGGACATCCGACCAAAGGTCCATGTTTGCCAACACTTTTCTTGCCATGCAACATCAGGTGATGAAACTAAGCTAGCGTCCGAATGTTACTGATTATGTAACCTCAGCCAAACATTGCAAACCCCGCCCCAAACATTGAATATAACACCTGACAAAAGGTCGATGTTTGTCAACTGTTGTCTTGCCAGGCAACGTCAGGTGATGGTACTAAACTAGCGTCCCAATGTTACTGATTACGTAACCTCAGCCAAACACTGCAACTACCCCCCCCCCAGCATTGAATATAACATCTGACAAAAGGTCCATGTTTGTTAACCTTTTTCTTGCCATGCAACGCCAGGTGATGGTACTAACCTAGCGATGGGTTGTTAACGATTACGTAATCTCAGCCAACCACTGCAAGCCCCCCCCCCCCCAAATATTGGATATTGATGTTTGACAAAAGGTCCAATATTTGTCGACTTTTTCCTTGCCATGCACCGCCAGGTGGGAAGATGGTTGTTTTTTTAAATGTCACAAACTATAGGACGGAATGGAGAATATCTTGTTAATTAGATGAGATCATTAAGGTTATGATGGTCCTGAGGTGGGACTTTTGTAGGTTTACCCGGGTCAATGTTACATCACACCATATGAAGCAACAATTTTATTTTTATTTTTGTTGGTGTTTTGGTGTTTCGTTTGTTTTGTATTTCGCTTTCTTAGCTCGCAAGTTTGTTTGCTAGTTTGATAGTTTTAATGTAACAGTTACATTGACATAACAATTACTATTTATTTAATCTCAGCATTGAATGTCTACATAAATAGCACCCTGGATTTAATAACATGAAACTACTACTACTGTATTCATAGAAAGAATTTCAAACTATGTTATTTGTGAAGGTATTTTTACAGATATACATAAGCATTTTCATTTGTTCTTTGTGATAACTTAAGACTTATAATTTCCCAGGTTTCTTGTAATAACTGTTAAATGTTTACAAAGTTATTAAAGTCGATTGATCAGGTGTTATAACCACATACTATTAAACCACGAGATAAGCCACTAATAAGGTAATCCACATCCATATATTCAACCAAACATACAAGAAAACTAAGTCCATTATGTGTCTTGATGCCTCTTCCAGTCTCGAAAGCCACCCATATAGTTGCAGGAGTTTTCAAAACCAAACTGCAACGCCATTTCCATGGCTCGTTTACTCCGTCCACCAGAGCTACATATGAACATGATGTTGGCTGTTTTGTCTGGCCTTTGAACTCCATATCGTGTTTTGAACTCTGTGTCGGGAAGTCTTTGTAAAGCGGCCGACAGTTGAGTTAGAGGAACATTTACACTTCCTGGAATAGATCCTTCTGACGTTATCTCAGTTCCACCTCTAACATCTATTATGGTGACTTCACCATTTTGGATGATATGTTTAGCTTCCTGGTATGTGAGAGTTCTGCCTTTTAAACTCATGTTAATTAGATAACACTTCCGGGTATTTAAATCTCATAAGACTTGCTTTACTATTTAGTACATATGCACAACTCCCTGTACTGTCGCAAATATCTAATACATTACTTTATTTTTTTTTATAATTTTTATTGATCGATCAGCAGTACAGTGCTTTACAGATCAGAGTGAAAAGAAGGTAACAGTACAATAAGAACAATAACACTCAGGGGTAAGCTAGCAGGCCTCCCCCTAACTACATTAAGTTAGAACTCCAATAATACTCTCTGAGAAATTATGTCAATATTGAAGATGTAAGACAGACATCAAGCTACTTATGGCCTATCGATATTGGCACCCGAAGATCCTACTCATTTTCCTACGTTATTTTATGATTCGTAATATACTTAGTGGTTTATCTGATGACAAAAGATAGTTGTGATTGTTACATCAGAGATTTAATACAAAATTCAGAGAGTAATATATAGTGATTCAACTTTTTGAAGCCTTTACTTATTTCAATGTTGGCAGCATTTAGTTTCTGTATTTGTAAAACAGTATGTAGTAGAAGGGTGACATCTACACAAAAAGTGAGCAATCATTTTTCCAACAAATAAATGTATCATGGATTTCAAAGGCGTCACGACTGGACATTGAAGATCTGAATGTCAGACCTTCGGTCTCAAGTCAGGTCAGGGCTAGGCCCTCTACTGGCAGTGATGTGTTTTGTAACGGAGGATAATATACGGCAGAAGATGAGGTTGAAGTTATATATAAGCCATGTGATGTATTATTTTATGTACCTAGAAGCAGTCTCGGGCGTTTGTAATGCTCTGCAGGATCGATGTCGTACTCACCTAGACCGCGGATGAGGGAGTTTAAGTTATGGGAGAGCCCACCTCGGTAGCGTAGATGGTAGTGTGTCTGACTCACGTTCAACAGGTCCAGAGTTCGAATCTCGGTCAGGGTGAGTTACCTAGATAAGGTTTTTCCGGGGTTTTCCCTTATCCTTAATGACGAATGTCAGGTAGCTCTAAGCTCCAAGGACCCTGGGCACATTTGAGCATCATTTCCCCAATTTCATTCATCGTCCGATATGTCTAAACGTTGGAGGACGAATATTACAAAAAAAAAAAAAGCTGTGGGAGAGGTTTTTATAGCAGGAACTTGAAAAGGTATTGATGTAGACTGTTATTGTGGAGATACGTAGGGAATAGGAGAACATCTCCAACGTTAAGTCATATCGGACGTTGAACGAAATGATGTTCAAATGAGTCCAGGGTACCTAGAGCTTACAGATAACACACATTCATCTTTCAGGATAAGGGAAAAAGTCCAAGGTTAAGTCATATTGCACGATGAATGAAATGACTTTTTTGTAATTTTTACATCCTCCAATGACAAGTCATATCGGACGGTGAATGAGATGGCTGAAATGATGCTCAAATGTGTCCGGGGTCCATGGAGCTTAGAGCTACTAGACATTCGTCTTTAAGGATAAGGGAAAATCCCGGAAAAATTTTATCCAGGTAGCTCACCCTGACCAAAATTCGAACTCGGGACCTCTTGAACGTGAGGCAGATATGCTGCCATCTACACTACCGAGGCGGGCAAAATGATATTGAAAAGAGTCCAAGGTACATAGAGCTTACAGTTACCAGACATTCATCTTTCAGGATAAGGAAAAACCTCCAACGTTGACATATTAGACGATGAATGAAATGATGTTCAAATGAGTCCAGGGTACATGGATCTTGGACTTACTAGACATTCATCTTTCAGTGTAAGGATAAATCTCCAACGTTAAGTCATATCGGACGATCAATGAAATGATGTTCAAATGAGTCCAGTGTACATCGATCTTGGACTTAGCTGACATTCATCATTCAGGATAAGAATAAACCTCCTACGTTAAATCATATCAAACGATGAATGAAATGATATAGAAACAGCCCAGGGGCCATAGAGCTTACAGTTACCAGACATTCATCTTTCATGATAAGGGAAAGCCTCCAAAGTTAAGTCATATCGGACGATGAATGAAATGATGTTCAACAGAGTCCACGGTACATAAAGTTTACAGTTACCAGACATTAATCTTTCAGGATGAGGCAAAACCTCCAACGTTTTCCTTTCGGACAATAAATGAAATGATGTTGAAAAGAGTCCAGGCTACATAGAGCTTACAGTTACCAGTTATTCATCTTTCAGGATAAGGGAATACCTCCAAGGTTGTGATATCAGATGATGAATGAAATGATGTTCAAATCAGTCCAAGGTCCACAGAGCTTAGAATTACCAGACATTCATCTTTCAGGATAAGGATAACCTCCAACGTTAAGTCATATCGAACGATGAATGAAATGATTTAGAAACAGCCCAGGGGCCATAGAGCTTACAGTTACTTGTGACATTCATGTTTCTGGATAGTGGAAATTCTCCAAGGTTAAGTCATATTGGACGATGAATGATATGATGTTCAAATGAGTACAGGGTACATAGAGCTCAAAATTCCTAGACATTCATCTTTCTGGATAAGGAAATCCTACATAGTTACATCTGAGAGGGTACGGGTGGTTGGAAGGGAGCAGGCGTGGACTTTGCTTCACGGACTTTATTAGAATGGGTTCTCGGTTCGTAACTAGCTCAGGATCTTTGCATGGATTTCTTATCTAAAGTGTGGTAAACGCCTGACTGCTTCGTTTTCCCTCTTCTCTCTACGATACTGCTTTCTCTTCTTTTTTGGTCTTTCAGACGCACACGCGTTTGTCTACACACACGTTACTTAGTTTACGAGGGCTGTTCAGTAAAGAATGATCATAATTTTTTACCGCCATAATTTTTTGCACAATAATTCAATATTATTATATTCTGTTAGGTTAATGTGAAAGAAACTCGTCGTAGTAGTTTCATAGTCGGTACTCCTGGTTCCTGCCTGTGAGAATCAGGCAAGTTCACACATGTTGAGTGGATGCAACACGCGAAGAAACAATATACGGCTTTGAAATACTGCTTTCGCCTCAACAAATCTTTAGTTGAGGCCTACACAATGTTACAGTAGGCCTATGGAGAGTTTGTTCTTCCCTACAGCACAGCTCAATGGTGGTTTAAAATGTTGAAAGAGGGGAGACAGTCAATTGCATAGGAAGGTGCATCCGGTGCTCAATTTACTGCCCTTACGAAAGAAAACATAAACACTGCTGCTGTCATTGTGAGAGAGGATCGACGAATTATATTAAGATCACTTACTGAAATACTGAACATTTCATTGGGTGCCACCCAAACGTTGGTGACAGAAGCATTACACATGAGACGCGTTTGTGCACGATGGGTTCCAAGACTGTTGATTCCCGAACAGAAGGAAATTCGCATTAAGGTCTGCATGCAGTTAAAGTTGATGTTAGAGGAAGATCCAGAATTGCTTTCAAACGTAATCACTGCTGATGAAACTTGGCTACATCATTTTAGTCCTGAGAGCAAACAGCAAAGCTCAATGTGGAAATCTCCTTCATCACCAACCCCAAAAAGGCAAAAGTGGTTGCTTCTGCTGGGAAAGTTATGATCATCTCATTCTTTGATACTCATGGTATGGTTTATCAGCATGCTATACCTGCACACACATCAGTAACTGGAAAATACTATACGGATGTCCTGAAAATATTGCAGGCCCATATTAGGTGCAAAAGACCACATTTTCATGAAGCAGGCTATATGCTGCACCACGACAATGCGCGGCCGCTTATTGCCAGTGTTGTTGCTGAATATCTTGCAAAAATCAACTTTGCGTGCATCCCTCACCCTCCATATAGTACAAATTTAGTCCAAAGTGACTTCTTTCTATACCCTAACTTGAAGAAACGCCCTGGTAGGAGGCATTATCCAACATCAGAAGCAGTGGTGAAGGCTGCGGAGGTGATTCTGAAGGAGCTCTCAAAAATGGCATTCAGCACTTCTCTGAAGATTGCAGAAACTCTGGGACAAGTGCATCGCATTCCTGCAAGACCATTTTTAGAACGACCATCACTACTATGAGGATGAGTGAACGTACATTGTCAAAAAAATGTGGTCATTCATCATGGAATAGCCCTCGTAGATCACCTTCCTAATGCCACTTCTTCCGTGGATGCCCAGGTAGAGCATTGACATATCTCCTCGTTTCCCTGTTAGCACCACCCCTTCCCTCTTGGGGGTAATGACCAACCCATCGTTGTCCGCCTTTGTTTAGTACACTTTCACCATAAACTAACCTTACTCCTAACGGTACTTCTTTCTGTGTACCTAAACTATGAATTAATTGCTTAAAGTCTTATCGAACAATGGATGAAATGATGTTCAAATGAGCACAGGGTACACAGAGCTTAGAGCTAACCACATTCATCTTTTGGCATAAGGGGGAAGCAACAAAGATAAGCCTTATTGGACAATAAATGGAATGATGTTCAAATGAGTAGAGGTACACAGAGCTTAAAGTTACCTACATTCATCTTTTGGGATAAGGGAGAACCACCAACGTTAAGCATTATTGGACGATGGTTGAAATGATGATCAAATGAGTAGAGGTACACAGAGCTTAGAGTTACCTACATTCATCTATTAGGATAACGGAGAACTACCAACATTAAGCCTTATTGGACGATGAATGAAATGATGTTCAAATGAGTAAAGGATACACAGAGCTTAGAGTTAAGCACATCATCTTTTGGGATAATGGAGAACCAGCTAAGTTAAGCCTTATTGGACGGTGGATGAAATGATGTTCAAATGAGTACAGGTTCACAGAGCTTAGAGTTACCTACATTCATCTATTGGTATAAGGGAGAACCACCAACGTTAAACCTTATTGGACGATGGATGAAATGATGTTCAAATGAGTACAGGCACATAGAGCTCAGAGTTGCCTGCATTCATCTATTGGGACAAGGGAGAACCACCAAAGGTAAGCCTTATTGGACAATAAATGGAATGATTTTCAAATGAGTAGAGGTACACAGAGCTTAGAGTTACCTACATTCATCTTTTGGGATAAGGGAGAACCACCAACGTTAAGCATTATTGGACGATGGATGAAATGATGTTCAAATGAGTACAGGTATACAGAGCTTAGAGTTACCTACATTCATCTATTAGGATAACGGAGAACTAGCAACGTTAAGGCTTATTGGACGATGAATGAGATGATGTTCAAATGTGTAAAGGATACACAGAGCTTAGAGTTAACCACATCATCTTTTGGGATAAGGGAGAACCAACATAGTTAAGCCTTATTTGACGATGAATAGAATGATCTTCAAATGAGTACAGGTACACAGATCTTAGAGTTACCTACATTTATATATTGAGATAAGGGAGAAACACCAACGTAAAGCCTTATCGGACGATGGATGAAATGATGTTCAAATGAGTACAGGTACACAGAGCTTAGAGTTACCTACATTCATCTATTGGGATAGAGGAGAACCACCAACGTTAAGCCTTATTGAACGATGGATGAAATGATGTTCAAATGAGTACAGGTACATAGAGCTTAGAGTTACCTACATTCATCTATTGGGATAAGGGAGAACCAACAACGTTAAGCCTTATTGGACGATGGATGAAAGGATGTTCAAATGAGTACAGGTACACAAAGCTTAGAGTTACCTACATTCATCTATTGGAATAAGGGAGAACTACCAATGTTAAGGCTTATTTAATGATGGATGAAATGATGTTCAAATGAGTACAGGTACACAGAGCTTAGAGTTACTTACATTGATCTATTGGGATAAGGGGGAACCACCAATGTTAATGCTTATGGGATGATGGATGAAATTATGTTCAAATGAGTACAGGTACACAGAGCTTAGAGTAACCTACATTCATCTATTGGGATAAGGAGAACCACCGACTTTAATTCATATCGGACGATCAATGAAATGATGTTCAAATCAGTCTAGTGTACATCGTTCTTGGACATTGCTGACATTCATCATTCAGGATTAGAATAAACCTCCTACATTAAATCATATCAAACGATGAATGAAATGATTTAGAAACAGCCCAGGGGCCATAGAGCTTACAGTTACCAGACATTCATCTTTCATGATAAGGGAAAGCCTCCAAAGTTAAGTCATATCGGACGATGAATGAAATGATGTTCAAAAGAGTTCACGGTACATAAATTTTGCAGCTACCATACATTAATCTTTCAGGATGAGGCAAAACCTACAACGTTGTCCTTTCGGATGATAAATGAAATGATGTTGAAAAGAGTCCATGCTACATAGAGCTTACAGTTACCAGTTATTCATGTTTCAGATTAAGGGAATACCTCCAAGGTTGTGATATCAGACGATGAATGAAATGATGTTCAAATCAGTCCAAGGTCCACAGAGCTTAGAATTACCAGACATTCATCTTTCAGGATAAGGATAACCTCCAACGTTAAGTAATATCGAACGATGAATGAAATGATTTAGGAACACCCCAGGGGCCAGAGGGCTTACAGTTACTTGTGACATTCATGTTTCTGGATAATGGAAATTCTCCAAGGTTAAGTCATATTGGACGATGAATGATATGATGTTCAAATGAGTACAGGGTACATAGAGCTCAAAATTCTTAGACATTCATCTTTCTGGATAAGGAAATCCTACATAGTTACGTCTGAGAGGGTATGGGTGGTTGGAAGGGAACAAGCGTGGACTTAGCTTCACGGACTTTATTAGAATGGGTTCTCGTTTCGTACCTAGCTCAGGATCATTGCATGGATTTCTTATCTAAAGTGTGGTAAACGCCTGACTGTTTCGTTTTCCCTCTCCTCTCTATGATACTGTTTTCTCTTCTTTTTTGGGCTTTCAGACACACTCGCGTTTGTCTCCACACACGTTACTTAGTTTACGAGGGCTGTTCAGTAAAGAATGATCATAATTTTTTACCGCCATAATTTTTTGCACAATAATTCAATATTATTATATTCTGTTACCTTAATGTGAAAGAAAGTCGTCGTAGTAGTTTCATAGTCGGTACTCCTGGTTCCTGCCTGTGAGAACCAGGCAAGTTCACACATGTTCAGTGAAGGCAACACGCGAAGAAACAATATACGGCTTTGAAATACTGCTTTCGCCTCAACAAATCTTTAGTTGAGGCCTACACAATGTTACAGTAGGCCTATGGAGAGTTTGTTCTTCCCTACAGCACAGCTCAATGGTGGTTTAAAATGTTGAAAGAGGGGAGACAGTCCATTGCATAGGAAGGTGCATCCGGTGCTCAATTTACTGCCCTTACGAAAGAAAACATAAACACTGCTGCTGTCATTGTGAGAGAGGATCGACGAATTATATTAAGATCACTTTCTGAAATACTGAACATTTCATTGGGTGCCACCCAAACGTTGGTGACAGAAGCATTACACATGAGGCGCGTTTGTGCACGATGGGTTCCAAGACTGTTGATTCCCGAACAGAAGGAAATTCGCATTAAGGTCTGCATGCAGTTAAAGCTGATGTTAGAGGAAGATCCAGAATTACTTTCAAACGTAATCACTGCTGATGAAACTTGGCTACATCATTTTAGTCCTGAGAGCAAACAGCAAAGCTCAATGTGGAAATCTCCTTCATCACCAACCCCAAAAAGGCAAAAGTGGTTGCTTCTGCTGGGAAAGTTATGATCATCTCATTCTTTGATACTCATGGTATGGTTTATCAGCATGCTATACCTGCACACACATCAGTAACTGGACAATACTATACGGATGTCCTGAAAACATTGCAGGCCCATATTAGGTGCAAAAGACCACATTTTCATGAAGCAGGCTATATGCTGCACCACGATAATGCGCGGCCGCTTATTGCCAGTGTTGTTGCTGAATATCTTGCAAAAATCAACTTTACGTGCATCCCTCACCCTCCATATAGTACAAATTTAGTCCAAAGTGACTTCTTTCTATACCCTAACTTGAAGAAACGCCCTGGTAGGAGGCATTATCCAACATCAGAAGCAGTGGTGAAGGCTGCGGAGGTGATTCTGAAGGAGCTCTCAAAAACGGCATTCAGCACTTCTCTGAAGATTGCAGAAACTCTGGGACAAGTGCATCGCCTTCCTGCGAGACCGTTTTTAGAACGACCATCACTACTATGAGGATGAGTGAACGCACATTGTCAAAAAAATGTGGTCATTCATCATGGAATAGCCCTCGTAGATCACCTTCCTAATGCCACTTCTTCCGTGGATGCCCAGGTAGAGCATTGACATATCTCCTCGTTTTCCTGTTAGCACCACCCCTTCCCTCTTGGGGGTAATGACCAAACCATCATTGTCCGCCTTTGTTTAGTACACTTTCACCATAAACTAACCTTACTCCTAACGGTACTTCTTTCTGTGTTCCTAAACTATGAATTAATTGCTTAAAGTCTTATCGGACAATGGATGAAATGATGTTCAAATGAGCAGAGGGTACACAGAGCTTAGAGTTAACCACATTCATCTTTTGGGATAAGGGAGAGGCAACAAAGATAAGCCTTATTGGACAATAAATGGAATGATGTTCAAATGAGTAGAGGTACACAGAGCTTAAAGTTACCTACATTCATCTTTTGGGATAAGGGAGAACCACCAACGTTAAGCAATATTGGACGATGGTTGAAATGATGTTCAAATGAGTAGAGGTACACAGAGCTTAGAGTTATCTACATTCATCTATTAGGATAACGGAGAACTACCAACATTAAGCCTTATTGGACGATAAATGAAATGATGTTCAAATGAGTAAAGGATACACAGAGCTTAGAATTAAGCACATCATCTTTTGGGATAATGGAGAACCAGCTAGGTTAAGCCTTATTGGACGGTGGATGAAATGATGTTCAAATGAGTACAGGTTCCAGAGCTTAGAGTTACCTACATTCATCTATTGGTATAAGGGAGTACCACCAATGTTAAACCTTATTGGACGATGGATGAAATGATGTTCAAATGAGTACAGGCACATAGAGCTCAGAGTTGCCTGCATTCATCTATTGGGACAAGGGAGAACCACCAAAGTTAAGCCTTATTGGACGATGGATGAAATGAAGTTCAAATGAGTACAGGCACATAGAGCTTAGAGTTACCTACATTCATCTATTGGGATAAGGGAGAACCACCAAGGTTAAGCCTTATTAAATGATAGATGAATTGATGTTCAAATGACTACAGGTACACTGAGCTTAGAGTTAACCACATCATGTTTTGGGATAAGGGAGCACCAATGTTAAGCCTTATTGGAGGATGGATGAAATGATGTTCAAATGAGTACAGGTACACAGAGCTTAGAGTTACCTACATTAATCTATTGGGATAAGGGAGAAACACCAACGTTAAGCCTTATTGGACGATGGATGAAAGGATGTTCAAATGAGTACAGGTACACAGAGATTTGAATTCCCTACATACGTCTATTGGGATAGGGGAGAAGCACCAACGTTAAGCCTTATTGGACGATGGATGAAATGATGTTCAAATGAGTACAGGTACACAGAGCTTAGAGTTACCTACATTCATCTATTAGGATAACGGAGAACTAGCAACGTTATGGCTTATTGGACGATGAATGAAATGATGTTCAAATGAGTAAAGGATACACAGAGCTTAGAGTTAACCACATCATCTTTTCGGATAAGGGAGAACCAACAAAGTTAAGCCTTATTTGACGATGAATAGAATGATCTTCAAATGAGTACAGGTACACAGATCTTAGAGTTACCTACATTTATATATTGAGATAAGGGAGAAACACCAACGTAAAGCCTTATCGGACGATGGATGAAATGATGTTCAAATGAGTACAGGTACACAGAGCTTAGAGTTACCTACATTCATCTATTGGGATAGAGGAGAACCACCAACGTTAAGCCTTATTGAACGATGGATGAAATGATGTTCAAATGAGTACAGGTACATAGAGCTTAGAGTTACCTGCATTCATCTATTGGGATAAGGGAGAACCAACAACGTTAAGCCTTATTGGACGATGGATGAATGTATGTTCAAATGAGTACAGGTACACAAAGCTTAGAGTTACCTACATTCATCTATTGGAATAAGGGAGAACTACCAATGTTAAGGCTTATTTAATGATGGATGAAATTATGTTCAAATAAGTACAGTTACACAGAGCTCAGAGTTACCTACATTTAGCTATTGGGATAAGGGAGAACCACCATTGTTAAGGCTTATTGGACGATGAATGAAATGATGTTCAAATTAGTACAGGTACACAGAGCTTAGAGTTACTTACATTGATCTATTGGGATAAGGGAGAACCACCAATGTTAATGCTTATGGGATGATGGATGAAATTATGTTCAAATGAGTACAGGTACACAGAGCTTAGAGTAACCTACATTCATCTATTGGGATAAGGAGAACCACCGACTTTAATTCATATCGGACGATCAATGAAATGATGTTCAAATCAGTCTAGTGTACATCGTTCTTGGACATAGCTGACATTCATCATTCAGGATTAGAATAAACCTCCTACATTAAATCATATCAAGCGATGAATGAAATGATTTAGAAACAGCCCAGGGGCCATAGAGCTTACAGTTACCAGACATTCATCTGTCATGATAAGGGAAAGCCTCCAAAGTTAAGTCATATCGGACGATGAATGAAATGATGTTCAAAAGAGTTCACGGTACATAAATTTTACAGCTACCATACATTAATCTTTCAGGATGAGGCAAAACCTACAACGTTGTCCTTTCGGATGATAAATGAAATGATGTTGAAAAGAGTCCATGCTACATAGAGCTTACAGTTACCAGTTATTCATGTTTCAGATTAAGGGAATACCTCCAAGGTTGTGATATCAGACGATGAATGAAATGATGTTCAAATCAGTCCAAGGTCCACAGAGCTTAGAATTACCAGACATTCATCTTTCAGGATAAGGATAACCTCCAACGTTAAGTAATATCGAACGATGAATGAAATGATTTAGGAACACCCCAGGGGCCAGAGGGCTTACAGTTACTTGTGACATTCATGTTTCTGGATAATGGAAATTCTCCAAGGTTAAGTCATATTGGACGATGAATGATATGATGTTCAAATGAGTACAGGGTACATAGAGCTCAAAATTCTTAGACATTCATCTTTCTGGATAAGGAAATCCTACATAATTACGTCTGAGAGGGTATGGGTGGTTGGAAGGGAACAAGCGTGGACTTTGCTTCACGGACTTTATTAGAATGGGTTCTCGGTTCGTACCTAGCTCAGGATCATTGCATGGATTTCTTATCTAAAGTGTGGTAAACGCCTGACTGTTTCGTTTTCCCTCTCCTCTCTATGATACTGTTTTCTCTTCTTTTTTGGGCTTTCAGACACACTCGCGTTTGTCTACACACACGTTACTTAGTTTACGAGGGCTGTTCAGTAAAGAATGATCATAATTTTTACCGCCATAATTTTTTGCACAATAATTCAATATTATTATATTCTGTTACCTTAATGTGAAAGAAACTCGTCGTAGTAGTTTCATAGTCGGTACTCCTGGTTCCTGCCTGTGAGAACCAGGCAAGTTCACACATGTTCAGTGAAGGCAATACGCGAAGAAACAATATACGGCTTTGAAATACTGCTTTTGCCTCAACAAATCTTTAGTTGAGGCCTACACAATGTTACAGTAGGTCTATGGAGAGTTTGTTCTTCCCTACAGCACAGCTCAATGGTGGTTTAAAATGTTGAAAGAGGGGAGACAGTCAATTGCATAGGAAGGTGCATCCGGTGCTCAATTTACTGCCCTTACGAAAGAAAACATAAACACTGCTGCTGTCAATGTGAGAGAGGATCGACGAATTATATTAAGATCACTTTCTGAAATACTGAACATTTCATTGGGTGCCACCCACACGTTGGTGACAGAAGCATTACACATGAGACGCGTTTGTGCGCGATGGGTTCCAAGACTGTTGATTCCCGAACAGAAGGAAATTCGCATTAAGGTCTGCATGCAGTTAAAGTTGATGTTAGAGGAAGATCCAGATTTACTTTCAAACGTAATCACTGCTGATGAAACTTGGCTACATTATTTTAGCCGTGAGAGCAAACAGCAAAGCTCAATGTGGAAATCTCTTTCATCACCAACCCCAAAAAGGCAAAAGTGGTTGTTTCTGCTGGGAAAGTTATGATCATCTCATTCTTTGATACTCATGGTATGGTTTATCAGCATGCTATACCTGCACACACATCAGTAACTGGACAATACTATACGGATGTCCTGAAAACATTGCAGGCCCATATTAGGTGCAAAAGACCACATTTTCATGAAGCAGGCTATATACTGCACCACGATAATGCGCGGGCGCATATTGCCAGTGTTGTTGCTGAATATCTTGCAAAAATCAACGTTACGTGCATCCCTCACCCTCCATATGGTACAAATTTAGTCCAAAGTGACTTCTTTCTATACCCTAACTTGAAGAAACGCCCTGGTAGGAGGCATTATCCAACATCAGAAGCAGTGGTGAAGGCTGCGGAGGTGATTCTGAAGGAGCTCTCAAAAATGGCATTCAGCACTTCTCTGAAGATTGCAGAAACTCTGGGACAAGTGCATCGCATACCTGCGAGACCATTTTTAGAACGACCATCACTACTATGAGGATGAGTGAACGTACATTGTCAAAAAAATGTGGTCATTCATCATGGAATAGCCCTCGTAGATCACCTTCCTAATGCCACTTCTTCCGTGGATGCCCAGGTAGAGCATTGACACATCTCCTCGTCTTCCTTTTAGCACTACCCCTTCCCTCTTGGGGGTAATGACCAACCCTTCGTTGTATGCCTTTGTTTAGTACACTTTCACCATAAACTAACCTTACTCCTAACGGTACTTCTTTCTGTGTACCTAAACTATGAATTAATTGCTTAAAGTCTTATCGGACAATGGATGAAAAGATGTTCAAATGAGCACAGGGTACACAGAGCTTAGAGTTAACCACATTCATCTTTTGGGATAAGGGAGAAGCAACAAAGTTAAGCCTTATTGGACAATAAATGGAATGATTTTCAAATGAGTAGAGGTACACAGAGCTTAGAGTTACCTACATTCATCTTTTGGGATAAGGGAGAACCACCAACGTTAAGCATTATTGGACGATGGATGAAATGATGTTCAAATGAGTACAGGTACACAGAGCTTAGAGTTACCTACATTCATCTATTAGGATAACGGAGAACTAGCAACGTTAAGGCTTATTGGACGATGAATGAAATGATGTTCAAATGAGTAAAGGATACACAGAGCTTAGAGTTAACCACATCATCTTTTGGGATAATAGAGAACCAACAAAGTTAAGCCTTATTTGACGATGAATAGAATGATCTTCAAATGAGTACAGGTACACAGATCTTAGAGTTACCTACATTTATATATTGAGATAAGGGAGAAACACCAACGTAAAGCCTTATCGGACGATGGATGAAATGATGTTCAAATGAGTACAGGTACACAGAGCTTAGAGTTACCTACATTCATCTATTGGGATAGAGGAGAACCACCAACGTTAAGCCTTATTGAACGATGGATGAAATGATGTTCAAATGAGTACAGGTACATAGAGCTTAGAGTTACCTACATTCATCTATTGGGATAAGGGAGAACCAACAACGTTAAGCCTTATTGGACGATGGATGAAAGGATGTTCAAATGAGTACAGGTACACAAAGCTTAGAGTTACCTACATTCATCTATTGGAATAAGGGAGAACTACCAATGTTAAGGCTTATTTAATGATGGATGAAATGATGTTCAAATAAGTACAGTTACACTGAGCTCAGAGTTACCTACATTTAGCTATTGGGATAAGGGAGAACCACCATTGTTAAGGCTTATTGGACGATGAATGAAATGATGTTCAAATGAGTACAGGTACACAGAGCTTAGAGTTACTTACATTGATCTATTGGGATAAGGGAGAACCACCAATGTTAATGCTTATGGGATGATGGATGAAATTATGTTCAAATGAGTACAGGTACACAGAGCTTAGAGTAACCTACATTCATCTATTGGAATAAGGAGAACCACCGACTTTAATTCATATCGGACGATCAATGAAATGATGTTCAAATCAGTCTAGTGTACATCGTTCTTGGACATAGCTGACATTCATCATTCAGGATTAGAATAAACCTCCTACATTAAATCATATCAAACGATGAATGAAATGATTTAGAAACAGCAGGCGCCATAGAGCTTACAGTTACCAGACGTTCATCTTTCATGATAAGGGAAAGCTTCCAAAGTTAAGTCATATCAGACGATGAATGAAATGATGTTCAAAAGAGTTCACGGTACATAAATTTTATAGCTACCATACATTAATCTTTCAGGATGAGGCAAAACCTACAACGTTGTCCTTTCGGTTGATAAATGAAATGATGTTGAAAAGAGTCCATGCTACATAGAGCTTACAGTTACCAGTTATTCATGTTTCAGATTAAGGGAATACCTCCAAGGTTGTGATATCAGACGATGAATGAAATGATGTTCAAATCAGTCCAAGGTCCACAGAGCTTAGAATTACCAGACATTCATCTTTCAGGATAAGGATAACCTCCAACGTTAAGTAATATCGAACGATGAATGAAATGATTTAGGAACACCCCAGGGGCCAGAGGGCTTACAGTTACTTGTGACATTCATGTTTCTGGATAATGGAAATTCTCCAAGGTTAAGTCATATTGGACGATGAATGATATGATTTTCAAATGAGTACAGGGTGCATAGAGCTCAAAATTCCTAGACATTCATTTTTCTGGATAAGGAAATCCTACATAGTTACGTCTGAGAGGGTATGGGTGGTTGGAAGGGAACAAGCGTGGACTTAGCTTCACGGACTTTATTAGAATGGGTTCTCGGTTCGTACCTAGCTCAGGATCATTGCATGGATTTCTTATCTAAAGTGTGGTAAACGCCTGACTGTTTCGTTTTCCCTCTCCTCTCTACGATACTGCTTTCTCTTCTTTTTTGGGCTTTCAGACACACTCGCGTTTGTCTACACACACGTTACTTAGTTTACGTGGGCTGTTCAGTAAAGAATGATCATAATTTTTTACCGCCATAATTTTTTGCACAATAATTCAATATTATAATATTCTGTTAGCTTAATGTGTAAGAAACTCGTCGTAGTAGTTTCATAGTCAGTACTCCTGGTTCCTGCCTGTGAGAATCAGGCAAGTTCACACATGTTGAGTGGAGGCAACACGCAAAGAAACAATATACGGCTTTGAAATACTGCTTTCGCCTCAACAAATCTTTAGTTGAGGCCTACACAATGTTACAGTAGGCCTATGGAGAGTTTGTTCTTCCCTACAGCACAGCTCAATGGTGGTTTAAAATGTTGAAAGAGGGGAGACAGTCCATTGCATAGGAAGGTGCATCCGGTGCTCAATTTACTGCCCTTACGAAAGAAAACATCAACACTGCTGCTGTCATTGTGAGAGAGGATCGACGAATTATATTAAGATCACTTTCTGAAATACTAAACATTTCATTGGGTGCCACCCAAACGTTGGTGACAGAAGCATTACACATGAGACGCGTTTGTGCACGATGGGTTCCAAGACTGTTGATTCCCGAACAGAAGGAAATTCGCATTAAGGTCTGCATGCAGTTAAAGTTGATGTTAGAGGAAGATCCAGAATTACTTTCAAACGTATTCACTGCTGATGAAACTTGGCTACATCATTTTAGTCCTGAGAGCAAACAGCAAAGCTCAATGTGGAAATCTCCTTCATCACCAACCCCAAAAAGGCAAAAGTGGTTGCTTCTGCTGGGAAAGTTATGATCATCTCATTCTTTGATACTCATGGTATGGTTTATCAGCATGCTATACCTGCACACACATCAGTAACTGGACAATACTATACGGATGTCCTGAAAATATTGCAGGCCCATATTAGGTGCAAAAGACCACATTTTCATGAAGCAGGCTATATGCTGCACCACGATAATGCGCGGCCGCTTATTGCCAGTGTTGTTGCTGAATATCTTGCAAAAATCAACTTTACGTGCATCCCTCACCCTCCATATAGTACAAATTTAGTCCAAAGTGACTTCTTTCTATACCCTAACTTGAAGAAACGCCCTGGTAGGAGGCATTATCCAACATCAGAAGCAGTGGTGAAGGCTGCGGAGGTGATTCTGAAGGAGCTCTCAAAAATGGCATTCAGCACTTCTCTGAAGATTGCAGAAACTCTGGGACAAGTGCATCGCATACCTGCGAGACCATTTTTAGAACGACCATCACTACTATGAGGATGAGTGAACGTACATTGTCAAAAAAATGTGGTCATTCATCATGGAATAGCCCTCGTAGATCACCTTCCTAATGCCACTTCTTCCGTGGATGCCCAGGTAGAGCACTGACACATCTCCTCGTCTTCCTTTTAGCACTACCCCTTCCCTCTTGGGGGTAATGACCAACCCTTCGTTGTATGCCTTTGTTTAGTACACTTTCACCATAAACTAACCTTACTCCTAACGGTACTTCTTTCTGTGTACCTAAACTATGAATTAATTGCTTAAAGTCTTATCGGACAATGGATGAAATGATGTTCAAATGAGCACAGGGTACACAGAGCTTAGAGTTAACCACATTCATCTTTTGGGATAAGGGAGAAGCAACAAAGTTAAGCCTTATTCGACAATAAATGGAATGATTTTCAAATGAGTAGAGGTACACAGAGCTTAGAGTTACCTACATTCATCTTTTGGGATAAGGGAGAACCACCAACGTTAAGCATTATTGGACGATGGATGAAATGATGTTCAAATGAGTACAGGTACACAGAGCTTAGAGTTACCTACATTCATCTATTAGGATAACGGAGAACTAGCAACGTTAAGGCTTATTGGACGATGAATGAAATGATGTTCAAATGAGTAAAGGATACACAGAGCTTAGAGTTAACCACATCATCTTTTGGGATAATAGAGAACCAACAAAGTTAAGCCTTATTTGACGATGAATAGAATGATCTTCAAATGAGTACAGGTACACAGATCTTAGAGTTACCTACATTTATATATTGAGATAAGGGAGAAACACCAACGTAAAGCCTTATCGGACGATGGATGAAATGATGTTCAAATGAGTACAGGTACACAGAGCTTAGAGTTACCTACATTCATCTATTGGGATAGAGGAGAACCACCAACGTTAAGCCTTATTGAACGATGGATGAAATGATGTTCAAATGAGTACAGGTACATAGAGCTTAGAGTTACCTACATTCATCTATTGGGATAAGGGAGAACCAACAACGTTAAGCCTTATTGGACGATGGATGAAAGGATGTTCAAATGAGTACAGGTACACAAAGCTTAGAGTTACCTACATTCATCTATTGGAATAAGGGAGAACTACCAATGTTAAGGCTTATTTAATGATGGATGAAATGATGTTAAAATAAGTACAGTTACACTGAGCTCAGAGTTACCTACATTTAGCTATTGGGATAAGGGAGAACCACCATTGTTAAGGCTTATTGGACGATGAATGAAATGATGTTCAAATGAGTACAGGTACACAGAGCTTAGAGTTACTTACATTGATCTATTGGGATAAGGGAGAACCACCAATGTTAATGCTTATGGGATGATGGATGAAATTATGTTCAAATGAGTACAGGTACACAGAGCTTAGAGTAACCTACATTCATCTATTGGGATAAGGAGAACCACCGACTTTAATTCATATCGGACGATCAATGAAATGATGTTCAAATCAGTCTAGTGTACATCGTTCTTGGACATAGCTGACATTCATCATTCAGGATTAGAATAAACCTCCTACATTAAATCATATCAAACGATGAATGAAATGATTTAGAAACAGCAGGCGCCATAGAGCTTACAGTTACCAGACGTTCATCTTTCATGATAAGGGAAAGCTTCCAAAGTTAAGTCATATCAGACGATGAATGAAATGATGTTCAAAAGAGTTCACGGTACATAAATTTTACAGCTACCATACATTAATCTTTCAGGATGAGGCAAAACCTACAACGTTGTCCTTTCGGTTGATAAATGAAATGATGTTGAAAAGAGTCCATGCTACATAGAGCTTACAGTTACCAGTTATTCATGTTTCAGATTAAGGGAATACCTCCAAGGTTGTGATATCAGACGATGAATGAAATGATGTTCAAATCAGTCCAAGGTCCACAGAGCTTAGAATTACCAGACATTCATCTTTCAGGATAAGGATAACCTCCAACGTTAAGTAATATCGAACGATGAATGAAATGATTTAGGAACACCCCAGGGGCCAGAGGGCTTACAGTTACTTGTGACATTCATGTTTCTGGATAATGGAAATTCTCCAAGGTTAAGTCATATTGGACGATGAATGATATGATTTTCAAATGAGTACAGGGTGCATAGAGCTCAAAATTCCTAGACATTCATTTTTCTGGATAAGGAAATCCTACATAGTTACGTCTGAGAGGGTATGGGTGGTTGGAAGGGAACAAGCGTGGACTTAGCTTCACGGACTTTATTAGAATGGGTTCTCGGTTCGTACCTAGCTCAGGATCATTGCATGGATTTCTTATCTAAAGTGTGGTAAACGCCTGACTGTTTCGTTTTCCCTCTCCTCTCTACGATACTGCTTTCTCTTCTTTTTTGGGCTTTCAGACACACTCGCGTTTGTCTACACACACGTTACTTAGTTTACGTGGGCTGTTCAGTAAAGAATGATCATAATTTTTTACCGCCATAATTTTTTGCACAATAATTCAATATTATAATATTCTGTTAGCTTAATGTGTAAGAAACTCGTCGTAGTAGTTTCATAGTCGGTACTCCTGGTTCCTGCCTGTGAGAATCAGGCAAGTTCACACATGTTGAGTGGAGGCAACACGCAAAGAAACAATATACGGCTTTGAAATACTGCTTTCGCCTCAACAAATCTTTAGTTGAGGCCTACACAATGTTACAGTAGGCCTATGGAGAGTTTGTTCTTCCCTACAGCACAGCTCAATGGTGGTTTAAAATGTTGAAAGAGGGGAGACAGTCCATTGCATAGGAAGGTGCATCCGGTGCTCAATTTACTGCCCTTACGAAAGAAAACATCAACACTGCTGCTGTCATTGTGAGAGAGGATCGACGAATTATATTAAGATCACTTTCTGAAATACTAAACATTTCATTGGGTGCCACCCAAACGTTGGTGACAGAAGCATTACACATGAGACGCGTTTGTGCACGATGGGTTCCAAGACTGTTGATTCCCGAACAGAAGGAAATTCGCATTAAGGTCTGCATGCAGTTAAAGTTGATGTTAGAGGAAGATCCAGAATTACTTTCAAACGTATTCACTGCTGATGAAACTTGGCTACATCATTTTAGTCCTGAGAGCAAACAGCAAAGCTCAATGTGGAAATCTCCTTCATCACCAACCCCAAAAAGGCAAAAGTGGTTGCTTCTGCTGGGAAAGTTATGATCATCTCATTCTTTGATACTCATGGTATGGTTTATCAGCATGCTATACCTGCACACACATCAGTAACTGGACAATACTATACGGATGACCTGAAAATATTGCAGGCCCATATTAGGTGCAAAAGACCACATTTTCATGAAGCAGGCTATATGCTGCACCACGATAATGCGCGGCCGCTTATTGCCAGTGTTGTTGCTGAATATCTTGCAAAAATCAACTTTACGTGCATCCCTCACCCTCCATATAGTACAAATTTAGTCCAAAGTGACTTCTTTCTATACCCTAACTTGAAGAAACGCCCTGGTAGGAGGCATTATCCAACATCAGAAGCAGTGGTGAAGGCTGCGGAGGTGATTCTGAAGGAGCTCTCAAAAATGGCATTCAGCACTTCTCTGAAGATTGCAGAAACTCTGGGACAAGTGCATCGCATTCCTGCGAGACCGTTTTTAGAACGACCATCACTACTATGAGGATGAGTGAACGTACATTGTCAAAAAAATGTGGTCATTCATCATGGAATAGCCCTCGTAGATCACCTTCCTAATGCCACTTCTTCCGTGGATGCCCAGGTAGAGCATTGACATATCTCCTCGTTTTCCTGTTAGCACCACCCCTTCCCTCTTGGGGGTAATGACCAAACCATCGTTGTCCGCCTTTGTTTAGTACACTTTCACCATAAACTAACCTTACTCCTAACGGTACTTCTTTCTGTGTTCCTAAACTATGAATTAATTGCTTAAAGTCTTATCGGACAATGGATGAAATGATGTTCAAATGAGCACAGGGTACACAGAGCTTAGAGTTAACCACATTCATCTTTTGGGATAAGGGAGAGGCAACAAAGATAAGCCTTATTGGACAATAAATGGAATGATGTTCAAATGAGTAGAGGTACACAGAGCTTCAAGTTACCTACATTCATCTTTTGGGATAAGGGAGAACCACCAACGTTAAGCATTATTGGACGATGGTTGAAATGATGTTCAAATGAGTAGAGGTACACAGAGCTTAGAGTTACCTACCTTCATCTATTATGATAACGGAGAACTACCAACGTTAAGCCTTATTGGACGATAAATGAAATGATGTTCAAATGAGTAAAGGATACACAGAGCTTAGAGTTAAGCACATCATGTTTTGGGATAATAGAGAACCAGCTAATTTAAGCCTTATTGGACGGTGGATGAAATGATGTTCAAATGAGTACAGGTTCCAGAGCTTAGAGTTACCTACATTCATCTATTGGTATAAGGGAGAACCACCAATGTTAAACCTTATTGGACGATGGATGAAATGATGTTCAAATGAGTACAGGCACATAGAGCTCAGAGTTGCCTGCATTCATCTATTGGGACAAGGGAGAACCACCAAAGTTAAGCCTTATTGGACGATGGATGAAATGAAGTTCAAATGAGTACAGGCACATAGAGCTTAGAGTTACCTACATTCTACTATTGGGATAAGGGAGAACCACCAAGGTTAAGCCTTATTGGATGATAGATGAATTGATGTTCAAATGACTACAGGTACACTGAGCTTAGAGTTAACCACATCATGTTTTGGGATAAGGGAGCACCAATGTTAAGCCTTATTGGAGGATGGATGAAATGATGTTCAAATGAGTACAGGTACACAGAGCTTAGAGTTACCTACATTAATCTATTGGGATAAGGGAGAAACACCAACGTTAAGCCTTATTGGACGATGGATGAAAGGATGTTCAAATGAGTACATGTACACAGAGATTAGAATTCCCTACATACGTCTATTGGGATAGGGGAGAAGCACCAACGTTAAGCCTTATTGGACGATGGATGAAATTATGTTCAAATGAGTACAGGTACACAGAGCTTAGAGCTCCCAACATTCATGTATTGGGATAAGGGAGAAACACCAACGATAAGCCTTTTTTGAACGATGCATGAAATGATGTTCAAATGAGTACAGGTACACAGTTCTTAGAGTTACCTATATTTATATGTTGGGATAAGGGAGAACCACCGACGTTAAGCGTTATTGGACGATGGATTAAATTATGTTCAAATGAGTACAGGTGCACAGAGCTTAGAGTTACCTACATTCATCTATTGGGATAAGGGAGAACCACAAACGTTAAGCCATATTGGGCGATGGATGAAATGATGTTCAAATGAGTAAAGGTAGACAGAGCTTAGAGTTACCTTCGTTCCTCTATTGGGTTAACGGAGAACCACCAACGTTAATTCTTATTGGACGATGGATGAAAAGATGTTCAAATGAGTACAGGTACACAGAGCTTAGAGTGAACCACATCATCTTTTGGGATAAGGGCGAACCAACAAAGTTAAGCCTTATTTGACGATGAATGAAATGATGTTCAAATGAGTACACTTACACAAAGCTTAGAGTTACCTACATTCATCTATTGGGATAAGGGAAGACCACCAATGTTAAGCCTTATTGGACGATGTATGAATTGATGTTCAATGAGTACAGGTACACAGAGCTTATAGCTAACCACATCATCTTTTGGGTTAAGGGAGAACCAGCTAGTTAAGCCTTATGGGACGATGGATGAAATGATGTTCAAATGAGTACAGGTACATAAGTCTTAGAGTTACCTACATTCATCTATTGGGATAAGGAAGAACCACCAACGTTAAGCCTTATTGGACAATGGATGAACTGATGTTCAAATGAGTACAGGTACACAGAGCTTGGAGTTACCTACATTCATCTATTCGGATAAGGAAAACCAACAACGTTAAGCCTTATCGGATGATGGATGAAATGATGTTCAAATGAAGACAGGTACACAGAGCTTAGAGTGAACCATATCATCTTTTGGGATAAGGGAGAACCACCAACGTTAATGCTTATTGGACGATGGATGAAATCAGGTTCAAATGAGTACAGGTACACAGAGCTTAGAGTTATCTACACTCATCTATTGGGATAAGGGAGAACCACCAACGTTAAGCCTTATTGGACGATGGCTGAAATATTGTTCAAATGAGTACAGGTGCATAGAGCTTAGAGTTACCTACATAATATAATGGGATAAGCGAAAACGAGCTAAGTTAAGCCCTATTGGACGATGGATGAGATGATGTTCAAATGAGCAAGGGTACACAGAGGTTAGAGTTACCTTCATTCCTCTATGGGCATAAGGGAGAACCACCAACGTTAAGCTTTATTGGACGATGGATGAAATGATGTTTAAATGAGTGCAGGTACACAGAGCTTAGAGTTACCTACATTCATCTTATGGGAAAAGGGAGAACCACCAACATTAAGCCTTATTGGACGATGGATGAAATGATGTTCAAATGAGTACAGGTACATAGAGCTTAGAGTTACCTACATTCATCTATTGGGATAAGGGAGAACCACCAACGTTAAGCCTTATTGGACGATGGATGAAATGATGTTCAAATGAGTACAGGTACTTAAGTCTTAGAGTTACCTACATTCATCTATTCAGATAAGGGAGACCCACCAACTTTAAACCTTATTGGACGATGGAAGAAATGATGTTCAAATGAGTAAGGGATACACAGAGCTTAAAGTTAACCACATCATCTTTTGGGATAAGGGCGAACCAAAAATGTTAAGCCTTATTTGACGATGAATGAAATGATGTTCAAATGAGTACAGGTACACAGAGCTTAGAGTGAACCATATCATCTTTTGGGATAAGGGAGAACCACCAACGTTAATGCTTATTGGACGAATGGATGAAATCAGGTTCAAATGAGTACAGGTACACAGAGCTTAGAGTTATGTACACTCATCTATTGGGATAAGGGAGGACCAACTAAGTTAATCCTTATTTTACGATGAATGAAATAATATTCAAATAAATACAGATACACAGAGCTTAGAGTTACCTACATTTATCTATTGGGATAAGGGAGAACCACACACGTTAAGCTTTATTGGACGATGGACGAAATGATGTTTAAATGAGTGCAGGTACACAGAGCTTAGAGTTACCTACTATCATCTATTGGGAAAAGGGAGAACCACCAACATTAAGCCTTATTGGACGATGGATGAAATGATGTTCAAATGAGTACAGGTATATAGAGCTTAGAGTTACCTACATTCATCTATTGGGAAAAGGGAGAACCACCAACGTTAAGCCTTAGTGGACGATGGATGAAATGATGTTCAAATGAGTACAGTTACACAGTGCTTAGAGTTACCTACAGTCATCTATTGGGATAAGGGAAAACCACCAACGTTAAGCCTTATTGGACGATGGATGAAATGATGTTCAAATGAGTATAGGTACTTAAGTCTTAGAAGAACCTACATTCATCTATTGGGATAAGGGAGACCCATCAACGTTAAACCTTATTGGACGATGGAAGAGATGAGGTTCAAATGAGTAAGGGATACATAGAGCTTAAAGTTAACCACAACATCTTTTGGGATAAGGGCAAACCAACAATGTTAAGCCTTATTTGACGATGAATGAAATGATGCTCAAATGAGTACAGGTACACAGTTGTTAAAGTTACCTATATTTTTCTATTGGGATAATGGAGAACCACCGACGTTAAGCCTTATTGGACGATGGATGAAAGGATGTTCAAATGAGTACAGGTACACAGAGCTTAGAGTTCCCCACATTCGTCTATTTTGATAGGGGAGAACAACCAACGTTAAGCCTTATTTGACAATGGATGTAATGATGTTCAAATGAGTACAGGTGCATAGAGCTTAGGATTACCTACATTCATCTAATGGGATAAGGGAGAACCACCAACGATAAGCCTTATTGGACGATGAATGAAATGATGTTCAATCGAATACAGGTACACGGAGCTTAGAGTTCCCTACATTCATCTATTGGGATAAGGGAGAACCACGACCATTAAGCCTTAATGGACGATGGATGAAATGATGATGAAATGAGTAAAGGATACACAGAGCTTAAAGTGACCCACACCATCTTTTGGGATAAGGGCGAACCAACAAAGTTAAGGCTTATTTGACGATGAATGAAATAATGTTCAAATGAGAACAGGTACACAGTTCTTAGAGTTACCTACATCCATCTATTGGGATATGGGAGAACCACCAACGTTAAGCCTTATTGGACGATGGATGAAATAATGTTCAAATGAGTACACGTACATAGATCTTAGAGTTACCTACATTCATCTATTGGGATAAGGGTGGAACAACTAAGGTAAACCTTATTTGACGATGAATGAAGTGATGTTAAAATGAGTACAGGTACACATAGCTTAGAGTTACCTACATTCATCTATTGGTATAACGGAGAACCACCAACGTTAAGCCCTATTGGACGATCGATGAAATGATGTTCCAATGATTACAGGTACGCAGAACTTTGAGTTACCTGCAAGCATCTATTGGGATAAGGGAGAGCCACCAACGTTAAAGCTTATTGGACGATGGAAGAAATGATGTTCAAATGAGTAAAGCATACACAGATCTTAAAGGTAACCACATCATCTTGAGGGATAAGAGAGAACCAACAGAGGTAACCTTATTTGACGATGAATGAAATGATGTTCAAATGAGGATAGGTACACAGAGCTTAGAGTTACCTACATTCATCTATTGGGATAAGGGAGGACCAACTAAGGTAAACCATATTTGACGATGAATGAAATGATGCTCAAATGAGTACAGGTACACAGAGCTTAGAGTTACCTACATTCATCTATTGGGATAAGGGAGGACCAAATAAGGTAAACCTTATTTGCCGATGAATGTAATGATGCTCAAATGAGTACAGGTACACAGAGCTTAGAGTTACCTACATTCATCTATTGGAATAAGGGAGAACCACCAACGTTAAGCCTTATTGGACCATGGATGAAATGATGTTCAAATGAGTATAGGTACACAGAGCTTAGAGTTACCTACATTCGTCTATTGGGATAAGGGAGGACCACCAACGTTAAGCCTTATTGGGCGATGTATGAAATTATGTTCAAATGAGTACAGGTACATAGAGCTTAGAGTTACCTGCATTCATTATTGGGACAAGGGGAACCACCAACGTTAAGCCTTGTTGGACGATGCATGTAATGATGTTCAAATGAGTACATGTACATAGAGCTTAGAGTTACCTACATCCATCTATTGCGATAAAGGAGAACCACCAACGTTAAGCCTTATTGGGCGATGGATGAAATGATTTTCAAATTAGTACAGGTACATAGAGCTTAGAGTTACATGCATTCATCTATTGGGACAGGGGTGAACCACCAACATTAAGCCTTGTTGGACGATGAATGAAATGATGTTCAAATGAGTACAGGTACATAGAGCTTAGAGTTACCTACATTCATCTATTGGGATAAGGGAGGAACAACCTAGTTAAGCCTTACTTGATGAAGAATGAAATGATGTTCAAATGAGTACAGGTACAAAGAGCTTAGAGTTACCTACATTCATCTATTGGGGTAAGCGAGAATCACCAAGGTTAAGCCTTATTGGACGATGGATGAAATGATGTGTTAATGAGTACAGGTACACAGAGCTTACAGTAACCTACATTCATCTATTGGGATAAGGGAGAACCACCAACGTTAAGCCTTATTGGACGATGGATGAAATGATGTTCAAATGAGTACATGTACATAGAGTTTAGAGCTACCTACATCCATCTATTGCGATAAAGCAGAACCAACAACGTTAAGCCCTATTGGACGTTGGATGAAATGATGTTCAAATGAGTACGGGTACACAAAGCATAGAGTCACCTACACTCATCTTTTGGGATAAGGGAGAACCAACAATTTTAAGCCTCATTGGACGACGGATGAATTGATGTTCAAATGTGTACAGGTACACAGAGCTTAGAGTTAACCACATCATCTTTTGTGTTAAGGGAGAACCAGCTAAGTTCATTCTTATTGGACGATGGATGAAATGATGTTCAAATGAGTACATGTACACAAAGCTTAGAGTTAACCGCATCATCTTTTGGGATAAAGGAGAACAACCACTGCTAAGCCTTATTGGACGATGGATAAAATGATGTTCAATTGAGTAAAGGTATGCAGAGCTTAGAGTTACCTTCAATGCTCGATTGGGATAAGGGAGAACCACCAGCGTTAAGCCTTATTGGACGATGCATGAAATGATGTTCAAATGAGTACAGGTACACAGAGCTTAGAGTTCCTACATTCATCTATTGGGATAAGGGAGAACCACCAACGTTAAGCCTTATTGGACGACGGATGAAATGATGTTCAAATGAGTACAGGCACATAGAGCTTAGAGTTACCTACATTCATCTATTGCGTTAAAGGAGAACCACCAACGTAAAGCCTTATTGGACGATGGAAGAAATGATGTTAAAATGAGTAAAGGATACACAGAGCTGAAAGTTAACCACATCATCTTGAGGGATAAGAGAGAACCAACAGAGGTAAGCCTTACTTGACGATGAATGAAATGATGTTCAAATGAGTATAGGTACACAGAGCTTAGAGTTACCTACATTCATCTATTGGGATAGTGGAAGAACCACCAACATTAAACCTTATTGGACGATGGTTGAAATGATGTTCAAATGAGTACTGGTACATGGAGCTTAGGGTTACCTACATTCATCTATTGGGATAAGAGAAAACCACCAAAGTTAAGCCTTATTGGACGATGGATGAAACGATTTTCAAATGAGTACAGGTACACAGAGCTTAGAGTTACCTACATTCATTTCTTGGGATAAGGGAGAACCAGCAATGTTAAGCCTTATTGGATAATGGATGATTTGATGTTCAAATGAGTATATGTACACAGAGCTTAGAGTTAACCACATCATCTTTTGAGATAAGGGAGAACCAGCTAAGCTAAGCCTTATTGGACGATGGATGAAATGATGTTCAAATGAGTAAAGGTAGACACAGCTTAGAGTTACTCTCATTCCTCCATTGGGATAAGGGAGAACCACCAACGTTAGTTCTTATTGGACGATGGATGAAATGATGTTCAAATGAGTACAGGTACACAGAGCGTAGAGTGAACCACATCATCTTTTGGGATAAGGGAGAACCAACAATGCTAAGCCTTATTGGACGATGGATTAAATGATGTTCAAATGAGTAGGTACACAGAGCTCAGAGTTAACTACATTCGTCTATTGGGATACGGGAGAACCACCTTCGTTAAGCCTTATTGGACGATGAATTAAATGATGTTCAAATGAGTAAAGCTATGCAGCACATAGAGTTACCTTCATTCCTCTATTGGGATAAGGGAGAACCACCAACCTTAAGCCTTATTGGACGATGCATAAAATGATGTTCAAATGAGTACAGGAGCACAGAGCTTAGAGTTACCTAAATTCATCTATTGGGATAAGGGAGGACCAACTAAGGTGAACCTTATTTGACGATGAATGAAACGGTGTTCAAATGAGTATGGGTAAACAGAGCTTAGAGTTACCTACATTCATCTATTGGGATAAGGGAGAACCACCAACGTTAAGCCTTATTGGACGATGAAGGAAATGATGTTCAAATGAGTACAGGTACACAGAGCTTAGAGTTTCCTACATTCATCTATTGGGATAAGGGAGAACCACGACAATTAAGCCTTATTGGACGATGGATGAAATAGTGTTGAAATGAGTAAAGGATACACAGAGCTTAAAGTGACCCACACCAACTTTTGGGATAAGGGCGAACCAACAAAGTTAAGGCTTATTTGACGATGAATGAAATATTGTTCAAATAAGAACAGGTACACAGTTCTTAGAGTTACCTACATCCATCTTTTGGGATATGGGAGAACCACCAATGTTAAACCTTATTGGACGATGGATGAAATAATGTTCAAATGAGTACAGGTACATAGATCTTAGAGTTACCTACATACATCTATTGGGATATGGGAGAACCACCAATGTTAAGCCTTATTGGACGATGGATGAAATAATGTTCAAATGAGTACAGGTACCTAGATCTTAGAGTTACCTACATTCATCTATTGGGATAAGGGAGGACCAAGTAAGGTAAACCTCATTTGACGATGAATGAAGCGATGTTCAAATGAGTACAGGTACACATAGCTTAGAGTTACCTACATTCATCTATTGGGATAAGGGAGAACCACCAACGTTATGCCCTATTGGACGATCAATGAAATGATGTTCCAGTGAGTACAGGTACGCAGAGCTTTGAGTTACCTGCAATCATCTATTGGGAAAAGGGAGAACCACCAACGTTAAGCCTTATTGGACGATGGATGAAATGATGTTCAAATGTGGATAGGTACACAGAGCTTAGAGTTACCTACATTCATCTATTGGGATAAGGGAGGACCAACTAAGGTAAACGATATTTGACGATGAATGAAATGATGCTCAAATGAGTACAGGTACACAGAGCTTAGAGTTACCTCCATTCATCTATTGGGATAAGGGAGGACCAACTAAGGTAAACCTTATTTGCCGATGAATGAAATGATGCTCAAATGAGTATAGGTACACAGAGCTTAGAGTTACCTACATTCATCTATTGGAATAAGGGAGAACCACGGACGTTAAGCCTTATTGGACCATGGATGAAATGATGTTCAAATGAGTATAGGTACACAGAGCTTAGAGTTACCTGCATTCGTCTATTGGGATAAGGGAGGACCACCAACGTTAAGCCTTATTGGGCGATGGATGAAATGATGTTCAAATGAGTACAGGTACATAGAGCTTAGAGTTACCTGCATTCATCAATTGGGGCAAGGGAGAACCACCAACGTTAAGCTTTGTTGGACGATGCATGAAATGATGTTCAAATGAGTACATGTACATAGAGCTTAGAGTTACCTACATCCATCTATTGCGATAAAGGAGAACCACCAACGTTAAGCCTTATTGGGCGCTGGATGAAATGATTTTCAAATTAGTATAGGTACACAGAGCTTAGAGTTAACCACATCATCTTTAGGGATAAGGGAGAACCAGCTAAGCTAAGCCTTATTGGACAATGGATGAAATGATGTTCAAATGAGTGAAGGTACACAGAGCTTAGAGTTACCAACATTCATGTATTAGGATAACAGATAACCACCAAGCTTATTTCTTATTGGACGATGCATGAAATGATGTTCAAATGAGTACAGGTACACAGAGCTTAGAGTGAAACACATTATCTTTTGGGATAAGGGAGAACCACCAACGTTAAGCTTATTGGACGATGGATGAAATGATGTTCAAAGGAGTACAGGTACACAGAGCTTAGAGTTACCTACATTCAACTATTCGGATAAGGGAGAACCACAAACATTAAGCCTTATGGGACGACGGATGAAATGATGTTCAAATGAGTAAAGGTACACAGAGCTTAGAGTTTCCTACATTCATGTATTGGAATAAGGGAGAAATACCAACGTTAAGCCTTATTGGACGATGCATGACATGATGTTCAAATGAGTACAGGTACACATAGCTTATAGTTACCTACGTTCATCTATTCGGATAAGGGAATACCACCAACGTTAAGCCTTATAGGACGATGGATGAAAGGATGTTCAAATGAGTACAGGTACACAGAGCTTAGAGCTCCCCACATTCGTCTATTGGGATAGGGGAGAACAACCAAAGTTAAGCCTTATTGGACAATGGATGAAATGATGTTCAAATGAGTACAGATGCATAGAGCTTAGAGTTCCCTACATTCATCTATTGGGATAAGGGAGAACCACGACCATTAAGTCTTATTGGACGATGGATGAAATGATGTTGAAATGAGTAAAGGATACACAGAGCTTAAAGTGACCCACACCATCTTTTGGGATAAGGGCGAACCAACAAAGTTAAGGCTTATTTGACGATGAATGAAATAATGTTCAAATGAGAACAGGTACACAGTTCTTAGAGTTACCTACTTTCATCTATTGGGATAAGGGAGGACCAACTAAGGAAAACCTTATTTGACGATGAATGAAATGATGTTCAAATGAGTACAGGTACACATAGCTTAGAGTTACCTACATTCATCTATTGGGATAAGGGAGAACCACGAACGTTAAGCCCTATTGGACGATCGATGAAATGATGTTCAAATGATTACAGGTACGCAGAGCTTTGAGTTACCTACATTCATCTATTCGGATAAGGGAGAACCACCAACGTTAAACCTTACTGGACGATGGAAGAAATGATGTTCAAATGATTAAAGTATACACAGAGATTAAAGGTAACCACATCATCTTGAGGGATAAGAGAGAACCAACAGAGGTAACCTTATTTGACGATGAATGAAATGATGTTCAAGTGAGGATAGGTACACAGAGCTTAGAGTTACCTACATTCATCTATTGGGATAAGGGAGGACCAACTAAGGTAAACCATATTTGGCAATGAATGAAATGATGCTCAAATGAGTACAGGTACACAGAGCTTAGAGTTACCTACATTCATCTATTGGGATAAGGGAGGACCAACTAATGTAAACCTTATTTGCCGATGAATGAAATGATGCTCAAATGAGTACAGGTACACAGAGCTTAGAGTTTCCTACATTCATCTATTGGAATAAGGGAGAACCACCAACGTTAAGCCTTATTGGACCATGGATGAAATGATGTTCAAATGAGTATAGGTACACAGAGCTTAGAGTTACCTACATTCGTCTATTGGGATAAGGAAGGACCACCAACGTTAAGCCTTATTGGGCGATGGATGAAATGATGTTCAAATGAGTACAGGTACATAGAGCTGAGAGTTACCAGCTTTCATCTATTGGGACAAGGGAGAACCACCAACGTTAAGCCTTGTTGGACGATGCATGAAATGATGTTCAAATGAGTACATGTACATAGAGCTTAGAGTTACCTACATCCATCTATTGCGATAAAGGAGAACCACCAACGATAAGCCTTATTGGGTGATGGATGAAATGATTTTCAAATTAGTGCAGGTACATAGAGCTTAGAGTTACCTGCATTCATCTATTGGAACAGGGGTGAACCACCGACATTAAGCCTTGTTGGACGATGAATGAAATGATGTTCAAATGAGTACAGGTACATAGAGCTTACAGTTACCTACATTCATCTATTGGGATAAGGGAGGACCAACTAAGTTAAACCTTACTTGATGAAGAATGAAATGATGTTCAAATGAGTACAGGTACAAAGAGCTTAGAGTTACCTACATTCATCTTTTGGGGTAAGCGAGAATCACCAACGTTAAGCCTTATTGGACGATGGATGAAATGATGTTCAAATGAGTACAGGTACACAGAGCTTAGAGTTACCTACATTCATCTATTGGGATAAGGGAGAACCAGCTAAGTTAAGCCTTATTGTACGATGCATGAAATGATGTTCAAATGAGTACATCTACATAGAGTTTAGAGCTACCTACATCCATCTATTGCGATAAAGGAGAACCACCAACGTTAAGCCCTATTGGACGTTGGATGAAATGATGTTCAAATGAGTACAGGTCCACGAAGCATAGAGTCACCTACACTCATCTTTTGGGATAAGGGAGAACCAACATTGTTAAGCCTCTTTGGACGATGGATGACTTGATGTTCAAATGTGTACAGGTACACAGAGCTTAGAGTTAACCACATCATCTTTTGGGTTAAGTTAGAACCAGATAAGTTAATTCTTATTGGACGATGGATGAAATGATGTTCAAATGAGTACACGTACACAAAGCTTAGAGTTAACCACATCATCTTTTGGGATAAAGGAGATCAACCACTGCTAAGCCTTATTGGACGACGGATAAAATGATGTTCAAATGAGTAAAGGTATGCAGAGCTTAGAGTTACCTTCAATCCTCGATTGGGATAAGGGAGAACCACCAACGTTAAGCCTTATTGGACGATGCATGAAATGATGTACAAATGAGTACAGGTACACAGAGCTTAGAGTTCCCCACATTCATCTATTGGGATAATGGAGAACCACCAACGTTAAGCCTTATTGGACGATGGATGAAATGATGTTCAAATGAGTACAGGCACATAGAGCTTAGAGTGACCTACATTCATCTATTGCGTGAAAGGAGAACCACCAACGTAAAGCCTTATTGGACGATGGAAGAAATGATATTCAAATGAGTAAAGGATACACAGAGCTGAAAGTTAACCACATCATCTTGAGGGATAAGAGAGAACAGACAGAGGTAAGCCTTATTTGACGATGAATGAAATGATGTTCAAATGAGTATAGGTACACAGAACTTAGAGTTACCTACATTCATCTATTGGGATAGTGGAGAACCACCAACCTTAAGCCTTATTGGACGATGGATGAAACGATGTTCAAATGAGTACAGGTACACAGAGCTTAGAGTTACCTACATTCATCTATTGGGATAAGGGAGAACCAGCTAAGTTAAGCCTTATTGGACGATGGATGAAATGATGTTCAAATGAGTACAGATACACAAAGCTTAGAGTTACCTACATTCATCTATTGGGATTAGGGAGAAACAGCAACGTTAAGCCTTATTGGACGATGGATGAAATGATGTTCAAATGAGTACAGGTACACAGAGCTTAGAGTTACCTACATTCATCTATTGGGATATGGGAGAACCACAAACGTTAAGCCTTATTGAACGATGGATGAAATGATGTTCAAATGAGTACAGGTACACAGAGCTTAGAGTTACCTACATTCATCTATTGGGATAAGGGTGAACCACAAATGTTGAGCCTTATTGCACGATGGATGAAATGATGTTAAATTGAGTAAATTATACACAGAGCTTAAAGTTAACCACACCATCTTTTGGTATAAGGGCGAACCAACAAAGTTAAGGCTTATTTGACGATGAGTGAAATGATGTTCAAATGAGTACAGGTACACAGTTCATAGAGATACCTACATTCATCTATTGGTATAAAGGAGAACCACCAACGTTAAACCTTATTGGGAGATGGATGAAATGATGTTCAAATGAGTACAGGTACACAGAGCTTAGAGCTAACCAGATCATCTTTTGGGATAAGGGAGGACCAACTCAGTTAAAACTTATTTCACGATGAATGAAATGATGTTCAAATGACCACCGGTACACAGAGCTTAGTGTTCCCTACATTCATCTATTCGGATAAGGGTATACCACCAACGTTAAGCCTTATTGGACGATGGATGAAGTGATGTTCAAATGTGTATACGTACACAGAGCTTAGAGTTACCTACATTCATCTGTTGGGATGAGGGAGGACCACCAACGTTAAACCTTATTGCACGATGAAAGAAATGATGTTCAAAAGAGTAAAGGATACATAGAGCTTAAAGTTAACCACATCATCTTTTGGGATAAGTGCGAACCACAAAGATAAGCCTTACTTGACGATGAATGAAATGATGTTCAAATGAGTACAGGTGCACAGTTCTTAGAGTTACCTATATTCATCTATAGGGATAAGGGAGAACCACCAACCTTAAGCCTTATTGGACGATGGATGAAACGATGTTCAAATGAGTACAGGTATACAGAGCTTAGAGTTACCTACATTCATCTATTGGGATAAGGGAGAACCAGCTAAGTTAAGCCTTATTGGACGATGGATGAAATGATGTTCAAATGAGTACAGATACACAAAGCTTAGAGTTACCTACATTCATCTAATGGGATTAGGGAGAAACACCAACGTTAAGCCTTATTGGACGATGGATGAAATGATGTTCAAATGAGTACAGGTACACAGAGCTTAGAGTTACCTACATTCATCTATTGGGATATGGGAGAACCACAAACGTTAAGCCTTATTGAACGATGGATGAAATGATGTTGAATTGAGTACAGGTACATAGAGCTTAGAGTTACCTACATTCATCTATTGGGATAAGGGAGAACCAGCTAAGTTAAGCCTTATTGGACGATGAATGAAATGATGTTCAAATTAGTACAGGTACACAAAGCTTAGAGTTACCTACATTGATCTATTGGGATAAACGAGAACCAGCTAAGTTAAGCCCTATTGGACGATGGTTTAAATGATATTCAAATGAGTACAGGCACATAGAGCTTAGAGTTACCTACATTCATCTATTGGGATAAGGAGAACCACAAACGTTAAGCCTTATTAGACGATGGATGAAATGATGTTCAAATGAGTACAGGTACACAGAGCTTAGAGTTAACCACATCACCTTTTGGGATAAGGGAGAACCACCAACGTTAAGGCTTATTGGACAACGGAAGAAATGATGTTCAAATGAGTAGAGGTACACAGAGCTTAGTGTTACCTACATTCATCTATTGGGATAAGGGAGAACCACCAATGTTAAGCCTTATTGGACGATGTATGAAATGATGTTCAAATGAGTACAGGAACACAGAGCTTAGAGAGAACCACATAATCTTATGGGATATGGAAGAACGAGCTAAGTTAAGCCTTATTGGACGATGGATGAAATGATGTTCAAATGAGTACAGGTACACAGAGCTTAGAGTTACCTACATTCCTCTATCGGGATAAGGGGAGCCACCAACGTTACGGCTTATTGGACGATGAATGACATGATGTTCAAATGAGTACAGCTACACAGAGCTTAGACTTACCTACTTTCATCTATTGGGACAAGGGAGAACCACCAACGTTAAACCTTATTGGACGATGGAAAAAATGATTTTCAAATGAGTAAAGGATACACAGAGCTTAAAGTTAACCACACCATCTTTTGGGATAAGGGCAAACCAACAAAGTTAATCCTTATTTGACAATGAATGAAATGATGTAAAAATGAGTACAGGTACACAGAGCTTAGAGTTACCTACATGCACCTATTGGGATAACGGATAACCACCAACGTTAATTCTTATTGGACGATGGATGAAATGATGTTCAAATGAGTACAGGTACACAGAGCTTAGAGTGAACCACATCGTCTTTTGGGATAAGGGGAACAACCAACGTTAGGGCTTATTGGACGATGGATGAAATGATGTTCAAATGAGTACAGGTACACAGAGCTTAGAGTTACCTACATTCATCTATTGGGATAAGGGAGAACCAACAACGTTAAGCCTTATTCTATGATGGTTGAATTGATTTTCAATGGAGTACAGGTTCACAGAGCTTAGAGTTTCCTACATTCATCTATTGGAATAAGGGAGGACCAACTAAGGTAAACCTTATTTCACGATGGATGAAATGATGTTCAAATGAGTACAGGTGCATACAGCTTAGAGTTACCTACATTCATCTATTGGGATAAGGGAGAAGCACCAACGTTAAGCCTTATTGGACGATGGATGAAATTATGTTCAAATGAGTACAGGTACACAGAGCTTATAGTTACCTACATTCATCAATTGGGGTAAGCGAGAACCACCAACGTTACGGCTTACTGGACGATGGATGAAATGATGTTCAAATGAGTACAGGTACACAGAGCTTAGGGTTACCTAGGTTCATCTATTGGGGTAAGCGAGAACCACCAACGTTACGGCTTACTGGACGATGGATGAAATGATGTTCAAATGAGTACAGGTACACAGAGCTTACCGTTACCAACATTCATCTATTGGGATAACGGATACACACCAGCGTTAATTCTTATTGGACGATGAAAGAAATGATGTTCAAATGAGTACAGTTACACAGAGCTTAGAGTGATCCACATTATCTTTTGGGATAAGGGAGAACCACCAACGTTAAGGCTTATTGGATGATGGATGACATGATGTTCAAATGAGTACAGGTACATGGAGCTTAGAGTTACGCACATTCATCTATTGGGATAATAGAGAACCAACAAAGTTTAGCCTTTTTTGACGATGAATGAAATGATGTTCAAATGAGTACAGGTACACAGAGCTTAGAGTTACCTACATTCATCCATTGGGATAAGGGAGAACCACCAACAGTAAGCCTCATTGGACGATGGATGAGATGATGTTCAAATGAGTAGAGGTACATAGGGCTTAGAGTTACCTACATTCATTTATTGGGATAACTGAGAACCACCAACGTTAATTCTTATTGGACGATGGATGAAATGATGTTCAAATGAGTAGAGGTACACAGAGCTTAGAGTTAACCACATCATCGTTTGGGATAAAGGAGGACCACCAAAGTTAAGCCTTATTGGATGATGGATGAAATGATGTTCAAATGAGTAGAGGTACGCAGAGCTTAGAGTTACCTACATTCATCTAGTAGGGTAAGCGAGAACCACCAACGTTAAGCCTTAAGGGGCGATGGATGAAATGATGTTCTAATGAGTACAGGTACACAGAGCTTAGAGTTACCTACATTCATCTATTGGGACAAGGGAAAACCGCCAAAGTTAAACCTTATTGGACGATGGAAGAAATGATGTTCAAATGAGTAAAGGATACACAGTGCTTAGAGTTAACCACACCATCTTTTGGGATAAGGGCGAACCAACAAAGATAATCCTTATTTGACGATGAATGAAATGATGTATAAATGAGTACAGGTACACAGAGCTTAGAGTTACCTACATGCATCTATTGGGATAAGGGAGAAACACCAACGTTAAGCCTTATTTGACGATGAATGAAAGGAAGTTCAAATGAGTACAGGCTCATAGAGCTTAGAGTTACCTACATTCATCTTTTGGGATCAGGGAGGACCACCAACGTCAAGCCTTATTGGACGATGAATGAAATGATGTTCAAATGAGTAAAGGATACACAGAGCTTAGAGTTACCTCGTCATCTTTTGGGATAAGGGCGAACCAACAAAGTTAATCCTTATTTGACGATGAATGAAGTGATGTTCAAATGAGTACAGGTACACAGAGCTTAGAGTTACCTACATTCATCTATTGGGATAAGGGAGAAACACTAAATTTAGGCCTTATTGGACGATGGATAAGAAAATGTTCCAATGAGTACAGGTACATAGAGCTTAGAGTTACCTACATTCATTTATTGGGATAAGGGAGAACCACAAAAGTTATGCCTTATTGGATGATGGATGAAATGATGTTCAAATGAGTACAGGCACATAGAGCTTAGAGTTACCTACATTCATCTATTGGGATAAGGAGAACCACAAACGTTAAGCCTTATTGGACGATGGATGAAATGATGTTCAAATCAGTACAGGTACACAGAGCTTAGAGTTAACCACATCACCTTTTCGGATAAGGGAGAACCACCAACGTTAAGGCTTATTGGACGATGGATTAAATGATGTTCAAATGAGTACAGTTACACAGAGCTTAAAGCTCCCTACATTCATCTATAGGGATAAGGGAGAAACACCAACCTTAAGCCTTATTGGCCGATGGATGATATGATGTTCAAATGAGTACAGGTGCACAGAGCTTAGAGTTACCTACATTCATCTATTCGGATAAGGGTATACCACCAACGTTAAGCCTTATTGGACGATGGATGAAATGAAGTTCAAATGAATACAGGAACATAGAGCTTAGAGTTACCTACATTCATCTATTGGGATAAGGGAGAACCACCAAGGTTAAGCCTTATTGGGCAATGGATGAAATGATGTTCAAATGAGTACAGGCACATAGAGCTTAGAGTTAACCACATCATATTTTGGGGTAAGGGAGGACCGACTCAGTTAAGCCTTATTTGAGGATGAATGAAATGATGTTCAAATGAGTACAGGTATATAGGGCTTAGAGTTACCTATATTCATCTATTGGGATAAAGGAGAACCACCAACAATTAGCCTTATTGGACGATGGATGAAATGATGTTCAAATGAGTACAAGTACACAAAGCTTAGAGCTCCCTACATTCATCTATTGGGATAAGGTAGAACCACCAATGTTAATCCTTATTAGAAGATCTATGAATTGTTGTTCAAATGAGTACAGGTACACAGAGCTTAGAGTTAACCATATCATCTTTTGGGTTAAGGGAGATCCAGCTAAGTTAAGCCCTATTAGACGATGGATTACATGATGATCAAATGATAATAGGTACACAGAGCTTAGAGTTACCTTCATTCCTCTTTTGG